>JASEVX010000010.1:7426705-7577908 GCA_031761405.1 Serripes groenlandicus
GAATGTACATTTAACACACGCTTGTTTATTTTTATTATCTGCCATATATTAAATTCGACTACATAACAAACCATAAAGCCTGTTCAACACAAAGACGCCTTTGACGCCGTTGAAACCTCTGCAGCCCATGCATTTTGAAACATTGTGGCAACATGAGAAATTGCTCATGATGAGCAATTTCTCCTTTTGACACAATGTTTGCTATTTTATTCATTAATTGTTCTTTCATTTGCTGCAGAGATGATGTTTGTACCAAACAGACAATAATTCACATTGCGACCTTGCCATTGATATATATATATATATATATATATATATGTAATGGAACCTGTGTATAAAGACCAACCATGGGAACACAACACTATGGTCTTTGTTCACGGGTGGTCTTTACTTGCAGGGTCATTTATGAAGAAAATTCGTTATTGGGAAACTGAAAATGTGGTTGCTATAGGCAGGGCATCGCTATTCTAAGGTGGTCTTTATCGAAAGGTTTGACTGTTTTAGATGAATGTATGCGATTGCAGACATTCACACATTATCCACAGGAAAACTTGATACTTGTCAAATTACAATGACTGTTTTTGAAACCCGTTTGATCCTTATCGAAATATGAACTAAACAGTGTATTTAAAACATAACAACGAATGCTTGTAGATGGTCTATGTCTATACATGCTCAAACAACACCCATAGAGCATATATAACTAATGCGTATCCAAATGATGCTGGGCGTTCGTGCAGAATGACCTGGTTCTGTACTGGTCACCAAACAGTAAAATATTAAGTATTAACCCTTTCCCACATACAGCAAATCAGTTGCAGACGACGTTAAAAACATCTAGTCAACAATATCGATGCTCTCTATGAATTAACCCTTCCCCTCGTATAGACGCTTTCTGACGCCTTTGCCGCAAACGGCTTTTTGAAAACATGGTGACCAAAGAAGAAATTGCTCATAACATGCGACCCATAACATGCCTGTATGAGCGGTGCTCTGTGAAAACCAACATTAACGTAATTATTACACGTCATTATGATGGATGCTCTTTGAAAAATCAACCATAACATAATTATTACACGTCCGGAAAAGGTTATCTTTGCAAGCATGCTACTAAGGATCCAAATAGATACTGCTTTACAGAAGATCTTTGAAACTTTCAATGACAAATATTTGAGCATTTCAGGACCAGATCAGACTGCGCAGATGCGCTGGCGGATTTAAATCTACACTAGGCGCAAGTACCTAACGGTTTGATTTCGCAGTGCACTGCTCATTATTTAAGCATACATGTATATTGTTTTTTGTACAACAATTTATAATATATGACAACGGCTTAGAGAGCGGAGCCCTGAGTTCGATCCCAAGGCGAGTCGTAACAAGAGACTTTAAACATGGAAGTAATGGCTTCCATCCTTGTGTCTTAGGTTTTTGGGATAGCATAACGACTGATGAGCTGATGTCAGGGTATACGTGCGACTGGTAATTTACCCAGAATACACCATTGATATGCCGGAAATACTGTTGAAAGCAGGTGTTGTAATCACATTAAAAACAAAGGTTTGGCCTAACAGGAAGTTAAATCTCAAAAGTTATACCCATTTTTGATTGGGAAAAAAACCCCGACAAGTTAAATTTTAAGATTTCTATCAATTTAAACACTTCCCGGAGAACGCGTCCTCTTTAAAGGTAAAATAAACGTTTACTTTATCATATTTTCTGTCTCTCTGTATGTCTGTTAGTCTATTTTTGTCAATATAGGCCTCCGTAGTCTGGTGTATCTACATTGTACTTTTATGCGGATCAATTAACCCTTTTCAGCGCCGAATTGTTTAAAGTAGACTCTTCCATGTTCAAACTCGGACGACTCTATTTTCATGTTATAGGATTTTTGGAATATGTTTATAACTCACAGCAAAACAATGCAGATTTCAGGTGAGACAGCTCGTTACGAGCTGACTCACCTGAATCTGTATTGTTTGCAAAAAGCTCAATATTGCCGTTGGCGCTGAGAGAGTTAAACATTTACACAATCGGATGGTTCCAGTCACATGTACATATACATCCGGTCTTCCGCCTCTCTTTCTATATATCTAACATATTTCTAATTCTAATGCATCCTGTGGATGGTTCCAGTCACATGTACATATACATCCGGTCTTCCGCCTCTCTTTCTATATATCTAACATATTTCTAATGCATCCTGCGGATGGTTCCAGTTACATGTACATATATCCAGTCTTCCGCCTCTCTTTCCATATATCTTACATATTTCTAGTGCATCCTGGTGAGGTAGTTTTTGATTCCTTTAACCCTTTCCCTCATACGACAATTCTGCAGCAGACGACTTTGAACATATTTTGACAAATAATAGAAAATCTCTATAATTGAATGGATAACCTATGACTAAAAGTGAAAAACATTGTGTCAAAAAGAGGAATTGCTCGTTTTGAGCAATTTCTTCTTTTGTCACTATGTTTTCAAAAAGCCGTCTGCTGCAGAGGCGTCAAAAAGTGTCTATATGAGGGAAAGGATTAAGATCGACTTGTACGGGTACGAACCCCTTTCAATTCATGCCAAAGTGCTGGAAATGCAAATGAACATCTGGACGTCTCTGGTCTGAAAGTCGAAAGGCTTATTCAATTTGGCTCATATTATAATTTCGTATCTTTCTTAATAGAAAACTGATGTCGATATAGTTTATTGTATTGTAGTTCAATGACATTATCAACAAGCTTTAAGTTATATAATGGCAGCCATTTCACATAAGGATCAGTGTCCTGGCTGTCTTTCACCAGTACGCCGCACACGATTCTCTACAGGCAACTGGCTGTCTTTCTATATTTACTTTCTAGCACATTTGTAGAAGACGAATGCCGCTAGGCTTAAAAGATGTTGTCTAGAAATTAATGACAAAGCCAGGGTTCGAACTCGCGACTACTAGATCGACAGCGACTGAGCTTTAACGTTTCTACATGTTTGGTTAAATCAAACATATCAAAGCATTTATTTTACATTTGGCTGTGTGTTTGTTTTTCCGTTTCAGTTTCTATTGCATAGTTTGTCCTTCTCGCTCTGCACCTTTTGGAAATGGATTAAATCACGTGGTTTAATTAATGACACAATATGATAATTAAAGATAGAGATGTCAGTTCAGAAATAATTGAGTCATGACAACAATATCCAAATTAAAATGTAGCTGAATATTTAACATAAGTGGGAAAATCAGAAGATTTTCATTTGGAACAAGTTGACCCTTTTAAAAAAGAAATCAAATTTATATAATACAAAGGTGTCACAAGTCGTCTATATTAAGGAATGGATTCTCAATATACGCATAAAGATTCGAGATTCGATATGAAGTTTCTGTGTAAATGTAAGAATACATATGTGCATATGTGTGTGTGTATATGTATGTATATATGTATGTATGTTGGTATGATAGTCATCAATATGTATTTTCTAGTATATTTGTTTGTAGATATACATATATATGGGTTTATATCATAAATGACGTCGCCAGCATGAAATAAAGTCAATCTATATTTTTCGGTATATAACTAGTGTAATAACAATGCTACGTAACGTCATAATGAAAAGCATTGAAAATGACCGCGCTATATAGCGACGTTGTACACATTTTGAGCTAATAATCGTCGAATTGGAATTTATGATAAAATAGAATATAACATTCGTGGTCATTCATTACAAAGTTTATTAAACTCGTTTAATAAAATTTCGTATTGAATTACCACTCATGTAATATCCTCTATGTATGTGTATGAATATGCATGAACACATACATGTTCATGCTGACGGATGTTGTATAACATGTTGTAAATGTTTATCTTGTTATGATCGATGGCCTTAAATCAATACATTATTTGTCATTGTCATTGTTATTGTCAATTATCTAATCATTTCAGAACATGAAGGTCGTTGCCATAGTTACACTGTCACTCTTACTGACATTGACACACAGTTCAAGGGTCAACTGGGGAGGAGCACAGATGGTCTTTAAACAGTCAGGGCTGACCACAGGTATGCAATTCGACTATATTGACCATGAATTCTAAATAGCCCATCTTGTGTACACGTGACACATTGATTTAACATTATCCCTTTCTCATATACAGACGCTGTCTGATGCCTCTGCAGCAGACGACATTTAAAAAAACATTCGTTTTGTCACAACGTTTTCATCTGTGTTCAATAAATGTACTGCATTCATAGATATTTAATTCATTCATTTGCCTAGATGCTTTTAAAGTCGTCTGCTGCAGACTTGTTGTATGTATGAAGCCGAGCCCCGGTAACTCAGTCGGTAGATACGCGAGCTGTCAATCAAGGGTTGTCAGTTCGAACCCCAGCTCGGCAAGCATTCTTTCAGACGTTTGACAAAAATCACTGTGACAAGCGTCATTCATCTTCGACCAATGGGCTAACAGTCTATGTGGAAAAGCAGGCAGTTGCTTGAAAAGAATGTTGTGTGGAATTATGATGTGAGAAAGCCAGAAAACACGTGAGTAGGTAAACTGGCCTCCGTGATATGAATGAAAAATGTGTGAACACGTCGTTAAACCCCAATCAATCAATGTATATATGAAAGGGTTAACCCTTTCCCTCATACGACAATTCTGTAGCAAACGACTTTAAACATATTTTGTCAAAAAATTGAAAATCTCTATAATTGAATGGATAACCTATGACTCAAAGTGGAAAACATTGTGGCAAAAGGAGAAAATGCTCGTTTTGAGCAGTTTCTTCTTTTGTCACTATGTTTTCAAAAAGCGTGTATATATAGGTAAAAGGCTAATCTAAGGGAAGGTTGAGTTCATTCAGTACATGTACAATTGTTCATTCTGTCCTTTGAGTGCTGTTTTAGAATTGAGATATATTTAAATCTATTAAAATTATAATGTGTACAGACACTAACACGTTTATTCTTTCAATAGGTCTTCTCTGAAATCAGCATTGTTTGCCATTTAGGTATCTCATAAATAATGGAGTCGCCCGAGTTTGAACATTGAAGAGTATATGTTAGGGAATTCTGCGCTGATTATTTACAAGTGACAATTTATAGACTCGTTTTCTTTTCCGATGTTTTCAATGTATCATACACATTTCATAAACATATTACTCAGCACTGTACATTCCAAGTCAGTCTACAACCTTTCGTACAACCGTTAGCTTAGAAAATGAATATAGCAAATGACTAGATAAGGTGGAGAAAAATAGATCTTGCTTCCACGATATCTCTGTAAGCAGTCGTTAGAACCTTTGTTGTGGGTACTCAAAATAATCGTCTCACTGAGACGATTCTTTTGAGTACCCACACTATAGGTTTTGGATGACAAATAAGGATTTTAGACCATGCAATACGCCCTTCACCTAGAGCTCTGAAATGATTATAGAGGAAATGGAAAACATTCTGTAACCCTTGATTTTGTTTTAAATCATTATTCTATAGAGAGACAATCTTATCGAGCCTTAGATATAATACCTCACGTTTCCTTTGTTTTACAAAAATGACACAGCATTATTTGCAAATATCGCATGTTATGTCATATTTAAAGTCAAAATGTGAATTATAAATACAATAATTGTCACGCAATTGATTATGAATTTTCTGACAGGTATTATGCATATATTGTTATAATTGAATGGAATAAGAATATCGATTTCGACATGTGATTATACATTGTTATAAACGACATGCATGAAGTAACAATGTCATAACCGTCAACTTTAAAATACATAAAAGGAGTGTAACCATTTCCCACATACAACAAATCTGCTGCAGACGACTTTGAAAAAGATTCTGCGAATACCTAAACATTATAAATGAAGGAACATTGGCAAATTGTCTAAAATATCCAGAAATGTTTTTATTATTAAATGGGGTGGAGTTGTAAACGTTTAGGCAAATAGAGAAATTTCACGTATTGAGCAATTCAACCATTTGCTACCCTTACCACTCCCCCGAAAAAACCCTGAAGATGTGTCAGAAAGCGTCTGTGTGTGGGTTGAATGTGCTTTAGCCCCTGGTCATAGAGTAATACCATTTTTTCGGAGTTGGCAGCCTGCCAATTGCTGTTAACACCCTACAACTCATGTTAGGGTGAGACTGAGCGAGAACAATAGCTCATCATTGATTCAACAAAACTGTATTTAAGATCATCCAATAAAGATCATTATAATGTTGTTGGAAAATCAGTGAAAAACCTCCAATATAAATTTAACAAATGCTTAGAAATTAATGCTTCGAGAGCTCAAATATGGAAGCTTATTATCATCTTCGCGAAGTGGAACGGAAAAGTATGACAATGTTGGAGTCTTTACGGAGATTGTTCAATTCAGTTTAAATGGAGTAATTTGCCATTGTGATACAAATCATCATGCCTTATTTTACCATAATGGTATCACAATTTTCTTTTTTATTCTCTAATTTCATATTCCATAATATATTTTATAAACAAAAAAATATGTTTGCGAATATACCCGGAAAATTGCGACGAAAAATAAACGGTAAACAAAGAAGTCACGAGTGGATTTGTCTAATGCTTAGGTCAATAACATCGCATTTCCCTGCACCCAATAAAGCAGGCATTTGAAAACAGTGGAGGGAGAGTTTAAATTGTTATACATTATGTTATACACTATGTCAAGAAACTTTGCCATACATTTTGTTTCTCATGTACTATGTCATTTGTCAAAGCAGTATAATGGTTCATAGAGACTAGATTACCATGGTGCATTTTTCACACAAATGCTACATACATGTAACTATATGCTCCATAAATACACATTTTCACAATCCCTTACCAGCACGCTATTAAAAATGCTCTACTAAGGGTTCAGAATGCTTTTATCTTTCTAAACTCTTAATCCACTATTTTCCACTTTGTCCGTAAAAGTGGACCCAATCAATCCATAACTGATACATGATGAATTAATGCGTTCAATTTGTAGGAGTAACACATGTATGCTTATAGAGTGCAGCATACTGCTCTTTGTGAAACTTCTTATTTTTCATTCATTCACATTGTTCTGTATAACTAGTTGTAAGTAATAGTGTATGTCTTTTAATGTGTTCATTATGTTAACTGGATCCAATTGCATACATATGTTCTTGTTTACCCAATACTACGCTAAATTAAACTTATCAGTTTCGACCACATCTATGGTCATCCTTAAACAAGAATTTATGTATTCAATATACTAGTTTTTTTTTGTGGTACTGTAACCTCAGATTTTTTAGATCTTTTTAGATGATCGATTGGACGAGATCAGTGTCCATAGCTCTTCTAAAAACCCACTGGCTGCAAGTTGATAAAACTTGGCATGGATGTTCCTTACATGACCCCACTTTTCCAGTTGTTCACGTAATTCCAGTATGTGCACATGGCAACACAAAGAAAAACTATTAAATTATTTTTGTCAGAAACTACTGGCCCAGCCGGATTTCAAAACACTTTCTCTGAAACGTGCCTTGACTGAACCTCTCTGAACCTCCATCAAGTTTGCTCGAATGGGTGCAATTTGTAAAACACACACGAACTGCTTGATGGAAGTTGATTTAACATTGACATATTTCTCAATATAATATATTAATATAAACCTGCTGTCACATTTTCCTTTGATTCTTCATGTCTTTAATTGGTATACGTGTGAGCTCTTTCACTCAGCTGAGCGATATTGGACCAACAAGGTTTTCCTGTTTTCCAATTGCCAGTTTCATAATATTTACATTTTTTGATATGATCTTTCAACTTCTTAACAATAAATACATACATATAAGCTGCTGCAATTGTTATTTCCTTTCATATTTTCCCTTCTTCCCTAACCTTCCTGCAGCCCCTAGGCCGTCAGAACTTTCAGTGCTTTGATTTCTCCATTTCAGTCACACAGTTTCTCCAGGAACACATGGTCGTGGCATTACAAGATGCCCATTTCAGGGAGTACAAAATATACGCTCTGATCATTAACAAGTAAGACACGAGCCCATTCATGGCAAATATGTACAGGTTGACATTTGTGAACAGTGTAGATCCAGATCAGCATTTGTATCTAAATGTACACTGTTCATATATTACTTATGAAATCTTGTTGGATGCTACGTTCAACTTGTGTTGATTCTGAGAAGACGGAGCAGGTTGACATGCTGATTGGATCTGAATCTACACTGTTCAGAAATGCAAACGTGTACTTTTTCGCACGTAGAAGTCCCAAAATACTGCAAAAACCGTCATATTGTTAACCCTGCCACTATATTCTTGATGATTACTGATAACAAGTTAACTTGTTTTGATTATACAATTCTATGATTTAAAACACATAAATCGGGCTTAGCTATTTGGATGTTTAATGCATCTGCGAACAGTGGAGACCCAGGCTAGCCTGTGCATCCGTCGAATCTTACCATAGTCATCACTGTCCGTTTACGTGTAATCTCGATACATATTTTGACAATGGACTTGATGTGTAGCCCTACTAATTTTAATTCAATGAAACTTTAAATCTGTTCCACATACATTAAATCTGCAGCGGTCGACTTTGAAAACAACTGAGGAAAAATATTCAACAACTTTTCCGTTATATCACGGCGTTTCATTGGTAAGTTACCAGTACTACTGGTCCTTTTATGACCCGGCCGCGACCGAACCCGCAACATCCCGCACCCGTGGCGGACGTTCGGCAACTATACCACCGAGAATCTTATACATTTGCACAGGTTCACCTGTACCTTCTATGTACGCAATTTCATTTCTTTTCTAACAGTATTAAAGTTGTCGAGACAGAAGGTATAAAGACGGACGTATCAGTTAAGCCGAACAACACGATAGAACTGATACTTGGCTTCCAGGATTTCCATGTCGAGGCCAACGTTACCGTGAACAACCCGTATGTCATTTTCAAATTTAATACGATCTTACAATAATAATCAACCCTTTCCCTCCAACATACATCAAATCCGCAGCAGACGCATTTGAAAACATATGATCGAAAACACGGCAAACCTCTATAAATGAAGGTATACTTACTGAAAAAAGTTGAAAAAAAACATTGTGGCAAAATGAGTGATTGCTTGTGTTAAGCAAATTTTACTTTTTTCACCTTGTTTTTCAAAAGTGGTCTGCTTCAGAGGCTTCAAAAAGCGTCTCTATGTGGGAAAGGGTTAAAACAACATATATTAAAGCGCGACACGACCGTGCAGCCTGATCACGGCGCATTGTTTAAAGCTGCTGTTGTATGAAGTGCGTTAATTCATGTAACACATTTGTTCCTAAACATTTCATATGTGTTACTGTACTATTGATTAGCGTACAAGTTGAATTTTATGAACAATGAATATTTAAATCAGTATGCACATCCACACAGTCTTTTGTTCAAATGTTCAATGTTCAAATAATACTTACATAAGCTTATTAGAAGATGCTGTCAACTTGTGTAGATTATGATAAGACTGGGCAGATGAACAAGGTGATCTGACCCTACACTGCAGGAAATGCCAACGTGTACCTCTTTACACGGTTGCCATAATTCCCACGTTATTGTGTAGACAATACCTTCTGTATTTATATAGACTATACAAGTTATCTTCAGTTTTCTCGATTCAGGGGAGATTAAACGGGTTACACTGCACCTACCTTAGTAGTTTCCCTTGACATTACTATGTTCTGTTTGAATGACCCTTTACGCCGTTTGCAACAGTATTTCAGCTATGTCACGCCGTTGTCATGGTTATATACCAGGGCTACCCGTATACATGTATCCCGATGCCAATGCATCAGTTACAATGCTGTCCTCTCAACCCTGAGCGCCAAGGAGGGAATCCAACATTTAAATCATGTTTAAGTATCTGGTATTAATCGACGAGTGATTGGACGATGGTCTCCCGCGTTTTAGGCGGAAGCTCTAACCACTACACCATGGAGACGCTTTGACATTACAGAGTACATTACGTCCACAGGGTGCCAGTCTCTTTTACAATCTAAAAATAGCATTTGACTATATATTGACGATGGTTAACACCAAGTTATGTCGATGTATAGTCAAGTGCTGTTTTTAGATGATTTTAAACGAGACTTGCACCTGTGATTACGTCCACCCTGTAAGTCACTAAGACCGCAAATAACAAGACGTGGCTCGAATGTATATGAGCCGTCTAACATTGAGGACTCTGCGTAAACCATCGACTGGATCAGCCTAAGCATGCCACGCAGGTTAACCCGGACAGACTTATTTCGCCTCCTGTGGATTTTCTGTTCCAGGAATCATTACTCTATCTCTCTATCCACCTGAGACGGAATGTGTCGGCCCGGATCAGCCTGCGCGGACTGCGCACGTTGATCCAGGTCGATACATTACGCAGATGCCATAATGTTGGTATTCTCGCGGGACGGCTCATATCATAATAATTGAAATGGCAGCAAAAAATGTCCGAAACTCTAAAACACTGAAAACATTATCTGTGTTCAGACAAGAACCCCATCCTCCAAGTAAGTAATCTGATTGGTCAATTTGGAAACAAAATATTATTTCTGACCAATGCGATACTTAGGAACATACTCTGAGCACAGAGTATAGTTTTATAGTTTTGAAGTCAGGATCAGACTCGAACGTTTACACTGTGCTCAGGGTTTGTGTTCAAGTATCTGATTTGTCAGAAGCAAAATCATTCTCGAAATTCACCAATCAGAAGCCTGACTTTGGAGCATAAAAGTTATTTTCTAAGCACAGAGAACGTTTAATAGTTTCGGGGTCTAGTTATATCATTTGGATTTGATTCACGAACTTTCGAAATTTACAGACCACCTCAATGGTGTATTGCAAGAGCCTCTGTATCGGTTGCGGGTGGTCGTCGGTTTGATCCTTGGCCGGGTCATGCAAACACTTCAAAAGTAGTCATAAAGGCCTCCCCTTCTTAGGGCTCACCTTTGTTGGGTTAGCATTACGACTGAACCACTGGTGTCAGAATAAATATACCAGTAGTATTTAAAAACTTACCCAGAAAACGCCGTGATAAAACAGAAACATTGTTAAAAGCGGCGTAAAAAAAGCAAATAGAAATTTACGAGAGTAATGGACATGTGTTCGTGTTAAGTTTTCTATCGTTTTCGTTCCATATTTTTCAGTGGCGACATCTTGCGTTCACCGGCAACGATAATCAACTTCAAGGATGCCTCCCTTAAGTTAACTATGCGTCTAGGTGAGTACATTGTATGTGTATTTTCGCATAGCTTGAGGAAAAAATCCTTATAGTGATTTGCTACAACTGTCAACAAACATCTCCAAATAAATGCATCCATGCCGTTATCTCCAAACGAAAACTGTTTTTCGGATGTATGTTGAAACCTTTAATGACTTACTAGGACACCGAGCAGCGTAAGATCAGATCAGAATGCGCGGATTCGCAGGCCGATGTGGTTCATCACTTGTCAAAAAACCATAAAGTTGATTTTCAAAAAGTATAGCCCATTTACTTGATCCTAGATCATCAGTTCTCGATGGCTTATTTCGGTATTTGATAACTGGTGCTGAGTCTGCATTGCCTGTTCGTAAAGAAAAACTTGACTTTACATTGTGTGTAATTAAAGTAAACTTTAAATATTCAGTGACCGTTAACAAATCAAGAGAACTGTGACACTTTATTGGCCGTTTACAAACTAAGTGGTTGGCTTTATTGGCCGTTTACAATCCCAGTAAATGCTCTGACCGTCTGCAAATCCAGTAAACTTTAGCAATGGGTTGACTGTAAGCAAATCCAGTAAACTTTAGCAATGGGTTGACTGTCAGCAAATCCAGTAAACTTTAACCTCTCATTGACCGTTAGCAAATTGAGTAAACTTTGTCTCTGTGATTTACTGCTACTTTTACTTTCATTGAGTGTTAGCAAATCCAGTAAACTTTAACTGCTCATTCACTGTTAGCGAATCCAGTTAATTTTGACTCTTCATTGACAGTAAACAACACTAGTGAGCTTTGAATCTTCATAAACAGTTCACAGTCACAGTGAGATTTGAATCTTCATAAACAGTTAACAGACACACAGTGAAAGTTGACTCCTTGTTGACTTCTAACAAACTCGGTGAACTTTTAATCTTCATTGATAGTTAACGAATTCAGTGATGTTGACCCTGCATTAACTGTTAGCAGCCACTGTGTACTTTTAATCTTCATTGACTGTTAACAAATCCAGTGAACTTTTAATCTTCATTGACAGTTAACAAATCCAGTGAACTTTTAATATTAATTGACAGATAACAAATCCAGTGAACATTTAATCTTCATTGACATTTAACAAATCTAGTGAACTTTTAATCTTCTTTGACAGTTAACAAATCCAGTGATGTTAACCCTCCATTAACTGTTGGCAGCCACTGTGAACTTTGACTCTTCATTGACTGTTAACAAATCAAGTGAACCTTGATTTTTGTTTGACTTTAAGCAAATCGAATTATTTTTTACCCTAAGTTGACCGTAACAAATCTAGTTAATCTAAATTCTTTAGTGACAGTTTACAACTCCAGTTATCCTGACTCTGCTTTAACCTTTAACAAAATCCAGTAAACTCACGTTCACCTGAAAAGAACTTAATTCGAAATGCTCATCGATTTGTTCTTAAGTAATACATTTTGTAATTGTTCAAGAATAGAGAAATGGGATTGTGTATTAAGAAATAGTCTTCCCTTTTGTTGGAGACAATTTCATATCAGAAGATGACAACTTAAGATGCTTTTTCAATTGCAGACATATACAATCTCTAAGCATAACTGAACCCTTTCCCAAATTCAACACATTTTCAGTAAACGATGTAGAAAACATCTAGAAGAGTTGAACACATTGTATCAGAAGGAGACATTGCTCATCGAAAGCAATTGCCTCTTTTGCCACAATGTTTTCAATAGCCGTATGCTGCAGATGCGTCGAAATGCACCTGCAAGTGGGAAAGTGTTAAACAAAGATAACATTCGTGAAATACCAACCTGAGTTTTCAATTTGTTTCACCTTTGCTAACACTTGTTATTATATACAACATTCTAGGTTTGATAAGGGTCACTTTTATTGACGCCGAATTATGAGGGTTTCTTAACCAGTTTAACATTAATAGAAGCGTTTTGTTACCCACGAATCCCAAATCATGTAGTCGCATTTTTTTTGGAATCAGGGACTCATTTAAACAAAAGCTTCCTGTCCATGGGACTCATAACGTTTTCATAATAAGTTATAATATTATACTTCAAAGAACTAATTGTTTTCTATGGGGATTCCCTTTATTGTCAGTTAACGAGTCATGAGACTCATAATTCTATGGGGATTCCCTTTATTGTCAGTTAGCGAGTCATGGGACTCATAACATTTTCATAATAAGTTATACTATTATACTACAACTCATTGTTTTCTACGGGGATTCGCTTTATAGTCAGTTAACGGGTCATGGGGACTCATAACAATTTCATAATAAGTTATACTATTATACTGAAAAGGACTCATTATTTTCTACGGGGATTCCCTTTATAGTTCAGTTAACGGGTCAAGGAGGGGACTCATACTTTTGAACTTGTATAGATATCATTACGAATAATGTATTTTAAAAAACCATGCAGGTCGAGGAAAAGCTGGTGACAACATAGACGTTGAGAACTGTCATGCCACCATCGGGGACATGGACCTTCAAGATGTCTCTGACCAGATTAGACCGATTTTGACGGGTATCTGGCGTGTGGGCCAAGCGGAGCTTTCTGAGATGTTCAATGAGCTGTGTCCGCATCTACGGAATTCGACACACAGTAAATACAAGGATATCTTAGAGCTGGAAGGTAATCTATCTTGCTTGACACCACGTCACTTCACTCTTTCACTGCCGAATTTCAGAAAGTCGACTCTTCCATGTTGAAAAGTGGACCACTACACTTTTCGTCCAACAGGAAATTTGTTAAAATGCAATGTCTTAGTGGCAAACAATGCACTTACACTTACAACACATCTGCAGCAGACGACGTTGATACACTTTAAGTCAAAACTATAGAAATCATCTAAAAATGAAGGAACGATAATACAGTAGTTAAAAACATCATGAGCAGATTCTCCTTTTGCCGCAATTTTGTCAAAAGTCGTCTTCTGCAGAGGCGTCTTAAAGCGCCTGTATGTTAGAAATGGTTTATTAAAGGTAGCTTGGTGTTAACCATCGTCGGGATAATATACGGCTTCCGGGATACACAACATGCATTCCGTAATCACTAGATTACATGTAACAGTCCAACCTGTGTTTAAAGACCAGCCATTAGAAAAGGCGTCATAAAGCGCCTGTATGTTAGAAAAGTAAACTCGGTGTTAACCATCGTCCGGATACTATCCGGTTACCGGGACACACACAACATGCATTCTGTAATCACTAGAATACATGTAACAGTCCAACCTGTGTTTAAAGACCAGCCATTAGAAAAGGCGTCATAAAGCGCCTGTATGTTAGAAAGGTAAACGCGATGTTAACCATCGTCCGGATACTATCCGGTTACCGGGACACACACAACATGCATTCCGTAATCACTATATTACATGTAACAGTCCAACCTGTGTTTAAAGACCAGCCATTAGAAAAGGCGTCATAAAGCGCCTGTATGTTAGAAAAGTAAACTCGGTGTTAACCATCGTCCGGATACTATCCGGTTACCGGGACACACACAACATGCATTCCGTAATCACTAGAATACATGTAACAGTCCAACCTGTGTTTAAAGACCAGCCATTAGAAAAGGCGTCATAAAGCGCCTGTATGTTAGAAAAGTAAACGCGATGTTAACCATCGTCCGGATACTATCCGGTTACCGGGACACACACAACATGCATTCCGTAATCACTATATTACATGTAACAGTCCAACCTGTGTTTAAAGACCAGCCATTAGAAAAGGCGTCATAAAGCGCCTGTATGTTAGAAAGGTAAACGCGATGTTAACCATCGTCCGGATACTATCCGGTTACCGGGACACACACAACATGCATTCCGTAATCACTATATTACATGTAACAGTCCAACCTGTGTTTAAAGACCAGCCATTAGAAAAGGCGTCATAAAGCGCCTGTATGTTAGAAAGGTAAACTCGATGTTAACCATCGTCCGGATACTATCCGGTTACCGGGACACACACAACATGCATTCCGTAATCACTAGAATACATGTAACAGTCCAACCTGTGTTTAAAGACCAGCCATTAGAAAAGGCGTCATAAAGCGCCTGTATGTTAGAAAGGTAAACTCGATGTTAACCATCGTCCGGATACTATCCGGTTACCGGAACACACACAACATGCATTCCGTAATCACTAGAATACATGTAACAGTCCAACCTGCAAACGACTTTTGAAATCATAGTTGCAAATGGAGAAATTGCTCATAAATGATTTCAACTCTATTCAATAATCATACAATATAAATAGAGATTTTCTATCTTTTGGACTTGATAATTTCAAAGTCGTTTGCTGCGGATTTATTGTATGTGGGAAAGGGTTAACAGAAAATTCAGAGTATTCGGACAACTTTCCAGTAATACTTTGGGATGATCTGATACTTTCCATGGTCATCCCAAACCCAATACGTTTAAGTGGACATCCCGAAAGGATTCCTTCGACACCCCGAAGCATCCGGACGATTTCCAGTGTTTCCTTATCTTAACATTAAATTCTTCGTTTTTTCCACATTTTTTCTACATGGTTTCCCTGTATTTTCAGTGTATTTTCGAATAGTCCCCAGAAATTTTACAGCCGGAAAATAGCAATAGACCTATTTTTATTAAAATAAAAATACATAACTCGCACACGGGTGTGGCCTTTTAACATTTTACTTTCAATCAAGTAAAGAAGTTATTTCATGTACTGGTTTTGCAAAATTTGACTATTTTGGAAACTAATGATAAAACTTATAATGAAGTTTTTCACGAGAGTCTCTCAACTCCATGGAGTACATGAACAAACATTTTGAGTACCCACAACAATGCTTTTTGTTGTCAAATAAGGATTTTAGAGCATGAAAAACGTTCCTTATCTAGAGCTCTGATATCGTATTGTATTGTTTTTGTAGAGACGTTTACTGTAAGGGGTGATGGACCTGATCCTGTACCAATGGACGCCAGGATTAACGAAATAGACACGAGCGGATCTGTTGTCTCTGTTAGAGTTGCTGTAAGAGAGTGTTTACCATTATTTGTTTGTTTCTATGGTATTTCTATGGCGTTTCTATGGTGTTTCTATGGTGTTTCTATGGTGTTTCTATGTATGGTGTTTCTATGGTGTTTCTATGGTGTTTCTATGGCGTTTCTATGGCGTTTCTATGGTGTTTCTATGGTGTTTCTAGTTTCTATGGTGTTTCTATGGTGTTTCTATGGTGTTTCTATGGTGTTATACGCCGAGGTAGAGGCTTTACCACTACAGCACCGAGATGGGGCTTTTTTTCAAATGAGAAACTGCTCGTCATCAATAATCTCATCATTTGCCACATTTCTTTTCAAATATCGTCTGCATATGGGAACTGGTCAAATCGATGACACACAGAGGCTTCTCGTATCGTCAATCCCCGCGGTGTGGTGGTACATGTAAGAGCGTCGGCCTTGGGTGCGGGAGGTCGTGGGTTCAATCCCCGGCTGGGTCATATTAAATACTTTAAACATGGTAGTAATATATTCGTCTCCTATGCGCTCAGGGATTCGGGGATAACATTACGACTGATTCATCGACGTCAGGAAAATTAGGACCCGAAGTACTGGTAAAAAAACAAGGAAACGCCGAGATAAGTAATAAAAGCACTGCAGTGCTGACGGCCTGGGGGCTGCTGGAAGGTTGGATTTTTGGACGCATGGGCCCTACGGCCACCTGGTTAATCCGCCACTGTATATTTCACGTGAATTCGGTCGTGGGGTGAGGGGGAGTCGGGCACGGGCCCAATTGTCCCCGGCTAAATCCGCCACTACATTTGCCACGCTTTTTCTTTGTTTACCATTAATTTTTCGAACTATTTTTCTCGCGCAGTTTCTCATGCGTTGTTTGGTGCTAACAGCAATTGGCAGGCTACCAACTCCGAAAAAAATGGTATTACTACACATCTTTCAATAAACATCTCGGGTGCTTTTTGCGTGTCTAGATGCTCGTTGATAACAAATCATGTAGGTCGATGTTCGTGAAGTGGCCCAAATATATACATTTCTAGATTTTTAAAAATGCAAATAAATGACGGGATATGATGATAAAAGGTTGAACGTTCTGAAGGAATAGGAATACTTCCTTATTGATGACTCGTTTTCTCTTTTCCGCATTAGTTTAAAAACAAGCGTGTTTGGCAGACATTTTGTAAGAATAAAGGGGTCTTTTAACCTCTTCCCAAATGCAGACACTTTTTGATACATATGCAGCTGACGATATTTGAAAACATTGTGGCAAATGGATAAATTGCTCGTGATGAGCTATTTCTGCTTTTGTCACATTGTTTTCAATTCTGTTCATTAATTTAAGAACTGGTAATCAATCGTCTGCTGCAGGTTTGTCGTTTGTGGGAAAAGGTTAATTAATATAGCTCATTAATATATAAACTGTAAGCTGATTTGACATAAATCGTATCGAGGGCTTGGCAGGGCTTGGCGTGAAACGGTTGTAACTAAAAATGATATTGTTTTACCAAGGTTAATTACATCGCCATAAAGTCTTTATAAGCGTTAAATCATTTTTCTTGGTAAACAATGGAAATTTTAGGTGCCATTGCTCGTTCTGAGCAATGGCACCTAAATTTGCATTGTTTACAAAAGGGTAAAAATTTCCCCTAATCCAGGTGTTTTCAAAATAGGTTTTGAGTTACAACCGTTTCACGCCAAGCCCTCGGTATACTCAAGGGACATTACCGTTCGAAGCCATGTTTACAAATACTAACGCATGGCTATGCACCAAAGAAAATATATGATACTCTTGCTGCAAGACTGATAGATTGAGTTGGGTTTAACTTTGTTTTAAACAATATTTCAGTCATATCATGGTGGCCGGTTCACCTACCTATGTGTTTCATGACATTCTTACACCAGTACTCCGTACACATGTCTATTCAAATGGCTGCTTTTCCGTAAGCCCAATGGTCGAAGACGTATGATGCATATAGCATTGTCTTTAAATGATAATATATCTTTCTAAACTTGTATATTTTTTGTCAACGAATTTAAACAAGGTGGTAATGGTTTCCTCATTTGCGCCTAGTTTAGCGTGGATAGCATTACGACTGATGCTTTGGTGCCAGGGTTAATAATACCGGTATAACTAGCAATTTGCCACTGAAAACGAATTCATATCACTGAATAACTGCTGAAACCATCGTTTTAACACCATGCAAACAAGCTTTCGTAAACTAGAAAAAAACAATTAATAGCAAACAGTTCAGATTCTTACTAAACTGCGTAGTTCCGCAGGTTGGTCTGATTCTACCCTAGTTGGAAATGTGGTATTTTTGGATTCCAGTAGCGATATTCAGAATGTGTGGCAATACAGCCGGTTACATGTCAGAATAATTGTATTGCTTTTTAGACCGGTCTCGATGGTGTGGTCCTACCGCAATACGGGTCACATGACGTCACGTTTCCGGATCCGGCAGAACTAGGCCATGACAGAAGCAAAGAAGTTGAATTATGGGTCGATGATGATCTATTGAATTTTTTGGGATTGAAAGCTTTACGAATTGACAGTGCTGTTCCGTTGAATTTCACAGTTTTTGGGAAGGTTTGTTATTTAAAGATCATCTACTTTCCAGAACAAAGAGAGACAAGCAAAGTCGGAAATCACATATTCTTGAGTTATCTGCCATTACATTATGGAGTCATGCATACACCATTGCAGAACAACCTTTGATCATGGTGTAGCAATCAACATACTATAAAGACACCCTTTTTGTAGAGCAAGCTGTTTAGCACCTCAAACTACGATTTGTTGGTGATTCATTAGTCATGTACTAATTTCCAACACCAAGTTGCATTTGGCCGCTATAGATATTACACAAAACAATTGTACGTTAACTATATACGCCATAGCGAAAGTCACTATTGGTGGTTCACGCGAGACGTTTAAATTTACTTTAGTACGCCGTGTGCAAGACTAGAATTCTCAGATATTCTGGTACATATACAATCAAAATAATTAGTGATAGATTAAAAATCTCCTATTTTGTTCACGAACATAAAGATATACCTTTGTCTGTCCATCCGTCCCAGATTGTGTGTGACGTGCACAGTTGTACCACCAAAGTACAGCGGCCACCATGTTTTCAACTTTTGCAATATTTATACATTTATTTATAGACATATTCAACATTGTTTCTTAGATGTTTTCAGAGTGGTCTGCTGCAGTATTGTCGTATTTTGGAAAACGTGAAATATCATGACACTTTTATAGGTTGCGGTGACTTTGAAATCAGCCGAGAAGAACTTAAAGAATATCTGGATAAATGAAAGTAACTTTACTAAAAGTTGATTACTTTATGTGAAAAGGAAATATTGCTTATTTTGATTATTTTTTTTTGTTTTTCAACAATATTTTCAAAATTCGCCTGTTATTTCATTCTATAATTTCAGGATGATTTTTTAGTTCAGAAAAAATCTCAAAGCGCATCGATGCGGTCGACAAAGAATGGTTTGGCTCTACATCTCTCCATCAAATCGACGTTTGTACAGACTAACTCTAGTGAAAACTGCGCTGACTTGACAGTTAAAACGGTAAAACAGGGCTCCTAGAGCTACGATATTAACCTCCATTTTGAAATAAGAAAAATCTAATAAAATATCATTACAGAAATTTCATATATAACACAATTCTCAACTAAATATGGCTGTCAATTTCAAAACTCTGTGTGTTTTAGCATTTTCACATATTTGTTTAAAAACTGTATTTAAACTTTTCGAAATGATCGACAATGGAGGTAGAAGTAATTATTGTAGTTTGAAAACTATGTATTAGGCTGGAATTTGGGAGCGTAATCTTTGAAAGAGTTGAACATAACTTGCTTGGTCATAGCAATTTCTCGTTATTCCAAATGTTTTTAAACGTCTCTGCCGCAGACATCCGCCTTAGGTCGTCTGATAGTTAAATATATCCTCCTGATTTGAAACCTTGGATAGAACACAGCTCTGATGGGGTCGGTGATTTCCGTACGATGTCGGGATTTCTTTTAATCAACGGTATAAAGGCTCGGTGATTTCCGTCTGAAGTCGTGAAACATCGGTTCTGCTCACACGGCAATCGCCGAGCCTATTAAGGATGCTCTTCATTTATATTTGCAGAGCTTGTGTCCTTAGATAGCGTATGCAATCGTCATGTCGTTGCTATAAGAGCGTATGTAATCGACATGTCGTTGCTATAAGAGCGTATGTGGTCACCCTGTCGTTGGCGTCATCCGCGGTGACGGCATTAATAAACTAGTATTGCGTTTATGAATTGATTTCCAATCAAGCATTGACACGAGGCAATATGCTGTCTTGTGATCGGTATTGATGAACTGAGCAAGCATATAACTTGAGAGCTTTAGTTGTTTGTAATCTTGATTTATTCAAGAACAGTGAAAACTTTGATATTTGTTAGGCTTTGACGAAAATGAGTACTGCCATAGATTATAAACCTCTAATGCGCGTATACAAAGAGAACAAATGTTTTAAAGTGATTGAAGATTATTTTAACATCTATATTCGTAAAAGTGTACAAACATCAATATGGTCAGTCAACTTCCGTTATCAGGTCATACATGGCGAGATAAGCTGATAAGGGGGGTATTGATAAATGTACCCTGCTGAGATGACACAATACCGCAAACACCAATACATAGGCATTTCACCTTTCTGAGAAAACGAATTTTACATAAATGTTCAAAAAGGACCAACATTTATTTATAAAATAACGCTTTTAATTAGTTCAAATGAAAGAGAAAAATATTCTGCATCTTGCACTGTTTGAAATGAAGCGGTCATATTTTTTTAAATGCCTTAATAAAGCAGAGTAATTGTTAGCTCCTTCTTATTTCAATGTAGGTTTCGGTGCCCAACAAAACCTAAATGAGAACCAAAATGTAAACATCATAGAATCATAGTAAAAATATCATATTAAAGATCAAAGGTTTTCCTAACATGATCGTTTGAAATGGAAAAACCCATTGATTAACTAATTCGTGGGAGCAATTTAACTTTTTATTCACTCTATAACTCCATTGGATCTTTTGAGACACCGGATTTCTCCAAAGTTGGCAATGCATCAAGAGGAAAGCTTGAATTTTGCGTTACATTATATATATAGTGCGTTACAATTACAGTTAACAATAAAAATGAAAATTAATTACTTTTTCAAGGATTGATTGATTGAGGTTTAACGCCGTTTTTAACAATTTCTCAATCATATCACGGCGTCCAGTTCACCTTTTCTTGTGTTTCCTGGTTTTCTCACACCAGGACTCCACATAACAATCTTCCCAAGCAACTGGCTGCTTTTCCACATGGACTTAGCCCATTGGTGGAAGACGAATGTCGCAATGACTTTTGTCAAACGTCGAAAAAAAAGTTGGCCGAGCCGGGATTCGAACTCACAACCCTTGGATTGACGGCCCGCGTCGTTAACGACTGAGCTACCGGGACTCGGCACTTTTCAAAGAGAGACACAGGGCGCATGTAATTATCGACAAATTAAAGACAATTAAAGACAATTATTTTTCGAAATATGACACAGGATTATGTGTTTCAGTTAACCTCAATTCTTTTGTCACTATGTTTTCAAAAAGCCGTCTGCTGCAGAGGCGTCAGAAAGCGTCTATATGAGGGAATGGGTTAACCTGCGATAAAAAGTCGCAAACTTAGCTATGGCAGGTTTGTACCTGAATAGCTTAGTTATAATAAGCTGTATAACTATAATATATATTTGTTTGGTATTCGTGCGTCACCACCAGGTACATAGAGACTATTACGTCCTTCACTAATGATATGAACTTTATCTTACGAGGTTGAGAGAACATACGATTTTCGAGCC
Source organism: Serripes groenlandicus (assembly GCA_031761405.1). NCBI lineage: Eukaryota > Metazoa > Mollusca > Bivalvia > Cardiida > Cardiidae > Serripes > Serripes groenlandicus. The sequence goes on from JASEVX010000010.1 coordinate 7,448,733, forward strand.
TTTGGCGGGAGTCGAGCCTTTGGTGAGAGACGAGACTTTGGTGAGAGTCGAGCCTTTGGTGAGAGTCGAGCCTTTGGCAATCAATTATCAGTTCTTTAAGCCGAGTCAGATCAAATTCATGCTGAAAGTCAAGGACGTAATATTATATATTATACTGTAACCTCAATGTATATCTAATTTACATCGCGCTTATTCTCAATTCTCAGTCAATGGGTCGAAAATTATGTTATTTAATATTCGTCGATTGCTACATAAAGACGCCATAAACCCTCTGCATTACTGTATTACTTTCTGTTGCAGGATCTTATCTTACCATTCCTGTTGAAAGTTAACAACACCAAACTCGTAATCCTACCAGACCCCAAACGGTAATTATGCTATTCGCGTTTTTTTTTTATTATACTGTGCCGTTTAGCTGCCCATAGGGAGTGCATATAGTCGGTTTGTCCGTCTACCCGTCTGTCATATCGTCCATCCTACCAGTTATACTATCGGAATCTTTGGCGGTTGGAGGTGTGACCTAAGATAAATAACCACTTAATTCTCTTGTTTTATATGGTTATTCTTTTGTTTGTAAACATGGATGTTCAACCTGTGGTGTCCGACGATTTGTCATTCCTACCGTCCATCCTACCAAGTATACGATCGGAGTCTTTGGTGGTTTGAGGTGTGGCCTAAGACAAAATAAAACTCTATATTTATTCCGTAATCGCATGATTATATTATTTATTAAGTCATCCATATACATGTATATGCTATTCGCGTTGTTCTTGATACTGTACCGTATCTCTGGCCAAAGGGGGAGCACAGAGTCGACGATTTGTCCGTCCACCCGTCTGTCCTATCGACGATTTGTAAGTCCTACCGGTCGGACAACTGGAGTAAAATCTATGTTTTGGTGTTTAACGCCGCTTTCAACAATTGTTCAGTTTTATCATTGCGTTTCCTGGGTAAGTTGCTAGTACTACTGGTCCATTCATCCTGACACCAGCCAGTCAGTCGTAATGCTAACCCCGCAACCCTGAGCGCCAAGAAGGGCAGCCATTACTACCATTGTTAATGTCTTTGGTATGACCCGACCGGGGATCGAACCCGCTACTGGGGTATACGGAAATAAATGAAATAATCTTTTTCCCAATAATCACATAAATATATTGTTTATTAAGTCATCTGTTGTTTGAAAACATTTGATGTACCACAGAAGGGCATACCTACCAAACTATAATCTAAATTTAGTTGGGGTCGGGGACATTGAGATTTCAAATGCACGAAAACCGTAACCTTAGTTATGCAGTATATTTTTTAATTGCTCCCCTTTGATGCCACAAATCCAAAACTCGTATGTTTACAGAAATTAGAACAAACTAAAGACTAAGTCCTCCTTTCGTGGACGACAATAGTGCAAGGGTAGAACGTCGACTATAGATGCCTGGTTCGAATCCCGTGATGCTCGGGTTCTGCCTTTGGGATTTCCATACTTTGTATCGCAAACGGCGCCAGTACTGGTAATATCTCCAAGAAGCAGACATTGAGCTTGATTGATATAATCTGAAAGATTGTTTTGAAATCGATGTAATCTAAATAAGTCTTCCTAATTTCCCTGATGATGTCCCCAAGGTTATGATAATACCCTAGTCTGGGAGCTCAACTCGGTTCCGCGGATTTATTGTATAGATACATGTATATATCTTCTTCATGTTCTTTCAATATTTATTTCATCATCACATACAATTTAGAAACTGTTTAGCCTGCATTTGAAAGCGACATAATGCCATACCAATTATTTAGCTCGTCTGTTTTCGAAGAAAAAAAGTTAGTCGTTTGTAATACCCTTGGCGTCATCGTCGTCCTCTGTGTCGTCACAACACTTTAACTGTACCTCATAACTCAAAAACCGTTCAACATTTTCCAATGAAACTTGGTAAAGTATGCATGTCAATGCCAAGTCAGATATCTCTGGCTAAAATACTTATTCAGTAATGCCCCTTTTTCGACTTAAAAAACCAGACGATCGTTGGCATTTGTTCCGCGGCGCTCTTGTTCATTTTTTTATGTTGTAAATACCAGGAACATCTAACGGCATTCTTTATGATTATTTCGCTCTTTCAGGTATCAAATCAACATGAATATAACATCGTTGAATATAGCTTACCCAAATTGCGGAACAATTGTAAGTTCACATGTATCTTTTTTTTACAATAATCCTAAATTGAAAGAGACTCGGCTTCTTTTCCCTAAAAGAATTATCACATTATATAACGTTGAAGTTATCAACGGAGCCTCACCACACAATACAACAACATTCAAAGGCTTTATATTTCACCCTTCCCCCATGCACCCGACGACTATTGAAAGCAGTGTGACACTTATGAGCAATGGTCAATTTCTCTTTTTGCCACAATGTTTTAATTAATAATTAAGCTCTCATTTATGGAAATAGTTTTACGTTTTATGTCAATGTATGTTAACTCTTTCAGCGCCGCATTGTTTAAAGTAGTCTCTTCCATGTTCAAAATCGGGTGTGTCCATTTCTCATGTTATGAAAGTTTTGGACTATTTTGGTAACTAAGAGGCAAACAATGCTGATTTCATGTGAGCCAGCTCGTTACGAGCTGACTCACCTGAATCTGCATTGTTTGCAAAAACCTCAATCATTGCCGGTGGCGCTGAAAGAGTTAAAGATATCGGTTGCATATCTGTTGTATGTGGGAAAGTGTAAATATCGGTCATATTATAAAATTGTTCAGTCAGAATATGAGCCATCCCGAATACGCATTACACTTTCTCAAAAACAACAGCAGACGACTTTGAAAACATCCATACAAAAGTATAGAACTTTACCGATCCCTATAGAATGGTGGTTACGGCAACAGGCTCGGGACCGGGTTTGAATCCTATTGTTGACAGTGGGGTCCGTTCTGATATCGCCGGTTGATTAGCCACCCGCTTGTTATGAACACTCAGTGCCTGGCAAACAGAAAGGACTAGGGCAGGCAAAATGTGTTCAAAACAAAGGTGTCTCATTAGTGAGAAATGGCTGACCTTTCAAATAGGGTGACACTATAATAAACAAACACTTTCCTTTGTATACATTTAGTGAATATCATTGAAAGCATTGTTTCAAAGGGAAATATTACTTATCATGAGCAATTTCTCCTTTCGCCACAATGTTTGCAAAAGTCGCCAACTGGAGATGCGTTAAAATGCGTATGCAGGTGAGAAAGGGCTAATACTCGATGACAATGGGGAAGATGCTGGTCAGACTGAGTGACGGCAAAGACCCGTAGATTCCAGCTTTTCACATGGAAGAGTGCATAGTGATTGCTGTGGAAATAATTGTAAAACATAACAGAACGGTTTTTTTTGACGTATACAAAGTATATAGTCATTGACAAACATAAATCACAGGCGTCCGAATTTCTAGTACAGCAAAAAATGCTGAAAATCACAAAATAACTCGCCAAAATACTCAAATTGTCTCTCTATATTGTCTATACGCTATGAAAAATGATCGTAATGGTTATTTGGGGAATCCCGCACGTGTTACTATAAATAGCACCTCTTTACGTCCATATAGTGTAATAATAATGACAAGGTGTGCAACGGCGTTTTCTCCCCTTGCTCGATTCGGGCAATAATTTCCGCCGAAATACGCCTAAACCGACCTAGTCTCAGGTAGAGACAGGTTCACAAATGATTTTTCTCCTGATCCACAACATCAAAATTTGCCAACCGACCAACACGCCGGCGTTCTTAAGCTAACTGTTCATTATTTTTGGAAATTCGCCGAGTTCCCGACCGCCATGCGCTGACGTCACACTAATAACAATTCTGCGGCGACGGATTAATCAAACTACGATTTAATATATGGTCTAACAAATAATGTTTATACTTCTTTCTAAAACGTACAAATATATAGCGTATTTTTTATGAATAATTTTATTTTTGGAAGAAAAATGATTAAATACCAAGTCCAACGAACATTGCTCAGGTACAATATTCTAAAAAAGCGCGTCAATACGCGTTAAATATACGCTGCAGAACGTGATTATTGTGACGTCAGCGCATGGCGGTCGGGAACTCGGCGAATTTCCAAAAATAATGAACAGTTAGCTTAAGAACGCCGGCGTGTTGGTCGGTTGGCAAATTTTGATGTTATGGATCAGGAGAAAAATCATTTGTGAACCTGTCTCTACCTGAGACTAGGTCGGTTTAGGCGTATTTCAGCGGAAATTATTGCCCGAATCGAGCAAGGGGGGGAAACGCCGTTGCACACCTTGTCATTATTATTACACTATATGGACGTAAAGAGGGGCTATTTATAGTAACACGTGCGGGATTCCCCAAATAACCATTACGATCATTTTTCATAGCGTATAGACAATATAGAGAGACTATTTGAGTATTTTGGCGAGTTATTTTGTGATTTTCGGCATTTTTTGCTGTAATAGAAATTCGGACGCCTGTGCATAAATACATAAAACAAATAAACAGACACGTGAGTTGGAAATGGAGAAAAGAGAAAAAAACAAGAAAATGGTTATAAAAATAACAAAACATCAATGAATGAAAATGTGTTTCGGAACGGATAAAGACATTGAGCAGGCAGCAGAATCTAGCGTGATCGGATGCGCCAACTAGCCTGGCTCTATACTAGCGGCACAGACTTCACAACATTGGTTCTAACACTCAAAGGGTTTACACATTATTCGATATAGGCTTTAATTGGAAGGCGACGTATGAATAATAATAACAATGTTGGAAAAAGAGCAAATAATCATGTAATTTAATATTCCATTCTATGTTACAGAATCCTCGTACGGAACCATTAAAATGGCAGAAACGAGTCCTTGATAATTTCACCGATGCCACAGAGAGAACTTTTAATGGTAAGTTGATATGCTTTTGAGGTCAAAAGAAAATAGTCAAGATAAAATCAATTTGAAATCTGATTTTGCAATTTAGAAAAAAACACTTCCTATTCAGGGGCGTAACTCCCTTTAGGCACTGTAGGCACGTGCCTACACATTTTTTCTCAAAATGCCCCAAAATACAGCTGCGGAGATGCGTAATGTATCGACCAGATCAGTCTGCGCTGTTCGCGCAGACTGATCTGGCCGACACATTCCGTCTTAGGGGGATAGATGTATAGACTAGTGATTCCTGAAACAGAAAATCCACAGGAGGCGAAAAGTGTCTATCCGGGTAGGCCTTTGTGGCATGCTTAGGCTGATCCGGGTCGATACTTTACGCAAAGTCCACAATGTTGATTTTCTCACGAGACGGCCTACACATTGATTATTGCAAAGCTACGCCCCTGCGATTGTACACGAAGACGCAGTTTGAAATGATCTTCTCCATACTCATGAACTCTATATCTTTCAAATAAGACCTTTGATATGTCTATTTCAAGAATGAATTTTCTTTTGACCAATCATATATTTGAGCTCATATTTCCTTTTAATAGTGTGACGGCTTAGACTGATCAGAATGTTATATGGACTTGCGGCATTGCATGACGAATACACGAAAACTGCCGATTTCACCAGTTTATGCTTCAGTAAAAGCTGATATCTCGGGGCTCTGGTCTCACAACATCTTATATCCGAGACTTTGCTACAAGCGAAGTTCTAAAATTAGCCCGCGCCCCGTTCTCGGTATAGGTGTACTTGTAAGCACATCACCCTCTATGCCAGTGGAGACCGTGTTACTGTAAGGCCAAACACCCGATTACACATGTGTATTTTGACTTACCGAAGCCGCTTTCAAGAGTATACCAGTTATATCAGAGTGTTTCCTGGGTAATGTATCAGTACATCCGGTATTATTATTAGACATTACTACCATTTTTAAAGTAATTGGTACGACCAGACGGTGATCGAACTATGATCTGCCTCCCCGAACGCTCTTACCATCACTCCATATACATATATCTTTCAGTGTCAATGGCAGTATTGAGTTGTTTGCAAACTATATAGTTACAGGTGTGACAGCTCTTAATGAGCTGTCTCATCTGAAATCATCATTTTTTGCCGTTTAGTTTCATGTAAAATTAAGGAAACATTACTAATTGAAACGTCTTTATTTGTGCCATCCCGCGAAAAAAACAACGCTGTTGACCTAAGCATGCCGCAGGCTAACCAGGACAAACAATTTTTGCCTCCTGTGGATTTCTGTTTCAGGAACCATTACTCTTTACCTCTATCCCCCTGAGACGGAATATGTCGACCCGAATCAGTCAGCACGGACTGCGCAGGCTGATCTGGGTCGATAAATTATGCAAAGGCCATAATGTTGGTTTACTCTTGGAAAGGCTCATTTGTTGTGTGACCTGTTGTATTATAATGTCCTTTCATGACCGCGTCAAGGTAAAAAGGTACATGTTGAAATTTCTAAACAGTGTAGCGCCAGATCAGTCTGGACATCTTGTCTGTATTGTACGTCGAGAAATCAACATTGTGGACTCTACGTAAAGTATCGACCCGGATCAGCCTAAGCATGCCGCGCAGGCTATCCCGGACAGACACTTTTCGCCTCCTGTGGATTTTCTATCTTTATACAACTATTTCCCTTAGACGCCCGGATTAGCCTGCGCATTTCGCGCAGGCTGATCTGGGTCTATACATTACGCAGAGTCTACAATGTTGGTTTTCTCGTGGAACGGCTTATTTGCAGATAATTATCTGTACTGTTCACAAGAGCCCATTTGTACTTGTTCCTAATGAACAGCATTATTAACCATACACTATAATTCAAAGCATTTTATTTGCATAAAGATACAAAAAAAAATATCAAAGAAGAAACGAAATTATTCTTAAAATATTTAGAACTTTCTCAGCCTCCGATTTGTGTCACGATTGATCATTTTCCTCATACGACAAATCTGCAGCAAGCGACTTTGAAAACATCTATTACAATTATGTAAAGTCGCTATAAACGACAGTAGAACTATTGACTAAGGTTGAAAACATTGTGGCAAAAGGAGAAATTGCTAAAAAGTGACTGTAGGTTTGAACACATTTTGAAACTTTGGAACTTGACTCTCTTTAATTGTAGGTCGGTTCATCTACGCCAAATTATGGAGAGACCAATACATCAGCTTTGTACAGACGTCGGTGGAAACGCTTGAGGTAGGATCCTTTCGAGTGGTTGATTGATTGATTGGTTGATTGGTTGATTGGGGTTTAACGCCGTTTTCAACAATTTCTCTGTCATATCACGGCGGCCAGTCCATCTTCTAATGCGTTTCCTAGCTTTCTAATACCAGTATCCAACACAACATACTTTCCAAGCAACTGGCTTCTTTTCCACATAGACTGTAAGCGCATTGGTGAAAGACGAATGACGCTTGTCACAGTGACTTTTATCGAACGTTGGAAAGAATGTTGGGCGAGCTGGGATTCGAACTCACAAACTCTTGATTGACATGCCGCGTTGCTAACGACTGAGTTACCTGGGCTCGGTTCCTTTTGACCAATTTAATAGTTCTGAACATATGTACAACATAAATCATTTCATAAGCTTTAACTTTTCCCAATGTTTTCAAAACGTTTAAAACTTAAATTTATATTGATTTGACGTTCCATATATTCCATCCTCAACTTATCGGAAAAGACTAACTGATATTATACACAACCTTTGAGTTATCAAATCCATTCTCTCGTGCGGCTTCTCGTCATGCTATACAAAGAATCGTGCATGTGTGTAGGTCTCCATCCTCAAGTTTATGTATTCAATGAAATGCGTCGTCTTAAAACAGATAATAGAAAAAAACAAATGCACGTCTCTTTACTATCTTCTATTAATTGACTCGTTTCATAAATTGAATATAAGTTGAACATTCTTGTAAGATTATAATGTCCTTTCATGACCTCTACACAGCCGTCCATTTGGCACAATTCAATTGTGCTTCATTAACGATCGATTCATAGTAAATAGTTCTCGAATTTCACCCTTTTTAGGACTGTTTAATCCTGACTGCAAACATCGGCCGAGGTGCGGGTATCATAATTGAAGACACCATTACCACGACCCACACGTTGTACACCCACAGAAACGTACAGTACACGTTCACTGACGGAACACAGGAAACGTACGTGGATGGACATAAACAGGGTCACGGAGGCACCTCATCCCACGGATCTCAACCAAGCGTTAGTGTGATACTGATGTATAGTTTAGCTTTCTTTCTATCCATTTTGCTTGTTTTGTAAAGAGTCATAGGGGGAATCGAATGATATTAGTAGACTGTAAAAAGACTTTTTACGTACCTGTTGTTTTGTTTATTTACACGTTATTTCGATCCTCCACGTTACGTCGTTTCTGTCTATCAAGAACGGACATTTGATATTGATATTTGATATTGTAGACCAGAGGGTTAATCTTCCGTATGAAGGCTCCTGAAGCTTCAAATAGTTTGTCAGAAGACTTGTAACACATTTCAAAATAAACTTGCCCAGCATTTGCATTTGGAAGATTCCTTATCAAATTATAAGAATATCAAAAAAGAAATGCAGATTCGAGTCGCCGCAAGCAAAAAGCCCGCTCATTCGGTGCGGATGCGCGACATGTTCTGACACTATAATGGAGGCACAGGCTTCACAAAAACGGCTCCAGCTTTCAAGGGGTTAAACAGCCGAACCCCGGTAGCTCAGTCGGTAGCGACACGGGCTGTCAATCCAGGGGTTGTGAGTTCGAGTCCCGGCTCGGTCAAATTTCTTTCCGACGATTGACAAAAGTCAATGCGACATGCGTCATTCGTCTTCCACCAATGGGCTAAGTCTATGTGGAAAAGCAGCCAGTTGCTTGGGAAGATTGTTGTGTTGAGTACTGGTGTGAGAAAACAAGGAAATGCATGAGTAGGTGAGCTGGCCGCCGTGATATAACTGAGAAATTGTTAAAAACAGCATTAAACCCAAATCAATCAATCAATCAATCAATCAAGGGGTTAAACTGGTATGAATGGCTTATCTCCATGACGCAATAGTATTATCTTTTTTTTTATTATCTTTTTACTGTTCATGAGAAAATGTACAAGTTGGCATTTCTTTACAGAGTAGATTCAGATTAGCATGTTCATCTGGTACGTCGTATCAGGATCTACACACGTTGATAGAGGCTTCTAACAAGCTTGTGTTAGTAAAATGAACAGTCTCCCGGGAAAACCAACATTATAGCCTCTGCGTAATGTATCGACCCAGATCAGCCTGCGCAGCCCGCGCAGCCTGATCCGGGCCGACACATTCCGTCTAAAGGGGATAGAGGTATAGAGTAATGATTCCTGAAAAAGAAAATCCACAAGATGCGATAAGTGTCTGTCAGGGTAAGCCTGCGTGGCATGCTTAGGCTGATTCTTTAAGCAGAATCCACAATGTTGGTTTACTCGCGGGACGTCTCCTATGTGAACAGCGTAGATCTCGATCAGACGGTGCGGATGCACAGACTAGGCTGGATATACACTGTTCTCAAGAACTAACTTGTACATTTTACTATGCTCTCTTCGCGTGTATTAAGTATGCATGCACATGTCTTATTTATGTTTGAATGAAATACATTATATGTTGAGATATATGCTCGTAGACTTGTTTAATGTTTTTAAGCATTGATTGTGTACACTAAAGCAATTTTCAGATTGATTTTAACACTCAACCGCCGAGCCCCGATAGCTCAGTCAGTAGCGACGCGGTCTCTCAATCCAGGGTTGTGAGTTCGAACCCAAGCTTGGCTTGACGTTTGACTAAAATATTTTGCGACATGTGTACTTCATAGTCCATCGAGGGGGTAATAGTCTCTGATGAAAAGCAGCCGTTTGCTTGAAAAGACTGCTGTGTTAGGTAATGTCGTGCGGAAAGAAACAGCAAATGGTTAGGTGAACTGGCAGTGAACAGTTTAACAAGTGTGTCAAACCGTCATCAACCAAACCAGTGTGGCAATACCACGTGACCTGTGATGTCATACAGGCTACAAATCCAAGACAAATTTGTCAACATTTTCATCGCCTGAGACTTAAAAACAGCCGTAAGTATTTCATCTCTTCTCCGTTTTTATGGCATATACGCCATGCTAAGCGGAAAAATATAAGCTTTCCGAGAAGTACAGGTTCGCCATCCCCAGTCGAGCAGTTTTGTCAAACACTCAGGAAAACCTCTCAGGCGATGATAATGTTGACAAATTTGTCTTGGATTTGTAGCCTGTATGACATCACAGGTCACGTGGTATTGCCACACTGCAAACAATCAAAGTATCTATAAGAACGTGGTCTTTTTGTATGTCTTTTATTTTGATCAACAATGAACACAGTCTGAAAATACATAAATGAGAAATACTCAGATATTTACCAAATGATGTGATGTTCCGATGATAAACATAATTAACATTGGAAACGAGACAAAAGAATAATTGACACAGTACATTTTAACCCTTTCCCTCATATAGACGCTTTCTGACGCCTCTGCAGCAGACGGCTTTTTGAAAACATAGTGACAAAAGAAGAAATTGCTCAAAACGAGCAATTTCTCCTTTTGACACAATGTTTTCCACTTTTAGTCATAGGTTATCCATTCAATTTTAGAGATTTTCTATTTTTTTGACAAAATATATTCAAAGTCGTCTGCTGCAGAATTGTCGTATGAGGGAAAGGGTTAATGAACACTAAGTAAATGTAGTCAATATAGAAACATAATGACTGAGGATCAATGATTACTTACAATAATAATATGCTATAAACAGGCTAGTGTTAGTGTTTCCTCAAATGACTCCTTTTAGGTTACAAATGGCGACTTTGCATAAAAGGGGAGTAACTCTGAAATGTTTAAGTATCAGTCTCGACTATAAAGGGGAGTTAATATGCAAATACCAGTGTCAATAAACAATAATCATGTATCCCACTTCGAGTCTTTTGTAATATAATGCAACAAAGGCTGTTGTGAAAATGAATTGTATCGTATGTAATGAATTGCAATGACTAGAGCCTTGCCTTGGCAGAACACTGAAGCAAATATATCAGCAAAACAATGCAAACACAGAAATAATAACGAAGTCTGAAATGAACCGCGGTCTCGACTGTGGGGCGTCTCGACTTTCGCAGAGGTGTTGTCTGTACGGACTGGCCTAGCTAATCCTCATTATCAACGTATATGAGCCAGTACACGACCAAGGAACAAGGTGGCTTTTGTGAAAAGGAAAAAGATTTACAGAATACAGATAAGCCTACCTACACAATCTTGTTTGAAGATTCTGTCAACTTCTGTTGATTCTGATTAAAACTGAGCAGGTGGACGAAATGATCTGAGTCTACATTGTTCAGACACGCAATCAATCTTGAGCAGAATCTCATATACTATTGTAGATCAGCAAACCTGGTAAACGTTTAACCCTTTCAGCGCCAAAGGCAATATTCAGGTTTTTGCAAACAATACTGATTCAGGTGAGTCAGCTCGTAACGAGCTGTGTCACATGAAACCAGCATTGTTTGCCTTTTATTTATCAAAATAGTTCAAAATTGTATTACATGAGAAATGGAGACGCCCGAGTTTGAACATGGAATAGTCTACTTTAAACAATTCGGCGCTGAAAGAGTTAAGGATTGGTTTTCCATGACAGGGACAAAATGTTTTACGTGACCCCGAATGACGTATTACAGGATTTCACATATAGCAATTTCCAACGAAAATAAACATAATTCCCTATCAGTTGACCGTTACTACTTATTTAAATATATTACAATGGTTTACAGTGATAACACTCCGAATTACCTGCTAAGTTGTTAATCAACTTTGATTATACAAGACACGACTGTATACGGATATGATATATCCTTCTATATAACAATGATGGCTCTTGATCTTTCACAGGAGTCATATTTTTCTTAAATACCACGTTATTGTGTGAAAACGAGGAAATAACTCGAAATAGTCGCCTTTGATGGTGTAAAAAATGTCAGCCAAAGCTATTATCAAGGTTTGCAATGTATGCAGAGGTTTAAACTAGTACCATTTTAGTGCTTAGATGTTTTTCAAGACGAGACATTTCTCTTTTGTCTCAAATATGTACAGCTCTGTATTAAAAGTATATATCTCCTCTTTTCAGACTATCATACAAGTTTTCGAAAATGATTTTAAATCAGGTGACTCTTAACTTAGACGCAGTTGGACGCAATAGCAGCAGACGACTTTTGAAAGTATTGTGGCCAAAGGTGAAATTGCTCATGATGAGAAATTTCTCCTTTGGCCACAATGTTTTCAGCTTTATTTGATAATTAAGCTATATTTTATGGAGATTCACTATGTTTTCAAAGTCATCTGCATGTGACTCTTAACCTAGCCGCAGTTGGAAGCAATAGTAGCAGACGACTTTTGAAAATATTGTGGCCAAAGATATAATTGCTCATGATGAGCAATTTCTCCTTTGGCCACAATGTTTTCAACTTTATTTAACAATTAAGCTATCTTTTATGGAGATTTTACAGGTTTATGTCACTATGTTTTCGAAGTCATCTGCGCAGGCTGATCTATGTCGATACATTACGCAGAGCCCACAATGTTGTTTTTCTCGTGGAACGGCTCATTTTCAGATAATTATGTATACTGTTCATAAGAGCCAATTTGTACTTTTTCCCAATGGACAATTTTATAAACAATTCATTACAATACAACGCAAAACAACACAAAACAATAGATAATTTTGTTCAGTGTTATATGTGTGACATGCCATTTATGTTGTATGTTTAAGGTCAATTAACATTTCTGCTCTGTTCCTTTCCTTTGTGTTCTGTTCTATGCCACCACGGAACATGGATTTAGGTATTATAATTGAGGTTTGAAATTCGTTGGTTACCATGGAAATAAAAGAAAAAATTAATTTGGTTCACTCTGACCTACTTCACACTGATATTGTAATTTTATTGGAAGATTCGCTATCGGTAGTTAATCCTTTCCTACACATCGATAAGCTTACGACGCCCTTGAAGCAGACAGCTCTTGAAAACATTGTGACAAAATGAGAAATAATTTCTCAAAATGAGCTTTTTCTCATTTTGTAACAATATTTTCTACTTTATTCAATAATTGTTTTTTTTTTCATTTATAGAGAGTTTCCATATGTTTTAATAATTTGTTTCAAAGTCGTCTGGTGAAGGGTTTGTGTATGTGGGAAAGGGTTAATAATTTGTTTCAAAGTCGTCTGTTGCAGGGTTTGTGTATGTGGGAAAGGGTTAATAGTTTGTTTCAAAGTCGTCTGGTGCAGGGTTTGTGTATGTGGGAAAGGGTTAATATTTTGTTTCAAAGTCGTCTGGTGCAGGGTTTGTGTATGTGGGAAAGGGTTAATATTTCGTTTCAAAGTCGTCTGGTGCAGGGTTTGTGTATGTGGGAAAGGGTTAATATTTTGTTTCAAAGTCGTCTGGTGCAGGGTTTGTGTATGTGGGAAAGGGTTAATATTTCGTTTCAAAGTCGTCTGGTGCAGGGTTTGTGTATGTGTGAAAGGGTTAATATTTTGTTTCAAAGTCGTCTGGTGCAGGGTTTGTGTATGTGGGAAAGGGTTAATATTTTGTTTCAAAGTCGTCTGGTGCAGGGTTTGTGTATGTGGGAAAGGGTTAATATTTTGTTTCAAAGTCGTCTGGTGCAGGGTTTGTGTATGTGGGAAAGGGTTAATATTTTGTTTCAAAGTCGTCTGGTGCAGGGTTTGTGTATGTGGGAAAGGGTTAATATTTTGTTTCAAAGTCGTCTGGTGCAGGGTTTGTGTATGTGGGAAAGGGTGAAAGAGCTGGTGGCTCTTTTGAACGTCGACGTTTTAGTTTGAGATGTAGACGTTTTAGTCATTTACATATTTCACAATTACATAAACGTTAAACATTTTACCCATACCACCATCTTTGCAAATATATTTAAAATCTCTATAAATGGAAGTATGATTATTGAATTAAGTAAATGTTGTAACAAAATTAGAAAGTTCATCTGCTATAGATGCGTCTGCAGATGGGAGAGGGTTGATCTATCTGGCGTAATTATGTGGTATTATATTACGCAATCGCACAGTCTGGTGGACGTTTTCCCTTTTAGAAGCGTTATGGCCATCAAAACGAACTGGAAATATGTATTTGATATGAACCATCTGTGTGTTCCCACTTTCCCAACCTTTAATTAGTCCTATAGAAATTGAGGTAGGGGTTGGGGGAATGTATTGTTTAGTGTAACAATAGAGTTAAAAGGTAATAATTGGCGAACATTGCTATACTGTACTGAAAAGTTGTGTTTCTAAATTTGTTTTATATAGATAGATATTCTTTATTTTGAATTATAAGCATTAATTCGAAAACATAGATATTTACATGTATAAGACAAACACAAATATGAACATGCATAGCACAAAATAGATATAATCTTAAAATATTTTTATTGTACATATTCACTTTAATTTGACTAAGTGAGAAGCAGCATCAACATACGTCATGATGTCCATTTCGCCATTTCGCAGTTGGTGCTTCAGTCTGATGAGCATTTGCTCAAGCTCACGGTATACCCGCTTCCTTGATCGCTGCTTTCCACCGTTGGCGTGCTGGAACAGCTTCGCCTCGTTAGTAGCCTGCTCTTTCTGGACCAGGTATATCAATGTGTAAATACTAGGATGTAGATTTAAGTGAATTAACATCTTCCCACATTTAGACACATTTTGACGCATATGCAGCACACGTCATTGAAAAAAACATTGTGACAAAAGGAGAAATTGATCGTAAGCCGCATCTCATTCTTGTGCCATAATGTTTTCGAATCTTCAGAAAAATTATACTATCAATCATATTAAATTTCCATATTTTGTCTAGATGTTTTCAAAGTCACCGCTGCTGATTTGTAGTATGTTGGAAAGGGTTAAACTATAAAAAGAATCCAAGACCTAGTTTTAGCATGACGTAGCTCATTTCATGCGTAACTGTTTTCTCTTTGATTTGTCACCATCAGATAAACTTTGATTGAGCTACATGTAGGTTCGTGTGTTTGGAGTTAAGTCGTATTAAGTAAGCTGTTTACTGTATCATCTCAGACTGTCGAGTGTCGGCGATTTGGAACAGGATGTTACAGGTTCGATCCTGAGTCGCGGCGGTCATGGTTGATTGCACTTGGCACATTTCCAAGCCTAGTACTTTTTATGCGTGGGATTCAGCTATGCTGAATATCTCTCCGTATATTGTCAAGCCCTGCTTTCAGGAAGTGTAAAATTGTAAAAATGTTGTGCCGCCCTCTGTTTTTTCAAAATGGACATTTTTTCTAGATTGTCCAGGGATCAGTTAAATACGTTTCACAACAAGCTAAACAGTATGCACATTATACAAAGTAAACGTACACAATGTAAAGTTTTAATCCATGAAGTTGTATACATAATTAAGAAATTTAAGTAAGACATAAGGATCTTAAATGTTTCTTTCAAATATATGGAAAACGATTAGTTTGAAAGCGGGAAGCTCAAAAACCTTTTGAGAACATCCATGCAATGAAAAATACGGAAATACGGCTGTCGTGCATCGTCAACATTTTCCCTTGTTAACACTCTACAGGCTACATTTTGCATCGGATCTTCATGAAAGTTTATCACAACATTCATCTCCATTAAGTCTTGGATAATTTTGAAACTGAGACATTTGAAGTCAAAAAGTAGGTCACTAGGTCAAATGGAAGAAAAATCTTGTTAACACTCTAGAGGCCACATTTTCAACTTGAGCATGTTGAAACTTTATCAGAATGTTTGTTTGATGATGTAAGTCAAGTTCAAAGATGAGTCATGTCGGGTCAAAAATTAGGTCACTAGGTCAAATTGAAGGATAAGCTTTTTAACACTCAAGAGGCCGCGATTTTTGGTTCAGCAGTTTGAAATTTTGTTAGAATGTTTGTAATAATGATTTCTAGGTCAAGTTTAAATATGGATTATATTGGGTCAGAAATTAGGTCACTAGGCCAAATTGAAGGAAAACCTTGTCAATACTGTAGAAGCCACATTCTTTGCTAAGGCAGCTTGAAATTTGGTCAAAATGTTTATCTATATGATATCTAGGACAAGTTCGAATATGGGTCAAGCCGGGTTACTAGGTCACTAAGCCAAATTGAATGGAAATCTTGTTAACATTCTAGCGGTCTTATTTTCAACTTAAGCATGTTGAAACTTTATCAGAATGTTTGTCTTGATGATATGTAGGTCAAGTTTAAACATGGCTTATGATGAGTCAAAAAGTAGGTCACTAGTTCAAATTGAAGGAAAAGCTTGTTAACAATCTAGAGGCCGCAAGTTTGAAAAGCTGTCAGAATGTTTGTATTAATGATATCAAGGTCAAGTTCGAATATGGGTTACATTGGATCAGAAACTAGGTCACTAGGCCAACTTGAAGGAAAATCTTGTTAACTCTGTAGAAGCATCTTTTTCTGGCTACAGCAGCTTGAAATTTGGTCAGAATTCTATCTAAATGATATCTAGGTCAAGTTTGAATATGTGGTCATGCCGGGTTAAAAACTAGGTCACTAGGCCAAATTGAAGGAAAATCTTGTTAACACTCTGGATACTGCATTTTTAGCTTGAGCATGTTGAAACTTTATCAGAATGTTTTTCTTGGTGATATATAGGTCAAGTTCTTTCTAACATGGGTCATGTTGGGTCAAAAAGTAGGTCACTAAGTCAAATTGAAGGAAAATCCTGTTAACACTCTAAAGCCAACATACACCCCGCATTTTAGTACTTTGATTTTTAAACTCATGGATCATGAATACGTGAACTGAAGCCGTGATCAAATTGAAATGATGAAAATCCTATCGTTGACAATGGCGAAAGTCTCAATAAAACAAAATTAAACTGATCTAATATACACCGATTGCGAAACAAAATAAACTGATCTACTATACACCAATTGGGAAACAAAATAAACTTTTCTATTATACACCGATTGGTTATATTTATTCAAAGTCATCTGCTGCATCGTTTGTTGTATGAGGAAAAGGGTTAATAACGATTGATGACTACTTCCTAGAGACCTTACTACGTCTTTGTAAAAAGATTCCGAAAGCCAGAACACGCTTATCCTTCGATTCGTACCCTTGACCGTAGCTAGGAGAAGTCGGTGCCCCACTACTGCATCCATGTCGTGTTGCTGTGATACAGTCTTAGACGAATCTTCGGACAAAGAATAGAAACGAATAGATTTTAATAGAATATTTAACTAAACCAATTATCGAACATTTCGAGCATATAAATGCAATACAAACTCTTGGATACGGCAATAAATTACATACAAGCTTGTTTCCTAGTACATATGCACTCATATAATTACACCCACACATCCTCTCTTGGGTAAGGCGTTCGCCTCGATTGCGGGAGGTCGCGGATTCGATCCCCGGTCGGGTCATACCAAACACTTTAACAATATAAGTAATGGCTACCTTCCTTGGCGCTCAGAGTTTCATTAAGACTGACTGGCTGGTGTCAGAATAAATGAACCATTAGTACTGGTAACTTAACCAGGGAACGCCGTGATATAACTGAACAATTGTTGAAAGCGCCGAAAAACACCAAACAATCAATCAACCTATAATTGAACCTATACTCTCACGCACGCACGCACGCACACACGCACGCGTTTAGAAACATATGAATATCTATCATCATACACAAAATGCGAGACCCAAATAAGCCATCAGGAGATTAATTATATCTATAATTATCCCTTTCCCTCATATAAACGCTTTCTAACGCCTCTGCAGCAGACGGCTTTTTTTTAATACATAGTGACAAAAGAAGAAATTGCTCAGAACGAGCAATTTCTCCTTTTGCCACAATGTTTTCCACTTTTAGTCATAGGTTATCCATTCAATTATAGAGATTTTCTATGTTTTGACAAAATATGTTCAAAGTCGTCTGCTGCAGAATTGTTGTATGAGGGAAAGGGATAAGCGGTTAATACGTTTCTATGAAAACATGTGGGGAAACATTAATTAATCCTTATTCCGCTGAATTTCTACTGCTGACATCCTCTTACTTGTGTTTTTTTCCGACAATGTCTATTTTATCTTTATGTAGCCTTTGCAAACAATGAATATCTGAGTAATGATAATGTATAATGTATACAACTGAGGCTGAATAAAAATGTACACGCCTATCTTTGTCTGCATTGCAAATGCCGTTTGAAGTCGCAAAATAGCAAGCATCGACTGTTAGATTGTGTGAATTATGTATAATGCCAATGACGTTTATAAATTACTATTTCTGATATTACAGTACTGACCGAGATGACCCGGATTCTAATTCAAACACAGAAGGTCGATATCCTTTCCATCACAGGTTTATAGGCATCGTAGCATATCCATTTTGCATAGGTTTGATACTACTGCAGAAAAGAAAACGAATAGTATTCTAAGACGTGTTGAAGTCTATTTGTTTATTAAAGTGTCTTCCTATTGAAGTACAGCCATTTCTAACATTAAGCAATTAAATAATGTGGCAATTTTATTAGGGAAACAAAAATGATGAAATGTGCTTTTAAGTATTTAAGTATAACTTAGTTTTAAGTAAGGTCGGTGGAATTTGACCAGAATGGCGCCAAAGTCTAAGAACAAAATCATACTTCATTATACTGAACTCGTGACATCCGTCTGCTGCAGAGGCGTCAGAAAGCGTCTATATGAGGGAAAGGGTTAACAGCAACTATACAGCAAATTTGCAGTAGACGACCTTTAGAACATTAATGCAAAAATATTGACAATTTGTGTAAACGAAAGTATTACTTTTGAATACAGATGCAAACCTTGTGACAATTTGTGTAAATGAAAGTATTACTTTTGAATACAGATGCAAACCTTGTGACAATTTGTGTAAATGAAAGTATTACTTTTTAATACAGATGCAAACCTTGTGACAATTTGTGTAAATGAAAGTATTACTTTTGAATACAGATGCAAACCTTGTGACAATTTGTGTAAATGAAAGTATTACTTTTTAATACAGATGCAAACCTTGTGACAATTTGTGTAAATGAAAGTATTACTTTTGAATACAGATGCAAACCTTGTGACAATTTGTGTAAATGAAAGTATTACTTTTGAATACAGATGCAAGCCTTGTGACAATTTGTGTATATGAAAGTATTACTTTTGAATACAGATGCAAACCTTGTCACAATTTGTGTAAATGAAAGAATTCCTTTTGAATACAGATGCAAACCTTGTGACAATTTGTGTAAATGAAAGTATTACTTTTGAATACAGATGCAAACCTTGTGACAATTTGTGTAAATGAAAGTATTACTTTTGAATACAGATGCAAACCTTGTGACGAGTTGTGTAAATGAAAGTATTACTTTTGAATACAGATGCAAACCTTGTGACAATTTGTGTAAATGAAAGTATTACTTTTGAATACAGATGCAAACCTTGTGACGAGTTGTGTAAATGAAAGTATTACTTTTGAATACAGATGCAAACCTTGTGACGATTTGTGTAAATGAAAGTATTACTTTTGAATACAGATGCAAACCTTGTGACAATTTGTGTAAATGAAGGTATTACTTTTGAATACAGATGCAAACCTTGTGACAATTTGTGCAAATGAAAGTATTACTTTTGAATACAGATGCAAACCTTGTGACAATTTGTGTAAATGAAAGTATTACTTTTGAATACAGATGCAAACCTTGTGACAATTTGTGTAAATGAAAGTATTACTTTTGAATACAGATGCAAAGCTTGTGACAATTTGTGTAAATGAAAAAGTATTACTTTTGAATACAGATGCAAACCTTGTGACAATTTGTGTAAATGAAAGTATTACTTTTGAATACAGATGCAAACCTTGTGACAATTTGTGTAAATGAAAGTATTACTTTTGAATACAGATGCAAACCTTGTGACAATTTGTGTAAATGAAAGTATTACTTTTGAATACAGATGCAAACCTTGTGACAAGTGGAGAAAATGATCATCGTTGTCACAAAAGCGTCTACAAGAGTGAGTAAAAGTTGCTACGAATGTACGAATGACCGTTAAATAGAGATCTAATGATAAGAACTGGTTTGGAAATCGACCTTGAAGAATCAATGAACCCCTTTAAGGCACGGTGGAGAACATGTCAGTTCTAAAGACAAGTAACACATTCAACAGCCTACTTCTGTCAGTTCTAAAGACATGTAACACATTCAACAGCCTACTTCTGTCAGTTCTAAAGACTAGTAACACATTCAACAGCCTACTTCTGTCAGTTCTAAAGACTAGTAACACATTCAACAGCCTACTTCTGTCAGTTCTAAAGACTAGTATCACATTAAACAGCCTACTTCTGTCAGTTCTAAAGACTAGTAACACATTCAACAGCCTACTTCTGTCAGTTCTAAAAACAAGTAGCACATTCAACAGCCTACTTCTGTCAGTTCTAAAGACAAGTAACATATTCAACAGCCTACTTCTGTCAGTTCTAAAGACAAGTAAAACATTCAACATCCTACTTCTGTCAGTTCTAAAAACAAGTAACACATTCAACAGCCTACTTCTGTCAGTTCTAAAGACAAGTAAAACATTCAACAGCCTACTTCTGTCAGTTCTAAAGACAAGTAACACATTCAACAGCCTACTTCTGTCAGTTCTAAAGACAAGTAACCCATGCAACAGCCTACTTATGTCAGTTCTAAAGACATGTAACACATTTAACAGCCTACTTCTGTCAGTTCTAAAGACTAGTAACACATTCAACAGCCTACTTCTGTCAGTTCTAAAGACAAGTAACACATTCAACAGCCTACTTATGTCAGTTCTAAAGATAAGTAACACATTCAACAGCCTACTTCTGTCAGTTCTAAAGACAAGTAACACATTCAACAGCCTACTTCTGTCAGTTCTAAAGACAAGTAACACATTCAACAGCCTACTTCTCTCAGTTCTAAAGACTAGTGACACAATCAACAGCCTACTTCTGTCATTTCTAAATACTAGTATCACATTCAACAGCCTACTTCTGTCAGTTCTAAAGACAAGTAAGTATCACATTCAACAGCCTACTTCTGTCAGTTATAAAGACAAGTAACACATTCATTTTTACATTAACATTTTTTAAAAAGAGCAGTCATAGATGACATTGATCGACCATTTGTTTCACTCCCGAAACCCGGTAGCTCATTCAACGATGCAGACTGTCAATCAAAGGGTTGTGAGTTCGAATCCCAGCTCGGCCAAACATTTTTCCACCAATGGGATGTTTAACAGTCAGAAAAGAAGCTAGTTGCTTGGAAAGAATGTTGTGTGTAGTACTGGTGTGAGAAAACCAGGAAACACATGAGAAGGTAAACTTTCCGCCGTGATATGACTAAAAAACCGTTGAAAATGGCGTTAAACCCCAATCAATCAAACCCGATACCCGTTATTTTATGCCAAAAACTCGGTACAACAAGGACCCGTTGCGTCTGACGCAGTTCAAATGTAGATTAACCCTTTCAATGCTGAATTTTAAAAAAAAAAAAATGCTTAGCTTTGCATTTTAAAGAGTCTATAACGAATTCTAGAATTTTCAATATAAACTTAGTAACTTACCAAGGACACGCCGTGATATAACTGAAACAGTTTTGAAAGCGGCGTAAAACACCAAACAACCACTAAGCAATTAACCTGACCATATACTGGTTTTACAGGATTCACAAAATTCGTCCCAGGAGGCGAAACGTTTCAAAGTAAAGCTATATTATATGAATCAACTCAGGTAATCACTTTAAACACTTCT
This sequence comes from Serripes groenlandicus, assembly GCA_031761405.1. NCBI lineage: Eukaryota > Metazoa > Mollusca > Bivalvia > Cardiida > Cardiidae > Serripes > Serripes groenlandicus. The sequence goes on from JASEVX010000010.1 coordinate 7,470,462, forward strand.
ATGGTAATCATGAACAATATTAGTTTCTCAAAACTCAATATTGAGACTCTTTAACTAAAGCGTGGTTATACTTGAGTGATTGCTATTGACCTATTTTAAGGACGGATTTTGATGACTATCGACAACATTGTGGACAAAGAAATTGCCAAAAATAAGTATACCCATTTGTTTCTAAATGTGTTGTTAGAGTTCGTGGTTGGCACATATGACTCCTCTGAATGCAGCTTAACGGTCTATGGTTCACGGGTTCAGGATTGAGGGTTTAACGCCGTTTGCAACAATTATTCAGTCATATAACGGCGGCCAGTTCACCTACTCATGTGTTTCCTGGCTATTTCGCACCAGTACTCCACACAACAGTCCAACCAACTTGCTGCTTTTCATTAGTCGCCGTGCAGGAGCCCGCTACTTTTATTTTTAAAAGCTTTTCGGAGATGACATGGGAGGACGATTATTAGAAAAAAACAAATTTAAATGTCTTGAACATATTACAATTGCGTTTGTTTAAAAACACTAGGTTATGACACATTTAAAATTAAATAAATATTCCGATGTTTTAAGTATTTGCAGTTTCTTTATTTTGATTCGCATTGTTGTTTTTTTTGTCTTACTTACGAAGACAAATGAGTCCCTATTAGACTTGCAGCAGACTGTAATGTGTCAATATCGAGATAAAATCACGTCGAATTCTCTTTTAAACAGTAATTTTAACTCACTGAATGCTTTTTTCATGTTCAAGGAGATGTCTTGATTTGTGATGAATTCATTTAATAATGTTTATCAGTGTATATCTGAAATATGAACTGTTTCTAAGCTAAAACTGTTGATCACGTGACTAGCAAATACCGACCACGTAGATCAATCTCCTTTGCAGAGCCGTTCCTTACAATCACTTACAAATAGATAATTATAGGTGAATTAAGATGTTTAGTTGGTTCGAAACAAATAAAGAAAAGAACAAACTGAGATAAAACGGGTTTTAATAAAAATATGACTTTGAATGAACACCATCTACCTATAAAGAGATTGTCAAGAACGATAATTCTGCAAAGAAGAGTGGTTCACGAATCGAGTCTTTCGTACAAAATAAATTATTTCGTCCTTGACATGTAAACTGTGGCATTAGATTCCCTACGGGCATTTTGTTTGCGTTCTCCATATTGTTATGCATCATTGACACAAGGGCGCTCATCATAATATAATTTTAAAACATGAGTAGTTTGTTATTCATTATACAAAAGGAAGGAAAGAATTACAATAAATTAACATGTTGTAGGGTTAGGTTTATGTTCGAAATTAAGTTTGAAATTATACAACAATTTCAATGAAATTTAACTGTTTAGCTGATATTATATTTCGAGGGTGGTCTACTTTGTAAATATATTGGACTACATTTTAACATTTGTCAAAGTATAATATAATTAGAATGCAAAGCTAATATCATTTTGCGAAAAAGAGAAAACTCGTGTCTTCAGCGATTTAATCCTTTTTTCATTGTTTTAAAAGTAGATTGCTGCAAAGGTGTCTAATGTTGACTTTAATATGGGAAAGGTAAAATGACGTGCTATTGTATGCAAATCCTAAATTGTCTGTTTTGTGGTTTTATTGACAAATGATAAAATTCAAATATTCAGACAAACATCTTGAAAAGTATATGTGGAATTCACAAATCTTATAATTATTCCTTAATGAAAGCACTGTAAACATACTGAGACTAATGATTCCATTACTGTTTATGATCATTAATTAGTTGGCTGTGTGTATGGTCAACCTACCTTAGAATGGAGATTGGTTATAAACAATGAAAGGACATTCAATGAAGGGCATTCACTTCGTTGACAAAAAAATGCAAGTTATGATACATTTTCACTTGACCCCACCCCTGATGTTCCAATATGCCCCTCAGTTGATAACTGTATGTTCAACTACCATAATGTAAGTGTTATGCATAACTACAGTATGGTATTCCGGCGACATTGATGCGTTGCATCAACTTTCTCTTGTATATACTGTAAATCTATTGGTGGAAGACGAATAGCGCTTTTCGAAGTGACTTTTGTCAAATGTCGGAAATAATTTTGGCCGATTCGAGGTTCGAACTCACAACTGCTTGACTGACAGCCCGCGTTGCTTCCTGTGGTTCACAATCCCCAACAAGTAAATCGGATGGCAAGTTGGGGATCTTTCCTTAACTACATAGGGGTGGGCTCCTGTGAAATAATGATACTTAACACAAATATCTTGGATAGGAAATAATCGAAAGAAGATACAATACTCTATGAATAATTTATTAATGCATAAAATGAGATAGATAAAAAAAATCAAAACAATAGTAGGACAGATGCTGACAAGGTGCTTCTAAATTAATTATACAAACAACGATCAGTTGGCCAATCTTTGAACCTATAGATTCGTATCGAAAGGTGAAGTTATCCTTTTTTTCTTTGAATCTTATAAAAATGAACTTCTAAAAAGTATCCTTATGTAACTAGCGCGTGTAAGCTTTCAATTATTTTATGCGAGATGTAAACAGCGAATGAAAACAAAAATAGACACTAATTAAAAACTGAGGGAAAATAAATAAGATCAAGAAAGCCTAATATTTAAAAATTCTGAGTACTCAAACACACTGAGAGCAGGGCTTATATTGTCGCCAGCTGCCCACAACGTATGCGGGAGTCCCACAACGTCCCGCATTTTCACATATGCGGGAAGCGTACACAAGTTTGCCTGCTCGCATTTATAAGCCCCGTTCACAATTGCCAGCATCCCCTGCGAATCATGTCAAGTTTGCTTTCCCAGAAAATCTAGTTCTGGCACCCTCGATATAACACATTGAGATAAATATAACAAGTTACATGCATACAAATTAATAAACAAGTGAATAATTACAAACAATGATGGAACAAGGGTTTCCTTTCACTCGATGTTTCGGGTCACTAAGGTAAACAATCCCAGAATGCACTGCGTATGCAAATAAGTTAAAATGGCGCCGATCACGTTCGTACCAGTTAAGGATTGATTCTTATTTTTCAGGCGTTCATGCAGTATGAACGCTCGGTCGCGATTTTGCAAATCCATGAAGCGCGCTGCATAAACAGACGGACATTAAGAATCAATCCGTATATTTACATTTTCCCCTTTTCATTACTTTATTTTATTCGACCTTAAAGTGTTTGCGAACAAGTCTTTAATAACAATAAAGAAATGTAACCGACAAAATGAATAGCTGATATTTGTAACGTCGTATATCATTGGTTAAATAACGTCGCGCTAATCCAATCGGAGTGCAATATTGAAATAAACAATGACGTCATAATCCCTACAGAGGTCATGAACAAGTCGACCGGTGCATGCAAAATGAACCCAAATTGTATTGTACAGAAAATCAAGTGCTAAATAATGATAATATTATAATAAATAATTTGCCACAATGTTTTCAACTCTATTCAATTTTTTCGACAGTTTTGCCTATCCGTTTTCAAAGTACCTGCTGCAGATTTGTTGTAAGCGGGTATGGGTTTACTTTTATAGAAACCGCTGTGATAGGCCCACCGGGAAAAGATCATATCACCCGTTAATGGAATAATGGACAATTAATTCAACCGCATTTAATTGTGAAAGTCTTGATCGAAAACTCGCTCAGTCATTCAGTTGCTGGACATTGGTCAGACAACGTCTTCTGAAGATATTTTCAATAAGGCGAACCCTAGATTCATTGTTTAATTGCTAACTCCCACAGAATGAGATGTAAATGAATAAATGTTTAAATGGAAAGAAGTGAGGACTGATATATTCAGTCAATTGGTTTGGATGAGGAATTCAAGATTATAGTGTATATAGAAGATTGTAATAACTCGTTGGTGTCGTTTATTACCCAAACCCACTGAGCGAGGCGGTACAGTTTGGTGAACTGACCACCGTGATATAACTAGACAACTGTAGAAAGCAGCATTTAACCGAAATCAATCAATTAACATGGCGTATAACGTCGGGATCAACCGGCTGCTGTGGTTGCAAGTGGTAACAACGTCCCTGAAAACAGAAAATTAGATCTCGTTAACCTGATCCTATACAGGGAGGTTTTGATATGGAGGGGATAAACTGTTCTTTATCCACTAATAGCTATAGCATGACTCAACCAAACCCTATGTTGCGTGTATCCAAAGAAATCGTATCAGTGCGAAGATTCTTTTGAGTACCCGCAACATAGGGTTAGAGTTTCAATTAAGGACTTTGGAATGTGAAATACGCACGTTATTTAGAGTGTTGCAAGAGTGTACATCATTACGGATTGCATGCAATTTGATACTAATTAAAAGGAGTTGAGTTGCTTGCCTATGAGATATGTCCTTTCAGAAAACAACAATATCAACTCTTTTTCTTTTTAAATAACCGTGTTTATGATCGTATTTAATTTTCTCATGCCACGTGCACGTTATCTTACATCATTATGTTATATGTTGAATCAACAAGAGCTGTACGTAAGCAAGTACATGTAATTACTGAGATATGGACTTTTAATGTGGCTGCACGCAAAACTTTAACCAGAATTTTTAAGTAAAAAAGGCATTTGCATTATATGCTGGATAGAGTTATACTTTTTGATTGTGTACATAAGCTTTCTTGCCATTGTTGTTAATATTCGTCAATGAGTCGTTGTTTGAAAATGCAATCGTTTATCTGTGAATTATTCCACCATACATAACACAATCCATATCATATAAAAATACCTGAAACGATTTCGAAAAGGAACGGCATTCATTTCATTCATTAAGACAGATGGACACAATAGGGTGGTACCGTATTATCGGGTATGGTTAACTACCTCAAACATATTCTTTTCATGTATTGCTTGTCCGATTTCGATATTACTATTAACGTTCCTTTGATGACGCCATTCAAGATATAAAAAAATACTAATGCCAGTGAATGTGTACATATTTATAATAATGGCCGCATTTCAGCCCTAATAATTGAACATTAGTTAAGCTCTGGTGAGCGAAACAGTGCCATCGTGTTCCCACTGAACGTATTTGGAAACAAATATCCAGTGGTCTTTTATAAAGAAAAGTAAAAAAGCATAAACACTTAATGCATGCTAATATGCCATGCAGTAAAGAAAGTCTTACTTTGAATTGTGCCTCGTTCACAGCTTCAGTGATTATGATGTTATCAGTCTTCTGAACTTCTTCAAATGTAGAATGAGAGATTCGAACCGTGTCGTCCTGTGTTGACAATGCCAGTAGTGTGGCATCTGTGAAACATTTTCCAATAGCCGTATAACGTGGTGCACCACTAGAAGTCATGATACCGGCCAGGGCACTACTGCTTGAAATTCCTATCCTCAATTTAAAACCCGTTTTCAAGTTCTCTAAATTCTGACGATTGAAACTTTTGCAAAATGTTCTGATTTTGATTGCAATGGAGCATGCATGATCTGCGTGGATTTTGTTGAATGTCGGTAAGCCAATGGCGTACACAGTCTTCTCGGCATGCCTTTCTACAATATAGAGTTCTTCCGAACCAAATGTTTTGTCCAATCCAGCATAAAAATGTTTCAGTGTGTTGAATATACCATCCTTAGTCACGCGCTCAACCACGTGTTCGATGTTAGCAATCACAACCGTGATAACACTAATACCAGGTAGTGTCTGTGATTCTACACCGCGTCCATCATCTAACATCATATCGATAATGCACGACGGAGCCGTCCTAAGCATAGACTCTTTTCTAGTCACAGTGAATCTCTTCCTTTGTTTATCTGCGGCTGAAAAATAAATAAATTGCATTTCAATTATGTTATGTGTACGAACCAAGAACATGCTTCTATGATCTACTAGACGGGTAATGTGGGAAGTTTCTGTACAGACTGTGTGTAGTCGTAGCTTGATCTTTACTCTCTATAGCTGCAAAATCTTGAAGTCCAGTATTTTGTCAGGCATGACCCAACTTTCAAATGTTTTAGCGAGAATGTAAGAACTGTTTTGATCAGTACATGCCATGGGGTTCGACTGATTCAAGACTAGTGTAGATCCAGATCAGCCAGCGCACCCGTCTAGTCTGCTATATGGGCAAGAATTCACTCTTTAATTTTTTGTGTCAATTTTATATACACACATAAGTAAACCAGGAAAAGGATTTGGTTTGATGTAAACTGATTGAAATATATTGTTTTGATTATAGATTTACTGATTATTTCATTAAAATTGTCCTAAATGTATACTAAGTCTGGAAAATCCCTTATTTGAATGACAAAAATTATGAATTTATAAACCGAAAACGTGACATTTTTCACCCGATATTTTTTGAAATCGTATAAAGTACAAAGGAGTCACTTTTTAAAAGAATTATGTGCATTAACATTTCCAGTGGTAATCCTTGTTTCATTGAAATAAATATGACTAAACTGTTATGCAGTCATACGGAGGAATGATCAGCAAAACATTGATAAAGGCACGTAACGTTTTTGCGTCAACAGGTGTTACATGCATCTTTCTGAACTGTGTAAGTTCGTAAAGTATAAATGTGTCGGCAGAGTATGCCACTTTGAAGTTGTTTACATTGGGAACGAGAAGAAAGTCGTAAATTTTGTAAAATTAAATCGAAATGAGGTAATTTTATTAATAAATTATACACGTCGTTTTGTAGTCAATTTCGACATAAAACGTCCCTATTTTTCAAAAGCGTATATATTTTAAATCCGTTGATAAATTGCTGAAGTTTTTTTACGACATGTTGAGCCGAACCACTTTTCCGCAGCACGCTTATTTTTCGTAATGGCGGACATCGACGGGCAGGCGATTGAAGAAGAAAGTGAAAGCAACGGTAAAGTTTACACTTAAAATGAAGTTACGCGCATGTGTTGTAGCATAATTCTGCGTTTCTACCACGCATCTTTGTCTGTAATCTAATATCTGCTACACGAAAGAGTGTTATTAATAACCGGAGATCAATGACATGGCAATAATTCTTTATTTCGGCAAAGTTTGCCTTCTGTACGTAATTTTGACAACAAAGTAAAAAAAAATTAAATGTGTCACAATTACGTACACATAGTATTTTTATCATTTCTGAATTTAAATATATATTTTAAATTTTATAAAATGCCTTTTGTAAAATTTGACCAAACCAAGCTCACATTTAAATGTCTGACTAGCATATCTATCACAATAAGGGGAATTCAAAGTTCACGTGTATGCAACATGGACACAGAACATATTATGTCAACAGCTTATGTGTTACATGCTATTATGTATTACACTAATAATTTGTTAAGTGAATTCGTTGGGGGTTTTCAAACAGAGAAAATGTAGATTGGTATTTCTTTGTGAATAGGGAATATTTTCCAGTTGTACCTCAGGGACATAATTTATTTATACAAATGCATGTAACATTGACATGACAATCTTTTGTTGTGATTGCTGAATTTCAACGTCAATATGTTATGTTACATGCACTTGTAAGGGCATTTAATTTACTAAATATTAAAGGTATAAATATCTGAAATGTCTTCAATTGTTTTAATAAGAAACATAAAACTTGTTGAAGTGTTTCGTCTTTATTTTATTTACTTCTTCTGGAAATCCTACTTGTATGTAACGTTGACATCATAATGCCATTCGTTTTTATTGTCAATGTGACATGCAACAATTTGATAACTATAAGTTATAGTTTAAGTCTTAATGAAAGGTTAAATTGTGAGATAAATGCTTACTCATGAAATAAAAACTAGTTATCAGTATTAATTAAATCCGTATCATTGAAATATGTCTTAGTGATTGTATGTAACATTGACTCAAATTTTTATGTCCATTATAATTAGTTACATGCACATGCTAGGATTGATTTAATATTGATGTATGATACACATCTAGCCAAAGGTAATCCTATCTTTAACACTGAGACAAATAAAAACTTATTTAAAGTCATTTGAACGACTGCTTTAGAAAATTTCATTTGTAGGTAACATTGACACAAATCTGTTGTTTTTGTTTTGTCGTCAATGTTACATACAACAACAAAATGACTTGGATCAATAGAAAATGGGCTGGTTTTTGGTCAGGATCTAATTTCTTTGTGAGATAAATGTTAAATCATGAAAAACACTAGTTTTCAGTATTAATTGAATCCATATGATTATAAAATGTGTCTTAGTGATTGTATGTAACATTGACTCAAACTTTAATGTCAATATAATATGTTACATGCACTTTTCAGGACGGTTAGTCTTCTAACTAGCAAAGGTATAGATAACAAAAAGATCATTGTCTTTTAATAAAAATATTATAACAAATGTTTAAACCCTTTCCTCCTCAATTAAATAACTGCTTTGGAAACTCTTGTGTGTGCGTAACGTTGACATAAATTTGATACATTTCGTTTTGTCAATGTTAATTTGGTTAAGGTTTTGCATGCAAGTTCTAAAATACTACATGTATTGCATTGAAACTTTCTACAACCCTACCAAACTATCACACCAATGTAGATTATCAAGTTAGATAACTCTGTCCTGCATTTTATGCAAGTTATGGCCCTTTTTTACTTAGAAATTCTGGTTAAAGTTTTGCGTGCAACTAAAGTAAGAGTCCATATCTCAGTATTTACTTGATGCATTGCATTGAAACTTTCTACAACCCTACTCAACTATCCCACATGTGTAGATTATCAAGTAAGATAACTCTATCCAGCACTTTATGCAAGTTATGGCCCTTTTTTTACTTAGAAATTCTGGTTAAAGTTTTGCGTGCAACTAAATTAAGAGTCCATATCTCAGTATTTACTTGATGCATTGCATTGAAACTTTTTACAACCCTACCCAACTATCACACCTATGTAGATTATCAAGTTAGATAACTCTATCCTGCATTTTATGCAAGTTATGGCCCTTTTTTTACTTAGAAATTCTGGTTAAAGTTTTGCGTGCAACTAAATTAAGAGTCCATATCTCAGTATTTACTTGATGCATTGCATTGAAACTTTCTACAACCCTACTCAACTATTACACCTGTGTAGATTATTAAGTATGATAACTCTATTCTGCATTTTATGCAAGTTATGGCCCTTTTTTTACTTAGAAATTCTGGTTAAAGTTTTGCGTGCAACTAAATTAAGAGTCCATATCTCAGTATTTACTTGATGCATTGCATTGAAACTTTTTACAACCCTACCCAACTATCACACCTATGTAGATTATTAAGTTAGATAACTCTATCCTGCATTTTATGCAAGTTATGGCCCTTTTTTTACTTAGAAATTCTGGTTAAAGTTTTGCGTGCAACTAATTAAGAGTCCATATCTCAGTATTTACTTGATGCATTGCATTGAAACTTTCTACAACCCTACTCAACTATTACACCTGTGTAGATTATCAAGTATGATAACTCTATTCTGCATTTTATGCAAGTTATGGCCCTTTTTTTACTTAGAAATTCTGGTTAAAGTTTTGCGTGCAACTAAATTAAGAGTCCATATCTCAGTATTTACTTGATGCATTGCATTGAAACTTTTTACAACCCTACCCAACTATCACACCTGTGTAGATTATCAAGTATGATAACTCTATCCTGCATTTTATGCAAGTTATGGCCTTTTTGGACTTAGAAATTCTGGTTAAAGTTTTGCATGCAACTACATAAAGAGACCATCTCTTAGTAACTACTTGATGCATTGCATTGGAACTTTATACAGCCCTTACCAACCATCACATCTATGTAAACAATCAAGTATGATTACTCTATCCAGCATTTTATGCAAGTTATGGACCCTTTTGGACTTAGAAATTCTGGTTAAAGTTTTGCAACTACATTTAGAGTGTAATCTCAGTTACAACTTGAAAAATTGTATTGAAACTTTATACAACCTTTCCCAATTGCACAACTATAAACACAACCAATTCAGATAACTCTATCCTGTATATGGTGCAAATTGTTGCCCTTTTTTAACTTAGAAATTATGGTTAAAGGTTTGCGTGAAACAACATTCAGAGTCAATATCTTAGTAACTACTTGATGCATTCCATTGAAAGGTTATACAACCCTTTCTAACCATCACACCTATGAAAATAATCATGTTAAATAACACTATCCAGCATATAATGCAGATTATCACCCACTAAGAAATTGTGGTTAATGTTTTGCATGCAACTACATTAGAATCCATTATCTCAGTAACTTAAATAAGCGGTGGAATAGTCGAGCGCGCTGTCCTCCGACAGCTCTTGTTTTTTGACCAGCGTCTGTCCTTCACACTTTTCCGTCACAATTTCAAAGACCAGGTGACACAAATGCTGCATGGAGCACTCCGTTAATGTAATGTAACATAAGATTCATGTTTAAACTTTCAATAAATTGAATGCCTTTTTCTTCATACTATTTCAGATTATTCCTCAACTCGACAACTCTACGGAGGACAAACTTCACCATCATGTAGATGAAAACCCAAAAGAGTCTACCGATACAAGATTTCCTAGCTCCCCAGTCATAGAGGTTTTAGACATACATCATGCTAATACTACAACTACGGTAAGATAAAACAGTTCTTGTACATTTTTGTGTCGCCCTGCGTAGCATGGTAGACACTTAGGGTTTACACTTTTTGACCGGCGTCAGTCTATCTGTCCGTCCTCACCTCTGATCTATGTGAGAAAGTAGTCAGTGGCTTCGAAAGAATGTTGTGTAAGTACTGGTGTGGGAAAGCGAGGAAAACATGGGTAGGTGCACTGACCGCCGTGATATGACCAAAGCGGTTGAAAGCGGCGTGAAACTCCAAACAAACAAACTATCTGTCCGTCACACTTTTCCGTCACAATTTCAAAGACCAGGTGACACAAATGCTGCATGGAGCACTCCATTCATGCTAATGTAATGTAACATAAGATTCATGTTTAAACTTTCAATAAATTGAATGCCTTTTTCTTCATACTATTTCAGATTATTCCTCAACTCGACAACTCTACGGAGGACCAACTTCACCATCATGTAGATGAAAACCCCAAAGAGTCTACCGATACAAGTCTTCCTAGCTCCCCAGTCATAGAGGTTTTAGACATACATCAACATGCTAATACTACAACTACGGTAAGATAAAACAGTTCTTGTACATTTTTGTGTCGCCCTGCATAGTATGGTAGACATTTAGGGTTTACTTTTTTTGACCAGTGTCTGTCTGTCCTTCACACTTTTCTGTCACAATTTCAAAGACCAGGTGACACAAATGCTGCATGGAGCACTCCATTCATGCTAATGTAATGTAACATAAGATTCATGTTTAAACTTTCAATAAATTGAATGCCTTTTTCTTCATACTATTTCAGATTATTCCTCAACTCGACAACTCTACGGAGGACCAACTTCACCATCATGTAGATGAAAACCCCAAAGAGTCTACCGATACAAGACTTCCTAGCTCCCCAGTCATAGAGGTTTTAGACATACATCAACATGCTAATACTACAACTACGGTAAGATAAAACAGTTCTTGTACATTTTTGTGTCGCCCTGCATAGTATGGTAGACATTTAGGGTTTACTTTTTTTGACCAGCGTCTGTCCTTCACACTTTTCTGTCACAATTTCAAAGACCAGGTGACACAAATGCTGCATGGAGCACTCCATTCATGCTAATGTAATGTAACATAAGATTCATGTTTAAACTTTCAATAAATTGAATGCCTTTTTCTTCATACTATTTCAGATTATTCCTCAACTCGACAACTCTACGGAGGACCAACTTCACCATCATGTAGATGAAAACCCCAAAGAGTACCGATACAAGACTTCCTAGCTCCCCAGTCATAGAGGTTTTAGACATACATCAACATGCTAATACTACAACTACGGTAAGATAAAACAGTTCTTGTACATTTTTGTGTCGCCCTGCATAGTATGGTAGACATTTAGGGTTTACTTTTTTTGGCCAGCGTCTGTCTGTCCTTCACACTTTTCTGTCACAATTTCAAAGACCAGGTGACACAAATGCTGCATGAAGCACTCCATTCATGTTAATGTAATGTAACATAAGATTCACGTTTAAACTTTCAATAAATTGAATGCCTTTTTTTCTTCATACTATTTCAGATTATTCCTCAACTCGACAACTCTACGGAGGACCAACTTCACCATCATGTAGATGAAAACCCAAAAGAGTCTACCGATACAAGACATCCTAGCTCCCCAGTCATTGGACCCCTGCAACAGTTAAATGGTTTTGACAGGTATATATAAAAAAACAAACAATTGAAGTCATAGTTGAAATAAACTATTTTATTGTATTAAAAATTGCTTTTAACAATGACTATTATACTATAGCATGAGCACAATACTCCCAGTTGAACTCTTTCCGAACAAAACACAAACTTGGATATTCATCAAACACTACACTAATTAAAATACAGATGTTTTTTTGAAAACAATGACAAAAATATGTTTTCCTTTAAATTAAAGAGAAATGCATTCAAAGTCGTCTGCTGCACAATTGTTGAATGAATGAAAGGGTTAAATAGGGAACAGAATACTTCTTCAAACAGTGATGACTCTGGCTTGCCAGTGCATTCATAGTTTCACCCCGAGTCTTCATTGTCAATCTACATGTAATCAGAGGGCATGTTTATCCTTTCTCACATACAACATTTATCTGCAGCAGACAACTTTGTAAAACAAGTTCACTCATTGTGTACAAATATATCTGTATGTTTATATCTATATAGCTTATCATTTCTTTGACAGTGAATATTAAGATGTTTGCTTTGGGCATTTAGAATTTCAGTTGGGACATATGCGTCTGTACAACATGGGAAAGATGTGTTGCCTGCAGTAGTAAGTTCTTATCGTTCAACTGTTGAACCACTTGTCAAATTAGATTGTTGAGAATGTTATTTGCTTAAGTTGTTTTGTTGAAAGTTCATTTTTGCTTACACTTTTTCCTTTGATGTTTGTGTCTTGTTACCTAGATCAATTTGACACCTGAATATCTCATACTGTACAAGGGTGCCTTAATATTAACCCTTTACCTCATACGACAATTCTGAAACAAACGACTTTGAACATATTTTGTCTAAAAAATCTTTTCAATTGAATGGATAACATATAATATCTATTATATGACAACAAAAGTGGCAAACATTGTGGCAAATGAAAAAGTTGCACATGTTGTGCAATTTCTCCTTTTGTCACAATGTGATCAGAAAGTGTCTATATGAGGGAAAGGGTTAAGCTATCTAGGTTCCTTATGTTGACAGAAAGCAATGTTCACATTGTAAATAATTCAGTAAGGATGAATTTAAAACTGATTAAACAAATGCCAAATGTTAACCTAGTCATATTCATCTTTAATTTAATCCAGGTGTAAATAAATTGAAAACAGCACTTTTGAAATAAAGAAATTGAATGTGTCTCATTTTCCTTGTTTTCTAAAAAGGTTTATGTTAACCCTTTCCCTCATACGACAAATCTGCAGCAGACGACTTTGAATATATTTTGTCAAAACATAGAAAATCTCTATAATTCAATTGATAACCTATGACAACAAGTGGAAAACATTGTGTCAAAAGGAGAAACAATTTCTCCTTTTGTCACTATGTTTTCAAAAAGCTGTCTGCTGCAGAGGCGTCAGAAAGCGTCTATATGAGGGAAAGGGTTAAGGTGATGATAGGTTTTAACCAATTAATTAGGTTTTGCCTTTGGGTTTTTTTCATTACAGATCACCAAACTCGAGGACGACTATTTTTGGATCCAGTATTATCGATCAGTTAAAAAAGGAAAATACATACAACAACCAAAGCAATTCACAGCCTCTAAATCAGACCTCATATCCATCCTACAGCCACCAGAATTGGTCCATGAAAGCCGTTCGAGAAGTTCATACCGTTTCAACGAATCATTGGAATAAAAGTTTTACTGAATTTATTGTATTATTTATTTTTTTAACATCACTGAACTATAGAAACAGCTATTCCATGCTTTGGTCCAATCCTGTTGTTGAATATCTTGGTTTCTCACAGCATAAACTACTAAAAACAGTTCTTTGAAGCTTTTTGAAATTCTGGATTTTTGTGTCCATGTTACATGCACTTACTTTTGGTTAAAAGATGAACTAGGAACATGGAAACAATTATATATATCTATTGAAATCAAATGCACCATTTGAAATAAATAACCAAGATCTTTCAGAGTAAAATAAGATAGAGATGTCATGCTTATCCAAAGCTGAATGGGTGTATGTAACATTGACACTTAAGTATTATAAATGAAAAGTTCTATAAAATTTGGTAAATGATTTTAAAAAAGTTTAACAGCAGATTATAAGTAGAGATAATGATTTAGTTGGCACATCAATAGAAAGTAATATTGGATCTTCCATAAAGAGAGAAAGTGTTAAAATAGGATGAGCTGTTGTGTCAATGTTACATGCACCTTTTATGTTGTTTTTTTATGCTGAAAGCACAGAAGTTTATTCTTTAAACAGAAATCAATGTAGCCTGCAATCTAACACCTTGTACTACGTTGACACAAACTTTGGCGTAGATAGTGTCACTTTTACTTTTTTTTGTCAATGTCACACTTTGTGTTGCATTAGTGAATTCTTGCCCATATATATTCACTGTTCGCCAATAAGTCATAGAAAGTTTCAAGAATTTTCTGTTCAACGGTATACATTTGGATCCTATATTATGAATACACAGGCAGGTATTTTTCAACACGTGTAAGTGTTACGTTAAGGTTAACTTTCCTGATAATCAGGATAATTAACCTTAACGTAACACTTACACGTGATTAAACGCTCCGTTGTAAATTATCTTAACCCGCTCGGATGCAGACCAATCATATAAAAGATTCCCCGACATAAGACATAGTTAGGTCACGCCTACAACACCGTTATTCATCTAGAATTGTCACGCTTCAGAATATGCTCAGGAATCCGCCGTGGTCGAGTGGTTAGCGTCGGGGATTTGAAACCGGGCGTCCTGGGTGGTTCGATCCCCAGTCGCGGCACGACGGTCATGGTGAAGTGCCCTGTGGCAAGGCACATGTCCTGTCGACGTGATATAACTGTTATACTTGTAATTAATTCGAATGCCCAATCTTTGTAAATCGTCTAGGGTGTAAGAAAGGTGGTGCTATGACTAATTAATTGTTTCTACTAGTTGAAATGAGCCACTGGGGGAAATCATGTGCAAGACAATTGTCATTTTCTAGCCTGTTCTTGTAGAGTTCAAAACTAAGAAATTGATATGAGATAAACTTTCCTCTCAAGAAATACAAGCATACCAAATTTGGTATATATACATCTAAACACATAGGAATTAATCATAGCCTAGACAAAGTATACCTTGATGCATGCAGAAAACAGGCCATTTGGAAAATGAGTGATACCAAATTTGGTATATATATATATATATATAAATATATCAATCTAAAAAAAAAATAGATTTAATTATAGCCCGGACTAAGTATAACTGGAAGCATGCAGAAACAAGTTCCTTTTAGAAAATAGGTGATACTTGGACAAAGACGGCACTATTCGAGATGCTGAGATTAAACAACTGCGATTGTTGCTATTTTTGATTTATATTTGTGATCTTAATTATTACCATACAGGGTTCACTCGGTTCATGTATTGTAATTTAATGTAATTATAGAGAACGATTGCTCTGATCGAGCTTAAGCTTTTTTAACTTATATACATGTAGGCCCATGTAATCGTGTACACGAACAAAACGAGGCAATATCTCCTTTGATTACAATTACTTAAACAAACAACAGTAATTATACGTCATTTATAGAGATTTTCCGTGTTTTTGCTAAGATATTTTAGAAGCCGTCTGCTGCAGAAGTGTTGTATGTGGGAAAGGGGTACGGGAAATATTTACCTTTCAATTTCTCCTCGAGAACAGCGACATATCTTTCAGACGATTCAATGATCGAATCTAGAATGGATACCTTCGCTGGGTAAGCATACTTGAGACCTTGACAAATAGCTGTGAACGACGGGCGTCCAGATGGGTCCATTTCCCATGTACCCTCCAGAAGACGTCGAATATACACAGAGGCGTTTGAACTAAACTTTGGTCTCACAGAACATTTAACGATAGCTGTGATAATATCACATGGTATATTGTTAAGTTCATTATACGGCTCTTCACAAGTAAGCATTTCTTGTACCACCATTCCAAAGCTGTATACATCACCAGCCTGAGACGGTGGCCTGTTTGATTTTATAAGTTCCGGTGCAGTCCAAAACAGCTTCCGAGCCTCGAAATCATCTACTAGGCGATCTGTTGTATCAAGCGTTACGCTGTCATCAAACTTCCGCTCTTGTAATTTATATTCACACCACCCTGTCACTTTAAGTGTCCATGTTATGTCAAGCATGCACTTTGACCCCTTTAGGTTTCCATGCACGATACCTTTGTTATGGAGATATTTCATCCCTTCCGCAAGGTCTCGAATGTAGCTAACGACACAATCCGTTTGAATCTGATATTTAGGATTACTAAAGGCATCTATAATAGAACCTCGGGTAGCTCCTGAATACAGTCCAAAATATGTTAGCCGATGAAGGGAGAGACCGACAAAGGGCATGATATTTACATGCTTTATGTTATCTCTCATTAACAGAGCCATCCTTTTGTATTTTAGTGCCATGTTGCATATACGAGTCTCTGAGAGCTTGATAACGGTTCCTTCGTAAAGGCCTTGCATATTATTGCACTCCAGCCATGCCTGGTCGGCCAGCGTGCATTTCGCGTAGCTCACTAATGGTGTGGCATGTCCTGAAAGTGTGGACTTCATATGTATTAATGATTTTATGTGTTCGTCAACAATTGCTTTGTCTATTATTATCTTCGATGCGTTTATTTTCCATGTGTCTTTCAAAAGTTCCTGATGTATTCTGCATTGCTGATGAAAATAAAGAATTGAGAGAGTCAGAATTGCGACAATCATTAGTGTCATACCAATATACGTCGGCAACATCCAGCTTGAATCTGAGGGTTTTTCGTTTTCAAGTTCTAATTGTCTAAGATAAAGGTCCCATACATTTTCTCCCTGGCAAATAATAGTCTTCAGAATTCGTGCCGTTATATGATCGATTGTTACGAAATCCAGGGGCACCATGTACAAGTCTACGGTGTTATTTCTAGAAATGTCGGTGAGAAAAAGCCATTCTACAAATCTAACAAATTCAACCATGGCATCACAGTTTGAAGGATTGATCCGTCTTGTTATAAAAAATGTATACGAAGCAAACGGATATGCATCTGATCCTGGCATGTTGGCGATATCAAAGGAACCGTTTGCGTAAGTAATTGCTCTTTGGACACTTTCAACACTCGCCCTCACCACATTTCCTGGTGATGTTTGAATGTCTGCAAAGGGAATATTTGCTTTAATAGCGTCTGCTATCGACATGTATGATATAGAGTTATGTAATGACATGCCCATGCCCGACATACCGTTGTTTGTATTTCCAAAAAAGTGGACAACAGTTTCGTTCCAATGTATTGGCTTACTATTCTCGTCCAGGCCATGCGAAAATGTACCATATGTATCATTCCAATCCTCACTATAGCTCGACAAACAGTGTGTAAACGAATGCGTTGTGCCGGATGTGTCTGAACGTGCCAATACAAAGATTTCTGCTTTCGGCATTTGTGTGTTTGGATTCAGTTCTTTGATCTTTGGATGATCCCATCGTTGAAATGTTCCGTTATAAATACCAAGCACCGTTTCCATACTCAGCGTTAGGTTGTCCAGGCTTGGAATGTTGTATGCAAGCACGATGGAACTAAAGAATGTAAAACAAATTTAGATAAGACAGCTGTTTAATCATCGTGTTCGTTCTTGACTTAAAGTTTTAATGTGCCATGGCGTACGAAACAACCCTTTGGGGATGGATTTGTGACCAGCAAAGTCGAGATTAGACCACGAATTTCCGCAATATGACCAGGATCTTTCGTTTTCGTCATCTAATTGTATTAGAATCATTGAAGCGTTTGAAGAACTGACTCCACTACCAACCAACGATATGTAGTCAAAGGACTAGAAACATCCGCCATGCTTCAATATAGCTTCTGGAATTTTTCACTGTCGTCTCGCCGTTTTGACAGACAGCCAATATTGTTTCTGATTGGATACAGTACATATTTTTTTAACTGCACTAAAAACCTGTGACATGACACTCCTTAATTTATGATATTTAGATTTGTAAATATGAAATCATACTGCACCTTACTGAATTTTGAGTCAAAACTTCGGTTATATTTAGTTTTCAAAGACGATAATTAGAACGCACTTTTACAATATGAGGGCGCTGCCATTTTTCTATGCGTTAACACGTAGGAGAGTATCGGAAATGTTAGCGTCATTTCGATTGGCTTATGTCTATGGTTTATATTCTATTCAAAACGGCGAAACGACAGTGAAAAATCCAAGAGGTGATGTTGGAGCAATGCGGAGTCAGAATCAATGGGTGTCATACGATTGACTAGATAAGGAGGAGTTAACTAGTATTTTTTCTCACATACATTTCTCTTTTGACTCAAATAAACCCTATGTTGTGGGTACTGAGTGTCAAAATAAGGTTGTTATAATCTGAAATAATAACCTTATTAAGAGACCTGTATGTAGTAAATGATTTGATAGGGGCCTGCAATTAATTTTGAAACTTCCATAGTGCGAATTTCGGATGGCATGGCTGAAATGTTTTCTCTGCATATAAATACCCCTTTTATGTTTTGTATTCTACTAAGCGACTTTCTTTTATTGAGAATCGTATATCTAGTTTGAGTAATGATGAACTTTGCCAAATTTGGTTGTTACCGTTTCTTAATAGGAAATAATAAGGAAAGAAATGAGCAAATGTCTACTGTCATTCTTTCAAGTTTTACTCAAATTAATGTTGCGACAAAATCTATCATTCAAAACACACACACACAAATGTTTTCTTTGTAAAAGAATTCGTGAAATAAAATAAACGTTAGAATAGTACGGCTTACCCGGCAATGGTTGGAAACTGTATGAGATCTGAGTAGTTTCTCATAGCTTCCGCTGTTAAGGGATAATCCGATCCTGCAAAATGAACGAACGGCTCCTTTTCTCCTGTGATTCTTTCTTTCCCATCTCCACTACCGACACTCTCATAGGTCATAGTAAGTGAAATGTGATCACTTCGGTAATGTCTGAAAAAGATACTGCTCATATGAATCGAAACGGGGTCTATTTGAGCACTTATAACAACTTATAAGAACAGTCAAAACTCAGAGAAGTCTGTAAAAACGCGCTGTCTCGGACTGCATACAACACAGAAAGTAAAGTAAGTTCTGGCAAAATATCCAACCTTTATCCTTCTGAATAATGCGTCCGGTTAATGATCCCTTTCATGCGAAAAGGTACAAAGTGCGTTATGTCACTTATGTACAGTGACGGTCCAGATCAGCCGATGCACATCGCCGTCTCATCCGGCGTAAAACAGAATCCAATCAATCAATTAAGTAATTTGTAAACAATGTAAATCTTTATCAGACTTTGACGATGCGCATTAGGATGGGTATACTTTATTCTCCAAGATTAGCCTTGCTTTCTGTGAGAAATATATATATTCGAGATCGTATTTTAAGCCACGCCCATCGTCATGCATTTACAAACAAACTAACAAATAATCGTTAAAAACTACCCGGTTGTCATGCATCACATCTCTTCTGTTTGTGATGCAGCATCCGCGTTCGACAATCGAGTGTACCGGACAGACATGTCGATTGTTTTGATTGGCTAAATTACTGAATCTAATTTGAATACCAGATATATGTAATCAAGAAGTGCGCAGTGTTCAGGAAGCAGACATCGAGCGTCTGTGTTAAAAAGTATTTTAAATATTCGTATGGAATTAAAAACGAGGCTAAGGTTCTTATTAACCCTTTCCCACATACAAAAAATATGCAGCAAACTACTTTGAAATGGTTTAATAAAGCATATGGAAATTCTATATCAATGAAAGAACAATTACTGAAGCAATTTCTTATTTTTTCACAGTGTTTTCAAAAGACGTCTACTGAAGAGGCGTCATAACGTAGCATATATTTTACTTACTTGTATCCAGATATTAATCTCTCGTAGACTTGGGTCGGGAAGGAGGCTCCAGCCCCAGTTAATTCAACATGTTTGCCCTGAACCGTCGAAACCAAAATCATCAACACGGCCAGAGTGCACAACCTTTCGATACTCCTCATGGTTACCTGGAAACAAAAAAACATACATCCATTGAGCATTTGAAATAAATGTTTTTACGCTTACCCGCTGAATTACTACATTCGGTATTAACACCCCTGGTTTTTCGACAAGTTCTATTTTATTAATTGATTTTTTTAAAAAAATGGTTATGAATTAGACTAAGATTAGACTGCACGAATGTACATGCAGATCTTACTTTACATTGTTTGCAATATATATGTTTATGTTGTTTATACCTTCTCCAATTAGAATACATCTGAAGCAGACGACTTTTAAAACATCTACGCAAACATATAAAAATGCTCGATCGGTCATATTTATAATCCTTTTCGATGATTGACAAAATCCATTGTGACAAGCGTCATTCGTCTTCTGAAGAATGTTGTGTGCAACGCTTTTGTGATTGATTGATTGCTTGGGGGTTAACGCCGTTTCCAACAATTTTTCAGTTCACCAACTCCTGCGTGTCCCGGCATTTTCATACCAGTACTCAACACAATATAATTACCAATCAACTGGCTGCTTTTCCACATAGACTCCTAGCACATTGGTGAAAGACAAATGACGCATGTCACAGTGACGTTTGTCAAACGTCGACAAGAATGTTGGCCCGGCTTATATTCGAACTCACAAAACCTGGAGTGATAGCCCGCGTCGCTACCGACTGAGATACCTGGGCTCGGCTCATAGCCTTTCTGAGAGAGCCAAGATACAAGAGGAAAGATACAAACATTAGGTGAAATGGCCACCGAGATACATAACTGAAATATCGATCAGCGTCTAACTCTATTTGTTGTTGATTCTACGACTTCAAAAGATTTTGTATTTTTAACAAGATGGTACAAAATCCTGCGACTTCAAATGATATTATTTATTTGATATGAATGATGGTCGATATTCTACGACTTCGAATATTATTTTTTATTTGATATAATGTTCAAAATCTGGGACTTCAAATAATATTGTTTTTTTGATACAATGTTCAAAACTTTGCGACTTCAAATACTATTGTTTATTTGATATAATGTTCAAAACTGTACGACTTTAAATACTATTATGTTGTTGATATAATGTTCAAACATCTGCGACTTCAAATGATATTGTTTATTTGATATAATGGCCTAAGTTTTTCGCCTTCAAATGATATTGTTTATTTGATATAATGTTCAATAACCTCTGCGACTTCAAATGATATTGTTTAGTTGATATGATGGTCAAAACATAGGGACTTCAAATGATATTGTTTATTCTATATGATATTTGAAATTCTGCGATTCAAAACGATATTGATTTATTTGATATGATGGTCGAAATTATACGACTTCAAATAATATTTTTTATTTGATATTATGTTCAAACTCTGCGAGTTCAAATGATATTGTTTATTTGATATGATAGTCAACATTTTTCGCCTTCATGTTAGCTTTTTTATTCCTTTGTTGGAGCCACATTAAATTATGGATGTGAAATAACAGGCTTTTCAAAGTCTAAGCAAATAGAGCGAGTTCATCTTAAATTCTTACAGCAAATTTTACATGTTAAACAATCAACAAGCCTTATGGGTATCTATGGGGAGATTGGAAGATATCCATTATACATAGCTAGATATTATAGAATATTAAAATATTGGTGCAAAGTTATTGCAACAGATAATGTGATTATCAGTCGATTATATCAAACAATGCTTAAAGATTTTTTAAAAGGTTGTAATAATTGGGTAAAATTTTTAAAAATATTTTAGACACATCTGGGTCATCTTATGCTTGGGAAAAAAACAATATATTATTAACTATAAATCATTTCCTCAAATTGTTAAACAGAGATTAATTGATAGATTCACACAAGGACGGTCATCTAATTTAAATGGTAGCTGTTCACTGAGAACATATAAATTATAAATTACTTAATATAAATATAAATATTTGAATGTTTTACCCAGTAATATATTCATGCGTATTGCCAGACTACGCTTACCGTCCCACAATTTGAGAGTAGAATCTGGTCGATATACTTCACAAAGGATTGACTATGAGCAAAGATATTGTAATTTCTGTCATGAAAAAGACCACGTAGCGGTCTGACGTTATAACGTGTGTCACTTTGGCGCAAACACAGTCCATTGTATGCGGCCTTTTACAGTCCAACTATCTTGAACAATTAATATCATCGTGAATTTAATATATATATATATATATGTATGTACAGTCAAACTTGTGCAAGCGGTCACTTGTGATCAGCGGTCAAAGGCTTTAAACAGTTTCTTTAAATACCCCCATCCCCCCCAAACAAGTATACACTATAAACAGCCTTGACCTAGATTCGCAAGGTGTATACGTATCGGTGTTATCAGAGACATATACACATGTGTTTATATGTCTCTGGTAACAACGATAACTAATATGTGCTTATATGTATCTGGTGTGGTTTGTTCACAATTTACACACACATATAGGTAAACAAGCATACTTGGATAAACACATTATTGTTTTTTTGTGGCGATTGGTTTGTTTTGTTTGTTTGTTTGGAGTTTAACGCCGCTTTCAACAGCTTTGGTCATATCACGGCGGTCAGTGCACCTACCCATGTTTTCCTGGCTTTCCCACACCAGTACTTACACAACATTCTTTCGAAGCCACTGACTACTTTCTCACATAGATCAGAGGTGAGAGGCAATGGAAAAATCGCCCGAAAGAATGTCGTCGCAACCGGGTATCGAACGGCGATTGGTTTGACAATCGCCACAATAAGAACAGAAACAACAACAACGAAAATAAATTACATAGTCAGTTTTGATCAGCTCGTTGACTTTTTATTCCTTACTGCAAACCAGTTAACCTACATCCGTTAAACCGCCAAATATATAGTTCCATCAGTGATGCAGAGACACGATTTATAATAATCATGTCAGTGCTACTTTGGTACAGGATTGATACTAAGATTTGACATGTATTGAGATAATATCTACATAGAGTTAAATTATGTAAATATTATCTTTCTTCATGTTTGGGCAGATAATAAATATCATTGCGCGTTCTATAACTCGCATGATAATCGGGGCTTTCAATAAGGACCGGCACTCGGTGAATCATTGCCGTTTCGTTTTGTCAGAATCGCCTGTTCAAATCTGTGCCACAATCAAACAAATATTAAAGGTTTTTTTAAAATATATGAATAAATTGACTATATTCCCAGGAGTACTAGCACACGCCGAAAGTCGACGATTAACGATGACTTATGCTTTGTTTAGGTTTCTTCGACAAGGTCCGCGTCTAAATTCCCGACTTTCATCAAATCATTTGAGCGCTTTAAATTACGACGACTGGCAAACGCTTGCGAGTCAATGTTCTAAACGCTTGTTTATAAAGCGTTTAGAATACTTTGATTATAGCAGAATGAATACGGAACGAATAAATCTTGCAATAAATCGATCATTTCTTTCGGCCAAAAACAGGTAAACGCCCCGTTTGATGCGTTTTGTTTCATTCATAGAGTTGATTACTTACAGATGACCGAGTTGGTGAAGGAAAGAATATGAAAAAACTAAAATTATTCTACTGTCAAAAGATGCAGCCTATACTCCGAGATACTGCTTGTTACTCTGCATAATTTTCTATACACTACAGTGCGATCGGCACTTTGATTTCCTGTAGGCGTAGGTATAGTCTTTTGATTGGTTAATGCAAATTAGTGCGCCCCGAATCCCAGCTTAATCCGAGTGAAAACAGATTTTGAAAATTACTAAATTTTTGAAATCGTATATCGCATAAAACCATGAATCGATTTTAATGTTTCATATCATTCCACGGATTTAACCATAGGGTTCTCATTTAAATCGGATACGTATTAAATGTTTTAGCAGGGGAGCCATAATGGTTGATAGGGCAATCGGTGTTCTGCGTAATTGCGTGCGTAAATGAAAACTAGTTTAAAAAGAAACGATGTCATTACGTGTTTTAAGTGATTAAACTGCGCAATATATAAATGAATCTGTATTAAACTTTAATTAATTACCATTTTTTTGTCTAAACCATTGTTTTATGTATATTTGTGATCATCAATCATGATCTGTTTATGCTTAAGTTGAAAATTAAATATATTTTCTGTTTATTTACAAACAATTAATGTACTGTCAACAGTCCTTCTTCCTAAACTATTGTATAACTCCAGTTGTAATTAGTACCCGAAAATTGCACAGGGACAAGTTCGTGTTGTAATACCTTCATTTTTCTCAAAAGTTTTGAAAATTGGACCACTCCATTGTTCGACCAACGGGAAGTTTAGTAAAATTGTAATGTCTAATTGGCAAACGATGCAGATTTCAGGAGAGACGGCTCAAATCTCGGTGTTTTACGGTGAAACAAAAACCAGAACAAGGAAAATAGCAAGCCATTGTCTGGTTTTTCTTTTGGTCGCGTAGGTTCGCCAAATAATTCCGAGTCGTATCAATTTCGAATGAAATCTATTTGTGATAGCCGAATCAACCAATCGAATTACAGATTGTGAATACCATTCGATGAGGACAATTATTTTTATACAGCCCAGTATCATACCCAGAAGACAATTTTCAAAAGCCATCGGGTATTTAGAAATGAACCAAATTACACAAATTCTTGCACATCGTCATTTTCACAGGTTTTTTTATGTTACGTACCCAGGAGCAACCTAGAGGTATGGAACAGCGAAGAAAGTTTATAAATAGTACTAAGCACATGGTTTGATACAATATTGAGACACATATATACACAAATTACCCATTCAAAGAATCACAATAGAATAACATTGACAATGATTGGGTATACTAATGGAATAAAACATGCATCACACGATAACACCAGATCTTTATAAATATTTTCTGCCCGGCTACTAATCATACCAAGTGAAAATAAAAGACAATCATATTTTGTCGTATAACCGTCATAATGCTTAAATTGATATCCAGGTGTTTTTCTCACTTTTTGTTTCATTCAATGTGTAGGTTTTAATATGATAATTATAGAACAGACTTTTGTTATTTGCTTTCTATTACCATTGTCATCCAATAATATCTACTATCACTTCTTTCAATAGCAAATATATTGCGTAGCGTACTAATGATGTGATGGTGACAAATTTATTGATTTCACGCCGATTACTGTTACATGTACTTAATATCTCGGATCACGATGACAGTTTTCGTGACTTGTTAAAAACATACTAGCTCGTAATGGGTATCTACACCAATACAACAATTGGAGAAATGGATAATCTATATAATAATGGCAATTAACAGCATATTTGAAAATTTACAAACCTCGACTTCATTATTCTTGCTATTTCTGTAATCGATGCATTCGTATATAATTGCCAAAACGTAAACAAACTGTTAAATTTCTGCCAGCGTTTTAAAACGACGGTCGCCTCTATCACGTAAACATCGCATGTATGCGGTATGAGTGGATAAGCTAGGGCTGCTAAATGATTATGCAGACAAGTGGGACCCGGCCGGGTAGCTCAATTGGTAGCGTATCTGACTTGTGATCTGGAGGTCACGGGTTCGATACCCGGTTGCGGCGACATTCTTTCGGGCGATGTTTTCCATTGCCTCTCACCTCTGATATATGTGAGAAAGTAGTCAGTGGCTTCGAAAGAATGTTGTGTAAGTACTGGTGTGAGAAAGCCAGGAAAACATGGGTAGGTGCACTGACCGCCGTGATATGACCAAAGCTGTTGAAAGCGGCGTTAAACTCCAAACAAACAAACAAACAAAAGCAGACAAGTGGATTTATCTGCACAGTGATAATTCTCTTTTCAATAAAATAGGGCACAGATACACAGGTTCCGTAACCACTAATCAATAACCGAAATTACTGACATGTTTACAGCTTTGTATCTGTCATTGGGTACCAACAGAGTTACCATGAATCTCCGCGAATTATTGATAACCCCTTTTCATTGTCGCATGCAAACTGTTTTTATACGTTCATTTCCACGTGCAAAGTAGCGGTCTTTACATGATATCGACCTATTTTATGGAGCAAGTATGCCGTTAATAATGTCCATTTGTCTCATAATGCTTCGCAAAACAGACGATTCTCAAAATATTAGATTAACGGGTAAATCAAAAGATTGATGACTTAGGTTTAACGACGTTTCCAA
This sequence comes from Serripes groenlandicus, assembly GCA_031761405.1. Classification (NCBI taxonomy): domain Eukaryota; kingdom Metazoa; phylum Mollusca; class Bivalvia; order Cardiida; family Cardiidae; genus Serripes; species Serripes groenlandicus. Next base: position 7,496,821 of record JASEVX010000010.1, read on the forward strand.
CAAAGGGATTCATGACCAAGCAAGCTAAATATTCGAACTTGGAAAAAGCAACTTTACTCTTCTTTCAATGCCGAATTTCACAAATTGGACTCTTCCACGTTGAAAAGTAAACCACTCCATTTTTGTCTATTAGGAAATTTGGTTGATGTCTAAGTGGCAATCAATGAAGATTACGGGAGAGACAGCTCGTAACTAATCTGAAACTGCATTGTTTGCAAAAGCCTTTAATTGTCTTTTACAGAGGCCTCAAAATGAATACTGTCGTTGTTTTAAGTATTTCATGAATATATATGCATGGACACTCATGAGCCGTGGCTGCCAAATAGGGGTGCTAGAAAACAAGGAAACACACATTAGGTGACCAGTTGCTTGGGAACACTTGTGTATGGAGTTCTGGTGCGAGAAAACCAGTAAACATACATTAGGTGACCAGTTGCTTGGGAACACTTGTGTATGGAGTTCTGGTGCGAGAAAACCAGTAAACATACATTAGGTGACCAGTTGCTTGGGAACACTTGTGTATGAAGTTCTGGTGCGAGAAAACCAGTAAACATACATTAGGTGACCAGTTGCTTCGGAACACTTGTGTATGGAGTTCTGGTGCGAGAAAACCAGTAAACATACATTAGGGGACCAGTTGCTTCGGAACACTTGTGTATAGAGTTCTGGTGTGAGAAAACCAGTAAACATACATTAGGTAAATAGTTGCTTGGGGAGAATAATGTGTGGAGTTCTGGTGCGAGAAAACCAGGAAACACACATAAGTTTACCAGTTGCTTGTGAAGTATGGTGTGTGGAGTTCTGGTGCGAGAAAACCAGGAACCACACATTAAGTGAACGTTGCTTAGGAAGAATGGTGTGTGGAGTTTTAATGCGAAAAAAACACAGGAAACACGCTTTACGTTAACAGGCCCTCGTAATATTACTGAAATACCGTTGAGACCGGCGTTAATCCCCTATCATGCAACAAATTGTCTACGTGATGTATTTTCAAAGAATTCAGAGCATTAGCTAAGGAACATATTGAAATGCTCTGAGTACCTGCAACATAGACTTTGGTTTAGTCTTAAGTGAGACATTATTGATAAATTCTTCTGGAATTGAAGTAAAGAATATTGCATTGCCGTAAAGGGTCCATCATATTACAATACAGATGATTCAAAGAAACTTAGATATGTTATAACTAGTAAGCAGTCTTTAAATCCGTCTTCGGTTTTTACTTAATTGGGTTTAAAGAAAAGCAAATAACAGTTTCATCTATAATATACTTCATCAATAAATAATCCGATTGCATGGAACACGAGGGGGGAATACCGCAACCGTTTGTGTATACCGTGTGAAATATAAAATTTCGACAATCTGCGAAAATATAGAAGATAAGAACCCGACGAAACACTGTCATCTATTGATTTTGAAAATAAGTTTGTCGAAGTGTTTGAAGAAAGCAAACTTGTAATCAAAACCGGGCTAAACACTAGAGGAAGGACTCTGTATGCGGCATAAAATGCTCTAAACTCAATTAAAACTGGCTAAATAATGAAACACAATTATTCTCAGACATTAATATTTTTTTTTGACGTAGCCAAAACGACGCAATATATCACGTGGTATATTATTTTCATGGTTTGACGGATACTTCGGCTATCCATAGGTTTCCTCTATGTTACGTTATTCCACACATAGACATAAGGGAAACTAACACGATTGTCTCGTAGTAAGTTTTCATATTCCTAGAAATAAACATGATGTCTTCCAATAACAACATAACCCCTTTCAAAAGTCAGCCCTTTTTGTGAACGGTGAAAGGGTGGTAGAAACCTTTATTTAAGAACTGGTTTTAAGCAAGGAGCTCGTCAGACCTTTCAGTGCTTCGATTCTTCTTTATGATTTGACGTTGAAAACAACTTGAAAATAGGCCTATTCGAGTACATTTACAGCGTTGAGGTAGAACCATCTCATTCAACGGATCTCTCTTTTTAAAATTTGTTTTCTTGATAAGAGCCGTGAGAAAACCAACATTATGGACTCTGCTTACTGTATCGAACCAAATCAGCCTGCGTAGTCCGCGCTGGCTAATCCGGGCAGAACATATTCCGTCTCAGGGGGATAGAGGTATAGAATAATGATTCCTGAAACAGAAAATCCACATGAGGCGAAAAGAGTCTATCCGGGTAAGCCTGCGGGGCATGCTAAGGCTGATCCGGGTCCATATTTTCGCAGAGTCCACACTGTTAGTTTTCTTGTAATTCGACTCATATGCGTTTATCAACGGCTTATTTTTCATAAAAAAAACTTAGTATAAACATATTTTATTATCTCATATCTACATTTTGAATAACGTACATCATATTGAATAATACAGAGTTCGGTTCCTTAGCACGAATGAGTAGACAGGTATTTTTCAATGCGTAATAATTACAGTAAGGGTGGCTTTCCTTTATAACTGCTCATTAAGAAGTGCAGTAATTACGTTGATGTTGGCTTTCCTGTATCATCGATCATCATTACGTTTACTAATTACGTTAAGGTTGGTTTTCCTTAAGCATCGCTCATATAGTTTATCCTATTTTAGTAATCTTCCGTTGGGCCTAAACTAGCCCATTTTGGATATCATATTACAGAAATTAAACACTTTAGAAAATAAATTGATTAATCAAAATATTATGAACAACGTGAAGACCAACGTAAATATAAACTTTTGTTTTCATCCGTCTTTGAACATTCATACGAAAAAAAACCATAAATGGGTTTTTTTCGCTTATAGGTAACGGGCGTGAGATTTTTTTTTTTTTTTTTTTTTTTTCAATAACCCATGAAGCTTTCTGAAATGAAACTGGAAAAATCCATGGGGGCGGCCATTTTGGATATGTATAAAAAGCAGACGTAAAACACAGATTGAAAATTATTGACGGCTTTTTAATCATTTTTTTTAAAATCGGTATTTTGGGTATGTATAAAATGAGCAGAAAAACACGGATTGAAAATTATTGTCGTCTTTTTAATCAATTGTTTTAAAATTGATATTTAAGATCATTAAAGTGCTGGAATTAACATTTGTACGAAAAGTTAAAAATAAATGGAAATCTATAAGAAATATATTTTCCCGTTCGTCAAAAAAACGATAGCATTAGCCTTCTACGCCCGAAACTAAATTTTGACTGTATCGTAGCCAAAGAAGGACGTGACGTCATTGCCGTTACACTTCATCTTGGCGTAACGTCAATGGAGCGACGTCGTTTCCCGCAAAAAAGTGGTATCAACATGAAAGACCCCAAATTCCCATACATGAGCTATTGACTGAATCATTCAAGGTATAATTATTTATCAAACATTGTGGCAAAAGGATAACTTTCTCATAAGGAGCAATTGTTCTTGTTGCGACAATCCTTTCCTAAATCGTTGCATAGGCCTCAGAAACCGTCTCTAATAGGGAAAGGGTTTAGCAGAAATGTGAAACCTTACATAATTTGTTCCAGTCATATTGACTGCTTGATAAAGGCAGTCGCCAGGTGGCATCAGAAAAGGGCTGATCTATTTGCTTCTTTACCATAATGCAGGTGATCGATTAAGGATCATCTTGGCCCTCATGTTTTAACCTCGTGCATTATAAATGTATTCCTTGATTTTCTGAAAGTCTTTACTTTAATATTTTCTGTTCGTAATAATAGACGACAGCAATACGAATTGTAAATATGTTTTGATAATGCAAGACACGTGACATTAACATTATTATTGTCTAGTCAATTACTTATAAATCCTTTGTTATGGCCAAAGTATGCTCTTTAATTTTTGTTTATAATTATCTTGCGGTTTTTTTCGTAAATAGGTAGCACCTATAGATATATTACACATATATACATACGATAATTACGTTACGGCTCGCTTTAATAACACATTTCTTGAACTCGTTTAATAAAAAACGCATGTCATATCCTATATTTATCAGAATGACATATTATCTTGTATGAATATATGTATTAGAGCATTTCGCTAAATAAATAATTGAATAAAGTAGTTATTTTTACTGTTTCTTCAATAAATAGGCATATTATTTAGTATTTATTTATTATAAATAAGTGAAATAACTATTAACTCTTATACTGCCGACTTTCACAAAGTGGATCCTTCAATGAGGTAATTTGGACTATTCAATTTTACGTCCAACAGGAAAGTTGGTACAGTTTAATGTTTAATAGGCAAACAATACGTATTTTAAGAGTGACAACTGGTCACGAGATGTCTCACCTGAAACTGCAATGTTTGCACATTGCTCTTGAAAATAGAATGTTTGCTCATGGTTTTAATTCAGCAGGGACGTAGATCAAATCTACGTTCTTAGTTTTAATAGATTAATTTATACAAAACATTATTCGCAAAACAGCATCAATTAAAATAGCAATAATAATCGTAATAATAATAATAATAATATAAATATTATTATTATTATTATTATTATTATTATTATTATTATCATTATTATAAAAAGAAAAACAAAATATATAAATATGTACTATGTCGTTATATATATTTGTTCTATCTATTAGTAGTCTTAAAAGTAGTAGCAGTAGTAGTAGTAGTAGTAGTAGTAGAAAGGGTATTAGTATAGTAGTAGTAGTAGTAGTAGTAGTAGTAGTAGTAGTAGTAGTAGTAGTAGTAGTAGTAGTAGTAGTAGTAGTAGTAGTAGTAGTAGTAGTAGTAGTAGTAGTAGTAGAAGGAGGAGGAGGAGGAGAAGAAGAAAACATTATAGTAGTAGTAGTAGTAGTAGTAGTAGTAGATATAGTAATAATGATAAAACAAATGAAATTTAACGCAGTTAAAACTATTTGAGTCGAACCTGGAAGTAAAATGTTAAATTATTTGGGACCCCCCTTTTATCTGGAACAATGATAAAACAAATACCTTGTGTTGTAAAATGTCGCTATACGATACAGATCCGCTGCGTGTGTGAGATTAATGGAATAAATACTGCAGAGTGCACTGATAATATGGCTGCCATCACATGCAGAGTGTGAAGAATGGCGCGAATATCTAGTGTACGCTTTATATATCTCTGTTCAAATCTGTTCTATTGTACGCTCACAAGTGATACAATTAGTTTCACACCATCGTAGCTTCACCTGTTCTGTGTGTGTGGCGTCAGCCGATGTTCGTCAAACAATAAGTAACCGTTATTAGAGTTCAATTTACAACTTTTTGTGCCTGTTAAATTTTCGATATTAATTCAATATATTCAATGGAAACCGTTCGTCGAATAATATGTTCCATTTCAGGTTTAATTCCGCACTATCCATCTTCAAATTCACTCTCAAATCTCAACCTCACTCGCAAACTTTAATATCACTCTTAAATTCCAACGTCACTCCCAAACTTCAATTTCACTCTCAAATTTCAACTTCACTCCCAAACTTCAATTTCACTCACAAATTTCAACTCCACTCGCAAATGTCAATTTCACTCCAAAACTTCAATTTCCCTCTCAAATTTCAACTTCACTCCCAAACTCAATTTCACTCTCAAATTTCATCTTCACTCTCAAATTTCAAATTTCCTATCAAACTTGAACATCAATCTCAATCGTATCTTTTTTATATTCATTACTATAAAAAGTATAAATAAATGTCTATGTTATGAATTATACCAGTATTAGAATGTGACATTGCTTTAGTTGCATCCGGTGTAATAAAGCCATATAATAAATTGCGTATTCAACTAGTGTAATAACAATGCTACGTAACGTCATAATGAAAAGCATTTTAAATGACCGCGCTATATAGCGACGTTATATATATTTCGCGCTAATACTCGTCGAATTGGAATTTATGATATAAATAGAATATAACATTCGTGGTCATTCAATACAAAATTGTATTAAACTCGTTTTCTAAAATTGCTAAAAACTCGCCAAGGCTCGTTTCTATCAATTTTAGAAAACTCGTTTAATAAAATGTCGTATTGAATGACCACTCATGTAATATCCTCTATGTATGTCCAAACAAAGCGTAACCTTAACATTCCTGGCGGATGGTCTGATCTTGGAGAAACTGGTATTGTTCATTGTAAGAAAGTTAGTATTTTTGGCTTGGTTAGATATATACGGGTTGCTTTAGGTCAAATTACGCCAAATACATCCGTGGCCAGGCTGATCTAAAGCTTTAGGTCCCTAAGACAACCTTTGTTTGCGTAGAAATGGGTATACACCATTTCACCAGAATGCATTGAATATATGACATTGAGTTTAAATTCATTGTAGATGTGAAAAGGATGTACTGGAAATGATTGATTTGATAATCTTTAGTATTTTGACATTGTTTGAAAGTGAAAGTAGAGTATGTGAAAAACAAGTTTCGTCCCAGCCCGATTTCGTCCCAAATGACAGTAACCATTTTCGCGAGGTGAAATGATACATAATGCCCCATTACCTTTGGAGTATCTTTAAGCTAAGAGGTAACTCTTTTCTCAATGATATAGGGTATTCTACCCGAAAAACGATAAGGAAGTGTGACAATTGATTTACATGAAAACAAAGAAGCAAATTCATTTGGTGTATTGTGACCTTTACCATTCAAATATGACACCGTTAAAAAATGTCCGAAGGGATCGTTTTTCAACGTCAAAAAAATGACCCTTGACAACAACTCAGTATTAGAATTTGATCAAAACAGCCACTTAAAACGAATTAGCGTTTAACTTAGATCACAGTTGGGGTCATTTAGTTAACGGTCAGTAACATTTCAGATAAACATCATACGTCGAAAGTTTGTTGAAGAGAAACCTTCCTGGAAATAACAAATGACTTCCGCATATACATGTGTCCGTCCGTCCGTGTATACGATCGTTAGTGCTTCCGTCAGAGCTTGTATAAAAAGAAATGCATCATTGGTTTACATATATTTCACGTGTAGTAATAAATTATCGTGCGAATCATCGCATGTTTTTCTTTATTCCGTTATCGGAAAATATAACTATCACAAGATTAACAAACTGATGCAATATTAAAATGTGAGAAAAAAAAGCATGTTCAGCTCTTACGGCTAATTGAAAATAAAAAAAGACGTTTTCGGCCTAACGATACTGATAGGCTGTATTATAATACAGTAAGAACTACAGGTAGCCTACGCGTATCGTAAGGGCAAATATACTGATAGGCTGTATTATAATACAGTAAGAACTAAAGGTAGTCTACGCGTATCGTAAGAGCTAATATACTGATAGGCTGTATTATAATACAGTAAGAACTACAGGAAGCCTACGCGTATCGTAAGGGCTAATATAATATAAAGAAGACGTTTTCGGCCTAACGATACTGATAGGCTGTATTATAATACAGTAAGAACTACAGGTAGCCTACGCCTATCGTAAGGGCTAATATATTGATAGGCTGTATTATAATACAGTAAGAACTACAGGTAGCCTACGCGTATCGTAAGGGCTTATATACTGATAGGCTGTATTACAATACAGTAAGAACTACAGGTAGCCTACGCGTATCGTAAGGGCTAATATATTGATAGGCTGTATTATAATACAGTAAGAACTACAGGTAGCCTACGCGTATCGTAAGGGCTAATATAATATAAAGAAGACGTTTTCGGCCTTACGATACTGATAGGCTGTATTATAATAAAGTAAGAACTAAAGGTAGCCTACGCGTATCGTAAGGGCTAATATACTGATAGGCTGTATTATAATAAAGTAAGAACAAAAGGTAGCCTACGCGTATCGTAAGGGCTAATATACTGATAGGCTGTATTATAATAGAGTAAGAACTACGGGTAGCCTACGCGTATCGTAAGGGCTAATATACTGATAGGCTGTATTATAATACAGTAAGAACTACAGGTAGCCTACGCGTATCGTAAGGGCTAATATATTGATAGGCTGTATTATAATACAGTAAGAACTACAGGTAGCCTACGCGTATCGTAAGGGCTAATATACTATAAAGAAGACCTTTTCGGCCTAACGATACTGATAGGCTGTATTATAATACAGTAAGAACTACAGGTAGTCTACGCGTATCGTAATGGCTAAACAATATAATTTTCCTTTTAATATTACCATAAGAGCTGCAAAGAGAAGTTGTTAAACAAATAAATACTCTTTTATATTTGAATATTACATCAGTTTGTCGTGTTGTCGTTCAAGCGGTATTGCTGAACACTTTCTTGTTTCGTTGCATGTCTAATTTAAGACACACTCTCGTAGTTAGGTTTTTATTTATCACAGCATGTTCTAGCTTTTAATTCTAAGACGAACTAAAATGTTGTTGATTGATTGGGGTTTAACGCCGTTTTTAACAATTTCTGAGTCATATCACGGCGGCCAGTTCACCTACTCATATATTTCCTGGTTTAACACCAGTACTCCACACAACAATCTTCCCAAGCAACTAACTGCTTTTGTATATAGACTTAGCCCATTGGTGGAAGACGAATGACGCATGTCGCAATGAATTTTGTCAAACGTCGGAAAGAAAGTTGGCCGAGCCTGGATTCGAACTCACAACCCCTGGATTGACAGCCTGCGTCGTTACCGACTGAGCTACCGGAAATGTTGTCGAAGCATGACGAATACATAGAGATTACTGCAGCTCACATTGAGCACTACGTACTCAGGTGAGGTAGATACTTTATTTGAGTATGACTAAATTGGTCATTTTTCAAATACTACCCGATTCGAGTGGACCAATGTTCAATGGGATCACTTTTCCAAGCGTTGTAGGGTCATTTTAAGAACGGTAAGGGTTATTTTTGTCACGTTCAAATTGATAAATGGTCTGTTGGAAAAAATAACCGCTGGGGTCACTTTTAACCTTTTTTCACATTAAAACAAATCTGCAGCAGACGACTTTGAAAACTGTTAAGCGAACAATGCTGATTCAAGTGAGATAGCTCGTAACGAGCTGTCTCTCCTGAATATGCATTGTTTGCTTCTTAAACATATTACCAAAATTCCTGCTGACTGAAAAAAATGGAGTGATAAAATTTTCAAGTTGGAAGAGTCGACTTCGTGAAATTCGGCAGTGAAAGGGTTAAAGAGTATTTAAACCTTGAATAGTCGTATGGTACCTTATGTTTCAAAAAATAAATCATTTGCTATGTTATGTAGACATTTCTGTTTTGTTGCAGCATAACATATACACTCTATAATCCTTTAAGTGGACAAGGGTGGCTATTGGATTATATAGCACATAACCATCCGTGTGTGGTAAGAGCGTCCGCCTTTGGAGCAGAAGACGAATGCTAGATCCCCGGTCGCGTCATACCGAAGACTTAACGAATGGTAGTATTGGCCACCCTCCTTGGTACTCGAGGTTACAGGGATAGCAAGATGCATCAATGTCAGGATTCAATATTCAAGATTCAAACCCTTTATTTCGTAACGTAAACATACATGTTTCTTGTTACATAATAAGAGTATATACATTGATGTTATCAACGTGACATGATAAAGAAGTATGTTACAACTAATAACAAGAAGAAATTTGATGCAAAGCATCAAAGACGCCGCGCATGAATTTGAAGCATGACTTAAAGGAAGCAGATGCAGTTCAGTACATTTAAATAACCTGTGCAAGCAGGCAGGATGAAAATATTTCGAACATGAAGGTCAAATGTCCCTTTATTTTAAACAAGAAGGACAAGATGTGCCTATATTTTTCACCTGGCTACCATAGCCTATATGAAAAGGTAACCAAGAGCAGAAAGGGTAAATATTGACGTAGGGATTAAACGTTTTATAAGCTACGATCTGTGATATTCAGCATGTGAAGTTTAGTCGTGAAATGACAAGTTTAGTCGTGAAATGACAAGTTTAGTCCTGAAACCATTTGGTTTACGGGTTGCTTAACATTCACTGCAACTATAATGTGTCATACAAGCTGAAGTTTCTCAAGTGTTTGTTTTACCAATAAACTGTTTCAAATCCTCTAAATAGATCCATTAGATAAAAAACAAACATACGTGCATAAATATTAACATATATTAAGGTTTATTGCCTCTAGTTATAAGTTAAGTGTGACACAAGCTTTTGGAGCGAAAACCAGTTGGTACGAATCGTTCATCTCGAACGAAACATGAAAACCCGGGCACAAATCCAATGAATTTTAGAAATCGGATGAAATCGTGAAAACAGCGAAGTATTCATAACGGAAGGAAGCAGAGACAACTTAATTACTCTATGGGAACCGAGGACACCTTGTCGTCTATTCAATAAGAATGACCAAAATCGCCAAGCGATGACATGCTGCATTTACAGATAGAACGGGGTACGTTACGGCCATGCCTATTGTATAGTTGGGTTAACGTTGTGTTTACAGTTTCTAGAATTATATTGTAATATGTAGTAATGAAAATGAATCATCATAGATTTTTTTTAAAGATTACCCATTTATTTAAAAATCTCAATATTGTAAATAGGCAAAAACATCGCCAGAAACCTTTTTAACCAAACTATAAAAAAAGCTTAGCCTATGAAGTTAGGGGAAAGTTATTAAATACCCATTAGATGTGTCTAAAGTTTTGTAATAACGGTAGAAGACATGCCTATTTTGTATCTTTTTGTGTCTTAAATCATTTTATACAATTAATTGATTCATAAAGGTTTTTTTTTTTTTTCAAACAAACAACAGAGGTTTTTTTAACAATAATAACATTGGTTTCTCCCTTTTTGATAACGTCATTCCACGCGGCGTCAATAATAATAGTGTAAAAGATATATTCAACTCATAACGATAGGAATTATATTCAAGTTTAAGTGATAATAGTAAAGTCATATGATAGTTGATCCCTTATGCGGATTCCCGCTTCACTCACAGGGCGGATGAACCAAACATATATGCTAATATACCTTTAATTAAATTCCTAAATAATTTTATATTCATATAACAGTGTTGACATGTGCTTGTCTTTATTGGAATGGCATATTACATTTATGTCCGAAGATAAAATGGTTAAATTCTGAATGAATGAATGAATGAATGACTATCATACTGCTGAATAACCGCGTAAGCTACCATTGAACCCTAGGTCCAGATAAGGAGGGGTTTACAGCTCTTTTTCCCACAATATCTTTCTTATTATCCAACCAAACCCTATGTTGTGGGTACTCAAAAGAGTTATCTCATTGAGACGATTCTTTTGAGTACCCACACTATAGGGTTAACGGATAAAATAAGGAGTTTAGAAGAAACAAAACGCACCTTATCGTGGCGGGCAGCTGGCGAGCGGCGGGCGGGCATTCAACATTTCAAGCAGGTAAACACACAACCTTTATGCCTGAGCCAGTCACTTTCCTAGGTAGAAAGCATTTCATTTATAGATGTGTAGTAATGTGCCACCAAATCCGATATACGGGACTTTGCGACCAGAGGATATCGCTTTTGCGCGGTATGGTCAGAGTCTTCTGTTTTTGCCATCTTACCATTAGTCTTTATGCATTTTGCACATTTTCATATCTGTCTCATTAACTTTGCATTGAAACAAGTGGCCATGATTTTCGATCAATACTGGAGTTAAGGAGTGACTATGACCGTTGATAGGGGTGTGCGATGATACCGCATATTATACACGCTCATGACGATTGTCTGATTAATTCTTTTTTACACCTCTTTCAACACTTAGTCAGTTATATCACGGCGTTTCCTGACTAAGTTACCATTTCTTCTGGTCCATTTATCCTGACAGGAGATAGTCAGTCGTAATACTAACCCCGCAATCCTGAGCGCCATATTGAGGAGGGGCGAGAGGCAGCCATTTCTACCATTTTTAAAGTCTTTGGTATGACCCGGCCGGTGATCTCACCCACGACCTCCCGCACCGAGGCAGACTGCACCAACACTACACAACCGAGACGATCGCTCATGACGAACTGGTTTCTTTTTTATAATCACGTAGCCATTTCCGTTTTACTTTATCTTCCATTTAATCTTTTAAGTGTGGAACGATTGTGCACAACTTTATCTTGCTTTAGATCATATATTATAGCTGTGCTCGTGATACACTTGAAACCGTAAATGTTGCATAAATGGAATGTATTTGTCTCAAAAAAGATACAGATAAATACTTCTTATTTAAATCGAACTGTGACCAGAGCCGTTGGCTTATAACATGTAATATATCTATAGGTGCTACCTATTTACGAAAAAACGCAAGATAATTATAAACAAAAATTAAAGAACATACTTTAGCCATACAAAAAGGATTTATAAGTAATTGACTAGACAATAATAATGTTAATGTCATTTTTCTTGCATTATCAAAACATATTTGGAATTCGTATTGCTGTCGTCTATTATTACGAACAGAAAATAATAAAGTAAAAACTTTCAGAAAATCAAGGAATACATTTATAATGAACGAAGTTAAAACATGAGGGCCAAGATGATCCTTAATCGATCACCTGCATTATGGTAAAGAAGCAAATAGATTAGCCCTTTTCTGATGCCATCTGGCGACTACCTTTTTCAACCAGTCAATATGACTGGAACAAATTATGTAAGGGGTCACATTTCTGCTAAACCCGTTCTCTATTAGAGACAGTTTCTGAGGCCTATGCAACAGACGATTTAGGGAAAGATTGTCACCAAAAGAACAATTGCTCCTTATGAGAAAGTTATCCTTTTGCCACAATGTTTGATAAATAATTATACTTTGAATGAGTGTGGCAATAGCTCATGTATAGGAATTTGGGGTCTTTCATGTTGATACCACTTTTTTTGTGGGAAACGACGTCGCTCCATTGACGTTACGCCAAGATGAAGTGTAACGGAAATGACGTCACGTCCTTCTTTGGCTACGATACATTCAAAATTTAGGTTCGGGCGTAGAAGGCTAATGCTGTCGGTTTTTTTACGAACGGGAAAACATATTTCTTACAGATTTCCACTTAGTTTTAACTTTTCGTACAAATGTTTATTCCCACATAACACAGCATTTTAATGATCTTAAATATCTATTTTAAAAAAAATGATTAAAAAGACGACAATAATTTTCAATCCGTGTTTTTCCGCTCATTTATACATACCCAAAATAACGATTTTAAAAAAAATGATTAAAAAGACGACAATAATTTTCAATCCGTGTTTTTCTGCTCATTTTATACATACCCCAAATACCGATTTAAAAAAAAAAAAGATTAAAAAGACGACAATAATTTTCAATCTGTGTTTTACGTCTGCCTTTTATACATATCCAAAATGGCGGCCCCCATGGATTTTTCCAGTTTCATTTCAGAAAGCTTCATGGGTTATTGAAAAAAAAAAAAAAAAAAAAAAAAAAATCTCACGCCTGTTAACTATAAGCGAAAAAACCCATTCATGGGGTTTTTTCGTATTATTTTTAAATATGTATTTTATTATGTACATTTTGTGGAAAATAAAATATATTTAAAGTAAAGGATAGCGGTGTATCCGATTCCACTATGATTCTATAAATAATTAAATAAAAAGCATGTGTCCTTTATCAAACATAATCGACAATTGTTTTAATGAAGAATGTGTCGGCTCATTAATTTGCATGATATTTCGAGAACCGTCTCATTAAAATTCATGAGATTCATATTACTTCGCAAAGGTAACCTAGTCGCTGTAAGTTTAGTTTATTTAAGACAAATTGCGCATTTCAAAAAAGAAGCTGTTAATCGTGTCAAACAATATATAGAATACATTTACAATCTGAAAGTATGCAATAAAACGCTGTTTGACCATGTACTGTGAAATCGTCTTAAGAGCTCGTTTTTCTACGCACACTTTGATGTTTGTTTGTTGTATTGGGGTTTACGCCGTTTTCAACATTAGTTCAGTTATATGACAGTTCACTTATTCATAATCCACGTGTAAACAAACCAGTACTATGCATTGAAAGGTGGCTTGCCCATGGACATTCCCCCATGACCACCACGACCGGGGATCCAACCCGCGACCTCCCACACCCGAGGTGGACGCTCTACCACTTTACCAGATTGGTGGTCCGTGGGATACGATAACCCACCAGCCAACGATACAGTATTAGAGTATGTAGTTTGATGGAAATGATAAATGAAAACACTTCGAAGGTCGCCTTTCGTGTGCCGTAGTTCTTTTTGTTCGTATGGGAAATACGTTATGATATTGAACAATTCTATTTTACTTTGGTGCATGCCTCTCATAACATATTAATGATCGATGTTATATATGTGCCGATTTACGAGAAAACAAACAGTTTGAACTCTGCGTAAATTATCAACCCGGATCAGTCTAAGCATGCCGCGCAGACTAACCCGGACAGACACTTTTCGCCTCCTGTGGATTTTCTGTTTCAGGAATCATTACACTATACCTCTATTCCCCTTAGACGGAATGTGTCGGCCCGGATTAGCCTTGGTCGATCCATTACGCAGAGTCCATAATGTTGGTTTTCTCATGGAACGGCTCATATGTCTGAATCGTCGAACCCTGTACTAGTCTAGACATTCTTTGAAAAGTACATTTTCAACAATAGTTTATCGCAAAAATCAATTCCTATATAAAACCCCGACCCCCACGTTTATTTTATCTTGTATTTGAAGGATCACTGTCCTGTATTTAATTGATTGGACTTTAACGCCGTTTTCAAAAAGAAATCAGTCATATTACGGCTACCAGTTTACCTACCCCTGTCTTTCCTGGGTTTCTCGCCACAGCAGTCTTTCAAATCATCTTGTTGCCAATCGTTGTAACATTGCCTGATTGCTTGTTTGGTGTTTTACGCCGTTTTCAACGAGTTTTCAGTTATTTCACGGTGTTTCCTGGGTTAGTTACGAGTACTACTGGTCCATTTATCCTGACAGTAGCAAATCAGTCGTAATGCAACCCCGCAACACTGAGCCCATAAGAGGGTAGCTATTAGAATGAGGCTTGTCACATTGGTTTAAGTCAAATGTTGGAAACAATGATTACCGATCTTGGGTTAGAACTCAGGCTTCGTGGATTGCCAGCCAATGTTGCTACCGACAGAGCTAACGGTACGCGGCCTATGTCATGTATATAAATGGTTACATAATTTAAGTATAAACTATTAAGAAAATGATATTTAAATCAATCAGGATTTGGTCTCAGTTTATACTCACCAGAGTTCCAATCCTTGGTTAACAATATTATAGTAGTAATGGCTGCCCTCCTTGGCACCCAGGGTTGCGGGGTTAGCATTACGACTGACTGCCTGGTGGCAGGATAAATTACCCAGAAGTACTGGTAATGTACACAGCAAACGCCGTTATATAACTAAAACACAGTTGAAAATCACGTAAAAACACCAATCAATCTAATCCAATCATTGGTTAACACTAGTAGTAATGGCTGCCCTTCTTGGCGTCCAAGGTTTCGGGGTTAGCATTAAAACTGACTGGCACGTGGCAGGATAAATTACCCAGAAGTACTGGTAACGTACCGAGGAAACGCCGTTATATAACTCAAACATTGTTGAAAGTCGCGTAAAAACACCAATCAATCTAATCCAATAATTGGTTTTACAGTTAGTCCACATTCACCGGCATTGCTGGTGACTGGTGTTAAATAGTGCGACAATCTTATCGCTTGACAAGTGAAACGACCTTCTTTTAGCTGCGCCAAGCGTTAATCATAATGAGTCTTGTTTACTCTGCGATCAGTGGAACATTAGGACTACCTAACGTTTATTCTCTTTGTTACGTGGGAATTACCTGCTCACTCTTTGCTGATTATATGTGAACAAAGGTACAGTATCATAAAACGATTCTTTCTTTTTGATTTAAATGCGCTTTTAACTGCTAATGTTATATCGCGGCGGACAGGACCAATTATATTGGTCCTAAACCTTATATTTACATTGAGATAAAACTATATAAGGTATAAAACCCCACATGCTTGAGCTAAAGAGTTAAATTGTCAGACCCATTTTGGTGGCTTGTACGGTATAGGCAAGGATCAGACTCTGGTTGCTACTATAATTGGCCGTCCCCCAGCCACATAGGCCATCATAAAATGTACAAGTATGGCACAACTGCTTTGAAGTGTCTTTGGGATAGCTATATTGCCTATTTAAGAAATGGCTATTCATTCAATGAGGATAAAAGAGTGAACTGTCGACATGAAATAACTGAAACACAATTGAAAATGGCGTTAAACACAAATTAATCCAATCACATTTATATTCACTCTTTTTTGTCAGATGTTAAAAGAGCACCTCAGTACCTGATGGGTAATACTTTTTTTTATTCCAGAACTTTTGAAAATGTTTCAATTTGCTTTGAATAATATGGATTCAGTGACATGTAGTTTATATAAAACGTCAAGGGAGCTTTATTGGGCTTTTGTTTCAGGCATTGTATGAAACCGATTCTATCCTGTATTATTAATTCGTGTTTTAGTATTGATTACATTTATTGATTTTAAGTTTATTGTTTAACCATTCCATATTATGTATCGAGTGCTTAGTATTGTAATGGCGACGCTTTTGATAGATACACGCCTGTTATTATATACCTATGTTAGTGTCGTACTTATTCTAATTTACAAGGTTCGTGTATTTTGACATTCCATTGATTGAGGAATAGGAGCCACACCAAGCGATAAATGGTATTAAATCTCACAGGTACAAATAAGGAGGGGTATTAAGCTCTTTTCCCCACAATTTATCTCTCATTTTTAAAGCAAACCCTATGTTGTTGGTACTCAAAAGAATCGTCTCACTGAGACGATTCTTTTGAGTACCCAGAACATAGGGTTAGAGGGTAAAATAAGAATTTTAGGACATGCAAAACGCCCCTTATCTAGAGCTAGGGTCTTAATGACACTCCACTTTTATATCATTTCATGATATATTGGCATATAACTAGTGGGTCTACGCTTCCGATTGTTTTACATACATCGAGGGCTTGGTGTGAAACGGTTGTAACTAAAATTGGTATTTTTTTACCAAGGTGAATTACCTCGCCATAATGTCTTTATAAGCGTTAACTCATTTTTCTTGGTAAACAATGGAAATTTAGGTGCCATTGCTCGTTCTGAGCAATGGCACCTACATTTGCATTGTTTACAAAAGGGTCATAATTGCCCCTAAACCAGGGTTTTCAAAATAGGTTTTAAGATACAACTGTTTCACGCCAAGCCCTCGATATACCTAATAACCCTTTAGTACCAATGGAAATGTTGAGGGTTTTGGCAAATAATACAGATTCAGGTTTGTCACCTCGTTACAAGCTGTCTCACATGAAGCAGCATTGTTTGCCTTTAAGTTATCAACAAAACATGAAGTGGCCTGATTTTGAACATGTACCATTGTTCTTCTGGAAAAGAAATCGTCCCTGAAAGAATTATATGGTTACGCTGAAGACTCGGGTGAGACTGTGCGCGAGTCTTCACGCTGTTGTTGCAATACGAGCATCGGTAGCGATGTGATATCTCAATCTAGGGGTTGTGATTTCGAACCCCAGCTCGGCCAACCTTCTTTTAGACGTTTGCAAAAAGTCACTGTGAAAAGCGTCATTTGTTTTCCACCAATGGGCTGACAGTATATGTGTAAAAACAGCCAGTTTCTTTGTATAAATGATGTGTGAAGTAGTGGTGTGAGAAAGTCAGGAAGCACATGCATAGGTGAACTGGCCGCTGTGATATGACAGATATTTTTTTGAAAATGGCGTTAAACCCCAATCAATCAATTGTTGCAATAAGACCCGACATCGGTTGCTGGAGTACATATCGAGGGCTTGGCGTGAAACGGTTGTAACTAAAAACCTATTTTGAAAACCCTGGTTTAGGGGCTATTTTGGACCCTTTGTAAACAATGCAAATTTAGATGCCATTGCTCAAAACGAGCAATGGCACCTAAATTTCCATTGTTTACCAAGAAAAATGATTTAATGCTTATAAAGACTTTATGGCGAGGTGATTAACCTTGGTAAAAAAAGACCAATTTTTGATACAACCGTTTCACGCCAAGCCCTCGATATGTTCTTTTCAGAGAAATAGAAATTATATTTCCATTGAACTAAGAGCATTTGGCATTAGTAATGTATACCTATTGTCTGAGATATAATGAATATGATCTTGGTTGTGCTTATAATATGAGGATTTAGGTAATACACATTACGTTCAACTCTCTCCAATATACAGACGCTTTCTGACGCCTCTGCTGCAGAGGACCTCTGAAAACAGTGTTGCAAAATGAGAAATTGCTTTTTACGAGCAATTCCTCCTTTGGCACATTGTTTTAACTTCATCTAGTAATTGATCTTTCATTTAAAGAGAGTTTTCCTATGTTTTACTTACCATTTTCAAAGTCGTCTGCTGCACAGTTGTTTTATGAGCAATTTCTCTTTTGGCCACACTGTTTCGAACTTCGGTCTGGTAAGATATCGATTTTTTGCACGTTACTTGTCGTGCATTACGAACCCATTCATCGCTCCAGCAACGTAATATTCCGTATATATCTTACAGTATGAAATATGAAATAAATCACAAATAAAAGGAGAAAAACAAAATTCCGGAGATTGCATTCTTTAGCCCTTTTCCGCATACAGAAGATTTCTGACACTTATGCAGTGGACGATTTTTGAAAACATTAGGACAAAAGGAGAAATTGACCAATTTATCCTTATGCCACAATATTTTCAACTCTATTCATTAACTAAACTTCCATTTATGGAGATTTTCCACTTTTTAGCGAGATGTTTGGCAAAGTCGTCTACTTCAAATGTGTTGTATGTGGGAAAGAGTTAACGTAGATATCTACCGGTTACATCAGGGGACGGACTTCTAGTATAAAGGATACACTGGTGAAACCGGTCGAAATATCTTTTTCACATTATTTTGAAATTAGTAAATACATGAAACTAATCGTTTAGAACACGACGCTCTCCGAAACCTTGTTTTTCTCCATATATATATATATATATATTAAGAAAAAAATACATTATAAATATCATTTCAATTCTCTTTTCTTCCTCCTTCTTATGACCGCCTTGGATGTGTAGTGGTAGAGCGTCCACCTCGATGCCGGACATCGCGAGTTCGATCCCCGGCCGGGTCATACCAAAGACTTTAAAAATGGTAGTGATGGCTGCCCTCCTTGGCGCTCAGGGTTGTGGGTTATCATTACGACTGACTGACTGGTTTCAGGCTAAATGGAAACACCATGATATAACTGAACAATTGTTAAAAACGGCGTAAAACAGCACCCAATAAATCCTCTTCTATTACATACAGAGCTGTATCACGTTATTTAATGTGTGTTGTAAAAGTGCTAGCTATATAAATGGGTTACCACTACACTTTGCTGAGTTAACTATAATGTGTTGGCGTCTCGTAATTCGTTCAGACAAGACCCCTCCTGTCTTCCGAATACATTTGTTGGCGTCTCGTTATTCATTTAGACAAGACACGTCCAGTCTTCCGAATACATTTGTTGGCGTCTCGTTATTCATTTAGACAAGACACCTCATGTCTTCCGAATACATTTGTTGGCATCTCGTAACTCGTTTAGACAAGACCCCTCATGTCTTCCGAATACATTTGTTGGCGTCTCGTAATTCGTTCAGACAAGACCCCTCCTGTCTTCCGAATACATTTGTTGGCGTCTCGTTATTCATTTAGACAAGACCCTTCCTGTCTTCCGAATACATTTGTTGGCATCTCGTAACTCGTTTAGACAAGACCCCTCATGTCTTCCGAATACATTTGTTGGCGTCTCGTAATTCGTTCAGACAAGACCCCTCATGTCTTCCGAATACATTTGTTGGCGTCTCGTAATTCGTTCAGACAAGACCCCTCCTGTCTTCCGAATACATTTGTTGGCGTCTCGTTATTCATTTAGACAAGACCCTTCCTGTCTTCCGAATACATTTGTTGGCATCTCGTAACTCGTTTAGACAAGACCCCTCATGTCTTCCGAATACATTTGTTGGCGTCTCGTAATTCGTTCAGACAAGACCCCTCCTGTCTTCCGAATACATTTGTTGGCGTCTCGTTATTCATTTAGACAAGACCCTTCCTGTCTTCCGAATACATTTGTTGGCGTCTCGTAACTCGTTTAGACAAGACCCCTCATGTCTTCCGAATGCATTTGTTGGCGTTTCGTAATTCGTTTAGACAAGACCCCTCATGTCTTCCGAATGCATTTGTTGGCGTCTCGTAACTCTTTTAGACAAGACCCCTCATGTCTTCCGAAGGCATTTGTTGGCGTTTCGTAATTCGTTTAGGCAAGACACCTCATGTCTTCCGAATGCATTTGTTGGCGTTTCGTAACTCTTTTAGACAAGACCCCTCATGTCTTCCGAATGCATTTGTTGGCGTCTCGTAACTCTTTTAGACAAGACACCTCATGTCTTCCGAAGGCATTTGTTGGCGTTTCGTAATTCGTTTAGGCAAGACACCTCATGTCTTCCGAATGCATTTGTTGGCGTTTCGTAATTCGTTTAGGCAAGACACCTCATGTCTTCCGAATGCATTTGTTGGCGTTTCGTAATTCGTTTAGGCAAGACACCTCATGTCTTCCGAATGCATTTGTTGGCGTCTCGTATTTTTTTTAGGCAAGACACCTCATGTCTTTCGAATACATTTGTTGGCGTCTCGTATTTTTTTTAGGCAAGACACCTCATGTCTTTCGAATACATTTGTTGGCGTCTCGTAATTCGTTTAGACAAGACCCCTCCTGTCTTCCGAATGCATTTGTTGGCGTCTCGTAATTTGTTTAGACAAGACCCCTCCTGTCTTCCTAATGCATTTGTTGGTGTCTCGTAATTCATTTAGACAAAACACCTCATATCTTCCGAATATATTTGTTGGCGTCTCGTAATTCGTTTAGACAAGACACCTTGCGTCTTCCGAATGCATTTGTTGGCGTCTCGTTATTCGTTTAGACAAGACCCTTCCTGTCTTCCGAATGCATTAGTTGGCGTTTCGTAATTCGTTTAGGCAAGACACCTCATGTCTTCCGAATGCATTTGTTGGCGTTTTGTAATTCGTTTAGACAAGACCCCTCCTGTCTTCCGAATATATTTGTTGGCGTCTCGTATTTTTTTTAGGCAAGACACCTCATGTCTTTCGAATACATTTGTTGGCGTCTCGTAATTCGTTTAGACAAGACCCCTCCTGTCTTCCGAATGCATTTGTTGGCGTCTCGTAATTTGTTTAGACAAGACCCCTCCTGTCTTCCAAATGCATTTGTTGGCGTCTCGTAATTCGTTTAGACAAGACACTTCATATCTTCCGAAATAATTTGTTGGCTTCTCGTAATTCGTTTAGACAAGACCCCCACCCCCTGTCTTTCGAATGCATTTGTTGGCGTCTCGTAATTCGTTTAGACAAGACACCTCATGCTCCGAATACATTTGTTGGCGTCTCGTTATTCTTTTGGACAAGACTCCTCATGTCTTCCGAATGCATTTGTTGGTGTCTCGTTATTCTTTTAGACAAGACCCATCATGTCTTCGGAATACATTTGTTGGTGTCTCGTAATTCATTTAGACAAGACCCCTCCTGTCTTCCGAATACATTTGTTGGTGTCTCGTAATTCATTTAGACAAGACCCCTCCTATCTTCCGAATACATTTGTTGGTGTCTCGTAATTCGTTTAGACAAGACCCCTCCTGTCTTCCGAATACATTTGTTGGTGTCTCGTAATTCGTTTAGGCAAGACCCCTCCCGTCTTCCGAATACATTTGTTGGTGTCTCGTAATTCGTTTAGACAAGACCCCTCCTGTCTTCCGAATACATTTGTTGGTGTCTCGTAATTCGTTTAGGCAAGACCCCTCCTGTCTTCCGAATACATTTGTTGGCGTCTCGTAATTCGTTTAGACAATACCCCTCCTGTCTTCTGAATGCATTTGTTGGCGTCTCGTAATTCGTTTAGACAAGACACTTCATATCTTCCGAAATAATTTGTTGGCGTCTCGTAATTCGTTTAGACAAGACCCCCTCATGTCTTCCGAATGTATTTGTTGGCGTCTCGTAATTCGTTTAGACAAGACCCCGCCTATCTTCCGAATACGTTTGTTGGCGTCTCATAATTCGTTTAGACAAGACCCCTCCTGTCTTGCGAATGCATTTGTTGGCGTCTCGTAATTCGTTTAGACAAGACCCCTCATGTCTTCCGAATGCATTTTGTGGCGTCTCGTAATTCGTTTAGACAAGACCCCTCATGTCTTCCGAATGTATTTGTTGGCGTCTCGTAATTCGTTTAGACAAGACCCCGCCTATCTTCCGAATACGTTTGTTGGCGTTTCGTAATTCGTTTAGACAAGACCCCTCCTGTCTTCCGAATGCATTTTGTGGCGTCTCGTAATTCGTTTAGACAAGACACCTTGCGTCTTCCGAATGCATTTGTTGGCGTCTCGTAATTCGTTTAGACAAGACCCTTCCTGTCTTCCGAATGCATTAGTTGGCGTTTCGTAATTCGTTTAGGCAAGACACCTCATGTCTTCCGAATGCATTTGTTGGCGTTTTGTAATTCGTTTAGACAAGACCCCTCCTGTCTTCCGAATACATTTGTTGGCGTCTCGTATTTTTTTTAGGCAAGACACCTCATGTCTTTCGAATACATTTGTTGGCGTCTCGTAATTCGTTTAGACAAGACCCCTCCTGTCTTCCGAATGCATTTGTTGGCGTCTCGTAATTTGTTTAGACAAGACCCCTCCTGTCTTCCAAATGCATTTGTTGGCGTCTCGTAATTCGTTTAGACAAGACACTTCATATCTTCCGAAATAATTTGTTGGCGTCTCGTAATTCGTTTAGACAAGACCCCCACCCCCCTGTCTTTCGAATGCATTTGTTGGCGTCTCGTAATTCGTTCAGACAAGACACCTCATGCTCCGAATACATTTGTTGGCGTCTCGTTATTCTTTTAGACAAGACGCCTCATGTCTTCCGAATGCATTTGTTGGCGTCTCGTAATTCGTTTAGACAAGACCCCTCATGTCTTCCGAATGTATTTGTTGGCGTCTCGTAATTCGTTTAGACAAGACCCCGCCTATTTTCCGAATACATTTGTTGGCGTTTCGTAATTCGTTTAGGTAAGACACCTCATGTCTTCCGAATGCATTTTTGGCGTCTCGTAATTCGTTTAGACAAGACCCCTCATGTCTTCCGAATGCATTTGTTGGCGTCTCGTAATTCGTTTAGACAAGACCCCTCATGTCTTCCGAATGCATTTGTTGTCGTCTCGTAATTCGTTTAGACAAGATCCTCATGTCTTCCGAATACATTTGTTGGTGTCTCGTAATTCATTTAGACAAGACACGTCATGCTCCGAATACATTTGTTGGCGTCTCGTTATTCATTTAGACAAGACCCCTCCTGTCTTCCGAATGCATTTGTTGGCGTCTCGTAATTCGTTTAGACAAGACCCCTCCTGTCTTCCGAATACATTTGTTGGCGTCTCGTAATTCATTTAGACAAGACCCCTCCTGTCTTCCGAATACATTTGTTGGCGTCTCGTAATTCATTTAGACAAGACCCCTCATGTCTTCCGAATGCATTTGTTGGCGTCTCGTAATTCGTTTAGACAAGACCCCTCATGTCTTCCGAATGCATTTGTTGGCGTCTCGTAATTCGTTTAGACAAGATCCTCATGTCTTCCGAATACATTTGTTGGCGTCTCGTAATTCGTTTAGGCAAGACCCCGCCTATCTTCCGAATACATTTGTTGGCGTCTCGTAATTCATTTAGACAAGACCCCTCCTGTCTTCTGAATGCATTTGTTAGCGTATCGTAATTATTTTAGACAAGACCCCTCCTGTCTTCCGAATACATTTGTTGGCGTCTCGTAATTCGTTTAGACAAGACCCCGCCTATCTTCCGAATACATTTGTTGGCGTCTCGTAATTCTTTTAGACAAGACCCCTCCTGTCTTCCGAATGCATTTGTTGGCGTCTCGTAATTTGTTTAGACAAGACCCCGCCTGTCTTCCGAATGTATTTGTTCGACATACTTGTTATGTTGAAACTCGAATACTAACATGATTATGCACAGTAGCATAACTGTATGCATATTAATTATCATATATCTGTTGCCACAAAAATCATCATTATAATCATAATCATCATCACCATTTGCTCTTTCTTTTCCCCTACATATGTTTCTACTTTGATAAATCTTTTTTTCTGTTTGTTGACGCCGCGTGGGAGCGCGGCGTCAGTATGGGATAGGTTTTAATTTTGTACCATGGGGTGACGTAATCGAAAAGGGAGAAAGCAATGTTATTATTGTTAAAAAAAACCTCTGTTGTTTGATTGAAAAAAACAACCTTTATGAATCAATAAATTGTATTAACTGATTTAAGAAACAACAAGATACAAAATACGTTTGTCTTCTACCGTTATTACAAAACTTTATACACATTTAATTTGTATTTAATAACTTTTCCCCAACTGTCTAGGCTACGCTGTTTTTGATTGTTTGGTTTACGGCCCTGACCCAATTCATCAAAGCTCAGAGAAAAAATTCACTTTTCCCAAACTTTCTAGGCTACGCGTTTTTAATTGTTTAGTTTACGGGCCCAAAATTCGCCGGATGTTTTTGCCTATATAAAAGTGTGTGAAGTTGGCAGAGCATTAGACGTTAGACATTAGACATTCAAAAAAAATATTCGAATGTCTAATTAGACGTTAGACATTCGATTAGACATTCGCTAATTTTGATTATCGAATGTCTAAATAGACATTCGACATTCAATTAGACATTCAGAAAAATCGCAAATGTTAAATATCGAATGTCTAATTCGACATTAGACATTCAATTAGACATTCGCAAATTACAAGATCTATAACCCAAATTCGTCGGAGGTCATTGTACATTCAAAAAACGAATGTCTAATTGGTCAGTTAGACATTAGACATTCGATTAGACATTCGCAAATTAAGGGATTTAGGTACCAAATTCGTCGGAGGTCATTGTACATGCAAAAAACGAATGTCTAATTGGTCAATTAGACATTAGACATTCGATTAGACATTCGCAAATTACAAGATATATAACCCAAATTCGTCGGAGGTCATTGCACATTAAAAAAACGAATGTCTAATTAGTCAGTTAGACATTAGACATTCGATTAGACATTCGCAAAGTAAGGGATTTAGGTACCAAATTCGTCGGAGGTCATTATACATGCAAAAAACGAATGTCTAATTGGTCAGTTAGACATTAGCCATTCGATTAGACATTCGCAAATTAAGAGATTTAGGTACCAAATTCGTCAGAGATCAATGTACATTAAAAAAACGAATGTCTAATTGGTCAGTTAGACATTAGACATTCGATTAGACATTCGCAAATTACAAGATCTATAACCCAAATTCGTCGGAGGTCATTGCACATTAAAAAAACGAATGTCTAATTGGTCAGTTAGACATTAGACATTCGATTAGACATTCGCAAATTAAGGGATTTAGGTACCAAATTCGTCGGAGGTCATTATACATGCAAAAAACGAATGTCTAATTGATCAGTTAGACATTAGACATTCGATTAGACATTCGCAAATTAAGAGATTTAGGTACCAAATTAATCAGAGATCAATGTACATTAAAAATACGAATGTCTAATTGGTGAATTAGACATTAGACATTCGATTAGACATTCGCAAATTAAGAGATTTATGTACCAAATTCATCAGAGATCAATGTACGTTAAAAAAACGAATGTCTAATTGACAATTCGCAAATTAAGAGGTTTAGGTACGAAATTTGTCTGAGGTCATTGTACACGCACAAATCGAATGTCTTATTGGTCAAATAACTTGAACATATCGATATCTCGAACATACCAATGACTCGAACACATCGATATCTCGAATACATTGATAAAACGAATGTTTTTAACTTGAACATTTATTGACAAATCGAACATATCGATATCTCGAAACTTTCGATATCTCGAACTTTCCAATATCTCGAACTTTCGATATCTCGAACTTTCGATATCTCGAACTTTCCGATATCTCGATTTTTTTTTTTTTTTTTTTTTTATTTTTTTTTTCTTTTCGATATCTCGAACTTTCCAATAACTTTTCGATATCTTTAATTTTTTTGTCTCGATATCTCGAACTTTATCGGAAAGTTCGAGATATCGACAAGTACGAGATATCGACAAGTTCGCGATACCGAAAATTTCGAGATATCGAACAAAATATGAAAAAAAAATTGGTAAGTTCGAGATATCGGAAAGTTCGAGATATCGAAAAAAAATATAATTTTCTTTTTCGAAAAGTTCGAGATATCGGAAAGTTCGAGATATCGAAAAAAAAAAAAAAAAAAAAAAAAAAAAGATATCAATATGTTTCGATTTCGATTTCTCGATTATTTTTTTTGATATTTTTTTTTTCTCGTTATCTCAGAAATTTGCGATATCGTATTTTTTGTTTATATACTTCCGTTTTTAACTCCACTGGCTGAAAGCCAGTCGAGCTTATGTCATGGGGAATCGTCCGTCCTGCGTTCGTGCGTGCGTGAGTGCGTCCGTGCGTGAGTGCGTACTTACGAGAGTAATCTTGTTGGATAGTGTTTTTTCGTAAACCCCAGCCACCACCCTTATAAGACACTTTGATAAGTGTTTTTTTTTATACAATTGTGTTATGGGTATCTAATTAACATATTATTGCTATTTATTCCGTAAAGGGGGGATAATTACGGAATAAACCATGTGCTTGTTGGGTATACCCAACAAGAGAACATCAAAGGAAAACACCCAACAAACGCCTTTTGGACGTACGTGCGTGCATGCGTGCGTCCGTCCGTCCGTAAACGTTTTGCTTCAAAATGTTTCTCCTACCTAACCACTGGACCAATTAGGATGAAACTTCATAGGAACTATCCTCTCAATGATCTCTCCTTAGTTCCTCAAACTGTTTGGGATCCATGCAAAATTCTGGTTTCCGAAAGAAAAAACAATGAAGACTTAAAAAATCTTCTTCTCTCAGATTCCTTCAAGCCATGTTGATTGGTAAAAAACATGGCAACCAGGGCGCGGGGCTGTTTGAAGATTTAATTGGCAGTGGAGCGATACTGGCCCTCTTGGGCCTCTTGTTGTTATCATACTTCTGATAAACACGAAGGAGAATATACTTCACCCTCTCCTTCCAAAGCTTGTGTCACACTTAATTTATAACTAGAGACATTACATGTTAATATGTAAGCACCTATGTGATGTTTTTTTTTTATCTAATTGATCTAGTTAGAGCAGATTTGAAACCGTGTATTGGTAAAAAATTAAGAAACTTCATGTTGTATGGTAACCTTTTATTATAGGCTATGGTAGCCAGGTGAGCAATATAGGCACATCTTGGCCTTTTTGGTTATGATAAAGGGACATTTGGCCTTCTTGTTCGAAATATTTACATCCTGTCTGTTTTCACACGTTATTTAAATGTACTGAACTACATCTGCTTCCTTTAAGTCATGCTTCAAAATCATGCGCGGCGTCCTTTGATGCTCTGCATCAAAATTCGTCTTGTACATATCTTACATTAAATAATCGTTGTAAAAGAGGAAATAAAGAGTATATCTAGAATGTTTTCTAGGATCTTTTTCTATTTACAGAACCTAACAAGAATGGTACCACAGAATGATTTTAAGAAGCAGGTATGTTTCATTTGCTAAATATGTGGATCAACTAAATCAATTATCTAAGACGGAATTAGAACACCATCTCGTACCGAGACAACTAACTTACTGTATTATTTATACTTTTAAACTTGTTGAATGTAAAAAAGAATGACCCATTCGGAAATCTCATTTGAATCCTTGAAAGACTGATTGTCTCTGGTTCTTTGTAAATCTCGTCATGTAAGCATTTCCCTCATACAGAAGCTTTTTGACGCATCTGCAGTAAATGACTTTTGAAAACATAAAGGCAAAAGAAGAAATTGCTACAATGATTTCATCTTTATTTAATTATTATACTTTCATTTAAAGGGAGACTCCATATTTTACCTGTATGTTTTCAACGTCGTCTGCTGCAGGTATGTCATATGTGGTAAAGGGTAAAAGGGCTTAGTACAATCTCCAATGTTTTATTTTGAAAATAACCGAATCGAGACCGATTGGGTTAATCAGATACACATCTAATGTCAAAATAAAAAATCTCGATTAGCATCTTTCTATGGCATATACAAATATGTGATAATCTTAGATCTTACATGTGGGATAAACAGCTGGTAGCTTGAACAAAACGTTTCGTTGAGTATATGTGTAGACAGATACACGGAGAAAGTAACTTAGAATCATTTCGACTGTGAATTTTCCATTGGAATCCAAGTCATTCAGTATTAATGTCTCGAGTGTGTTATGCTTTACCTCACATATCGACGTAACTCTTTCAGTGTCGATGTTCCTAAAGTAGACTCCCCCATATTCAATATCGGACACTCAAGTTTTCATGTTACACGAGTTTGGGAATATTTTGTTAATAGAAAAACAATGCTGCTTTCTGGTGAGAAAGCTCGTGACGAACGGACTCACCTGAATCTGTATTGTTTGCCAAAACATCAACTCTGTCATTGTCTCTGAACCAGTTTATAGCTATATCTATTGTTAATGTAGAAACCAATAGTGCGGGAAAATAGTATTAGTTTGTACTCACATTTGTTTAAAGTAGATATAGTTCTAATTCAAATAAAATAACTGACTGGTTGACAAACTTCTAGGATGAATAATTCAGTAAATATTACTTTGATGTAATACTTGTATATGATTAATTGATTTTCGACTGAGAAATACCGGTGCACAAATTATTGATTGTTTTTCATTCGACTGAGAAGATACCGGTATACAACTAATTGAATTAGTGTTTTTCATTCGACTGACAAATAATAGAATAGAGTAGAATATATGTTATTAACTTATACAACATGCATGTATCTCGTCATACAAACCGTATTTATAAAAATAAAGAAGATCAAACACAGTTTACATCAATACATAAACCTTTTTTTTCATTATTTTCTTCTTATAATATAATTATACTACATAGAGGATGAACAATTTCGTACATAACTATGATCATATGCATGGTGAACATGTATATAATAATCGTTATATATTTATTCGACTGAACAAAAAATGGCTATACTTTTCCTGCCTACATTGTTTGTTTGTATAGTGTTTTACGGCCCTTTAAACAAGCATTGCGTTACATCAAAGCTTTTGTTTGTTTGGAGTTTAACGCCGCTTTCAACAGCTTTGGTCATATCACGGCGGTCAGTGCACCTACCCATGTTTTCCTGGCTTTCCCACACCAGTACTTACACAACATTCTTTCGAAGCCACTGACTACTTTCTCACATAGATCAGAGGTGAGAGGCAATGGAAAACATCGCCCGAAAGAACGCGCCGCAACCGGGTATCGAACCCGTGACCTCCAGATCACGAGTCAGATACGCTACTAATTGAGCTACCCGGCCGGGCTTACATCAAAGCGTTTCCTGAATGTGTTACCAGTACTTCTGGTCCATTGATCCTGACACCAGCAAATTAGTCTAAATCATAACTAACAGTTCTGTGTGCCAGGGAGGAAAATCCGTTACTACAGTGTTTCAATTGTTTGTTCGAACCCGCGACCAACGTTCCCGAGGCTGACGCTCAATTACATATATGGTGGTACTTATTGTGTCATAAAATACTGCATGCCTGAACAGAACGTGTGCATTTCGGGCAAGTTAACCCTTTCCCACATACATACGCTGTTTGACGCCTCTGGAGCAGACAACATTTGAAAACATTGTGGCAAAAGGAGAAACTGATCATTATGATCAATGTCTTATTTTGCCAACTATTTCCAACTATTTCCAAATATCCCAACTATTTTCAACTATATCCAACTATATCCAACTATTTCCAACTATATCCAACTATTTCCAACTATTTCCAACTATTTCCAACTATATCCAACTATTTCCAACTATATCCAACTTTTTCCAACTATATCCAACTATGTCCAACTATATTCAACTATTTCCAACAATATCCAACTATTTCCAACTATATCAAACTATTTCCAACTATTTCCAACTATATCAAACTATTTCCAACTATTTCCAACTATTTCCAACTATATCAAAATATTTCCAACTATATCAAAATTTCCAACTATTTCCAACTATATCAAAATATTTCCAACTATTTCCAACTATTTCCAACTATTTCCAACACTACAATTCCATCTTGTGTCAGATGGTGAATTTGGGTATGTGTTGCAAATATGCGATCTGTAAAGATTCTGGTGAGACTTGTCGCGTGCACAGACATGCTCACCTAAGTAATAATTATACGCTGACAACACATCTTCAGCAGACGACTTTGAAAACATCTGAGCCAACACATGGGAAACCTCTATAAATTGAAGTTTAATTATGGAATAAAGAATTGAAAACTGTGTTGCAAAAGGATAAATTGAACAATTTCTCCTTTTGTCACAATGTTTTCAAAAGTCTTCTACTGTAGATGCGTCATAATGTGTTTACAAGTGAGTTAAGGGCGCGGCTCATTTAATAAGCTAAGCATTAGAAAAGGACCGTGTTCCATAACTGATTTTAGTATGACAAAAAGGGTGTGAGAATGATTATATATATAAATCTCTATTTCCTCCATATAATGAAGATCAAAAGTTAAAAGAATATAATGAAAATTAGAAAAACAAAAAAAAACAGAAAAAAACACATATGCATAGAAATACGAATATAATACAGCTATGTATGTCGCTATGAGAATTCAACTGTCCCCTCAAGCTGTCAGATCACAAACCCATATATGCTTTCTGTATGCAACCTGTTCCAGCCGAAAAGGAATGGTGGATTCTAATCGTCGATTAGATATTGGAGATATTAACATTTTACTTTTACTATTTGCAGACGATATGGCTATTTTAAGTGATGATCCAGTAGATTTGCAAACTAGTTTAAATAATTTGTATATATGATATATACTTTAATAAATGGACATTATTGGTAAATATTGACGAAACAAAAATATTTGTTGTTAGAAACAGAGGTGGCCTAAGGGTGAATGAGTGTTGGACATATAATGACGAAAACATATAAATTGTAAATTATTTTAATAATCTTGGAACAATATTTAATTATACTGGCTGCTTTATCTTGGAACAATATTTAATTATATTGGCTCCTTTATCTTGGAACAATATTTAATTATACTGGCTCCTTTATCTTGGAACAATATTTAATTATACTGGCTCCTTTATCTTGGAACAATGTTTAATTATACTGGCTCCTTTATCTTGGAACAATATTTAATTATACTGGCTCCTTTATCTTTGAACAATATTTAATTATACTGGCTCCTTTATCTTGGAACAATATTTAATTATACTGGCTCCTTTATCTTGGAACAATGTTTAATTATACTGGCTCCTTTATCTTTGAACAATATTTAATTATACTGGCTCCTTTATCTTTGAACAATATTTAATTATACTGGCTCCTTTATCTTTGAACAATATTTAATTATACTGGCTCCTTTATCTTTGAACAATATTTAATTATACTGGCTCCTTTATCTTTGAACAATATTTAATTATACTGGCTCCTTTATCTTTGAACAATATTTAATTATACTGGCTCCTTCATCTTGAACCAGCAGACATTAGCAGACAAAGGTTTGAAAGCGCTAAATGTTTTGCTCAGTAAAGTTTGTCGTTTTGACTTCGATACTTCGACCTTTTTTCAATTATATGATGCATTTGTACGTTCAATACGAGGTCGTTCAAGCGAGATTTGGGGATTTTTCATTTCAAAAGAATTGGAAAGGATATATCTTACATTTTATAAAAAGTATTGAGAGTTAATAGATCCACTTGTAGCTTTACTATTTATTGTGAACTAGACAGATATCCATTATATATAATGGATACACGAGAGTAATAAAATACTGGGGTAAATATGTTATCATCTGATAACGTAATTATTTGTAATATGTATCATTGGCTAGCGGAAAACAATGAAAAGGGAGCAAATAATTGGTGCAGTAAGGTAAAACAATCTCTTATTTCAATATGGTTTTAGATATATATGGCTCTATCCAAGTTCTGTCAACCATCAACATTTTCACAATATTTTTAAACAAAGGTTGATTGATGAATTCAAACAAATTTGTTTTTCACTGATTTTTTTTATATATAAATATATATTTTACTAAATAAGTTCCAAGGCGTTTGCTACAGAATATCCTGTAGAAAAGGGTTAAAACCTATCTATATGGAACATAAGAACTGGCTGCTTCCTCTATGACCAATATCTTCAATAAGTTTTCCTTCTTTCTTTTCAGATCAGCATCTTTTCCAGCTTTTGCTGCTTCAATAAGATCCGATATTGTTTGTCAGTATTAGGGTTTTTGGCAGTGATTACAATCGTCTTAAACACGTGGGTTTCTATGAAGTTTTCACAAACGACGTTCAGATTTGGTGTTCCTCAAACTATGAATTTGACACGCATTCAGGAATGGATGCATGGACTCGTTTCCAAGAGACTTGATGAAAATGTAAACGGGTTTAAACACAAAAAATCGATTTACTGTTCGGAAGATTTTAAAAGGCGTCATTTAATGACCATATCGTATTCTGGTAGGACAGGAAATTTATTATTTCAATTGGCATCGCTGATAGCAATATCCAATGAGACGTGTTACACACCCATCTGCAAGCCTAATATACCAGGTCTGAACTCGATATTTGATATAAGGCATATAGAAAGAAGACCATATAACCAATCATCTTTCAAACTGTTAGAGGAACATGGCCATGCAACATATGATGTAAACGTGACGTCTCGGATTACGCCCGAATATAATTGGATCCTTGGCGGATACAGACAGAGTTATCACTACTTCAAAGATTGTGCAGACTTAATTAGATCGTCATTTCGTTTCAAAGATATTATTAAACAGGATGTACGTAAATATATGAATAGTAGCATGTTTCAAACTAAGCCAACGGTCTGTTTTCATGTTCGACGTGGTGATATAGTTGCTAGTAAGAAAGCTCGTGTTTCAAATATAAGTTATATTAATCGATCAATTAACTATTTGAAACAACAGTTTAGTTCAACACAATTTTACCTCATAGTAGTAAGCGATGGCATGTCATGGTGCAAACAACACATTCAAGGAGACTACGTTCGTTATTCACCCTTTCAAGAAGCCGGTAGAGACCTATATCTCCTCACACAGTGTGATCATAGTATTCTCACGATAGGAACGTTTGGCTGGATGGGGGCGTGGCTTAATGAAACCGGTCTCGTGATATACGATAAATTGGCTCTGCACCCTGAAGGGATGCGCACAAGTGATCATTTTTTCAGTCACTGGATCGGTCTGTAGATCGAATAGAATTGGTTTGCAATGGATTGCTACTAATATATTGCGGTAAATTACTATAGATCGCCTTGTAAGACTCACGTGTCTGCATGATTGTGTATTGACTTGAATGACTCACATATCAAGATGGTTGTGGATCGTATTGTATGACTCACATTTATGGATGGCTGTGGATCGTATTGTATGACTCACATTTATGGATGATTGCAGGTCGTAATGTATGACTAGAGGGCTTATATCGACATGTATGACTCACATATATGGATGGTTGTGGAAAGCCATGTATAACTCACATATCTGGATGGTTGTGAATCGCCATGTATGACTTACATTATGGATGGTTGTGAATCGACATGTATGCCTCACATTATGGATGGTTGTGGATCGCCATGTATGACTCACATTATGGATGGTTGTGGATCGCCATGTATGACTCACCTTATGGATGGTTGTGGATCGCCATGTATGACTCACATACCTGGATGGTTGTGGGTCGCAACGTATGACTCACAATTTCTGGATGGTTCTGGATCGCAATATATACTCACATTTTTGGATGCTTGTGGATAGCCATGTATGACTCACTTCTGGAAAGATTGTTGTGGATCGCCAAGTATTACTCACATGTCTGGGTGGATGTGGATCGCCATATATGACTTACATTCATGGATTGTTGTGGATTGCCATGAGGTCTTTGAAAACATCTCGTCTAAAAAGATGAAAATCTCTTTCAAAATACAGTTTTAGGTGAAAACATGGTGGCAAAAGGATAAATTGCTCATTATAAGCCAATTTCTATTTTGCCATAATGTTTTTAAAAGTCGTCTGCTGCAGATGCGTAAAAATGCGTCTGTAGGTGGAAAAGGTTTAAGGCTAACAGTATCCATGAGCATACTTTGTAATGGCAATGCATGTAATTACAGTACTGTATGTTTAACACGTGTAACCATATC
The DNA here is from genome assembly GCA_031761405.1 of Serripes groenlandicus. NCBI lineage: Eukaryota > Metazoa > Mollusca > Bivalvia > Cardiida > Cardiidae > Serripes > Serripes groenlandicus. The sequence goes on from JASEVX010000010.1 coordinate 7,531,083, forward strand.
GCTAAGGTTGCTTTTCCTAGGGCCCCTTTCATATGATTCCTTGTAAAAGCTGCCTTAGTCTCTTAAGCGTGACTTCATCTATGCACTGTCTGTGATACGTTTTACAAACTTAAAGTACAACTCATCTCTCGAAAATGGGTGTGACTGATATCAATCGAAATGTTAGTTTGTAAGCTATATGACACTGAGCTACTTCGTGCTGCTTTTCAGAATTTATTTACCAAATAGTTCATGTAAATAATAGGATAATTTCCTCTACAAAATACACTCATCTAATACATATCTGTTGTTTAAATATAGCCATGATTTCTGCACATTGCTTTGAATAAAAAATAAGCATGGTATAGTTATGTTCCTTGTATTGTTGCATTTCATAGTCATAGGTTACAAGCTATGACACTTTGAAGTAATTCTAGAAAAACAGAAACAAAGTTAAGGGACGAACATAAATAAATGATTAAGGGAGACAACTAAATGAGGGGAATCTGCAATACAGAAACGACGTTATGACCAACTAATACAAAGTATGATAGACAGGCGGACAGACCTCGGAAAAGTATTCAGTCAGTGTATCGCTGCTCTACTGGAAGTCGACACAAATCAGTCACAGTTCAAGGGTAGATAACTCCAAAACACATGATCCAAAATATAATTGTACAATTGATGTGCATCATGTGTACACGTTATCATTAAAATGTATTAAGCATTGAAGAAATCGATTGTTCAGTAAAGTTCATATCGAGGGCTTGGCGTGAAACAGTTGTATCTAAAATTGGTATTTTTTTACCAAGGTTAATCACCTCGCCATAAAGTCTTTATAAGTGTTAAATCACTTTTATTGGTAAACAATGTAAATTTAGGTGCCATTGCTCGTTCTGAGCAATGGCACCTAAATTTGCATTGTTTACAAAAGGGTCAAAATTGCCCCTAAACCAGGGTTTTCAAAATAGGTTTTAAGTTACAACCCTTTCACGCCAAGCCCTCGATATGTCATACTGACGGACCAGTCAACACTCCAAACAACGCGGTGAATCCAATATACCACGATACAAACTTCTGATATCGTATAAATAAATGTGTTCTAATTCATGAACGAAATACACATGCCTTTGTATAGAAGTGGAGACTATTTTACAGGTAATAATACCCTTTACTTACGAGAGTTGGGGTGTTATGCAGGACTCACCAAATCGTCACTCTGTCGGTCCAACATGCTTTCCATTCCGATACTCTTGAACATAATATGCTCATTCTAATCATAACTAAAGGTAAGGTCATGACTGAAACCAAGGTCAAATGCTTAGTGTCTTAAATATAGACTTTGGAAAGTCTGTTGTGAGAAAGACTTATGTCAGAAAGCCAGGAAATACATGAGTAGGTGAGCTGGCTGCAGCAATATGACTGGAAAAGTGTTGAAAACGGCGTTAAACATTAATAAATCTAAAAACAAAACCCGATGTGTAACCATACACAGCTGGTGTTAACTATTAGTTCAGTTTACTAAGAAGTTTACTGATAGATTTACATAGATACATGTACACACATCTTAGATAGCAATTAACCAAGCCACACTATCAAAGCGGGAATATACATTATTCAAACAGCAATGGGAAATTACCAGTAATCGACTCTTATACACATGTACATGTATTGAAATATTGCGTTATTCTCCATTACTTTAGCTCCCTTTTATACTATGATCCCCGGCCAGGTCATACCAAATACAATATTATAAAATGAAAGTAATGGCTGTCCTCCTTGGCGCTCAGGGTTGCGGGGTTTGCATTACGACTGACTGACTGACTGGTGTCAGGATAAATGGACCAGTTATACTAATTACTTACCCAGGAAACGTCGTGAAATTAAATACTATGATCAGCATTATACATAACTAAAGTTGAACAACTGAAAACTAAACATAGAAATAAAACCTCTCAACGTCACTCCAAAACTTGACCATAGAATCCATCTGACGGTAGGTGCAAATATCATCTTTTCTGAATGAGTTTAAATAGTATGTTAACGCTTTCAACAGTATTGAAGTTATATAACAGCGTTTCCTGAGTATTTTACCAGTGTAGAAGGAAGCCAATTACTACTATTGTAACCCATTCTCTCGTGCAGACGTATAGCACACGACTATTTAAAACATTGTGCACACAAAATAAATTGCTCATGATGTGCAATATCACCTTTTGCCACAATGTTTTAAATCCTCTTTGACAATTTTACTTTTATATATTCAGATATTTATTTTTTGCCTAGATGTTTTCAAATTCGGCTAAAATTATTTTGAGTGACCCGATCGGGGATCGAACCATGGTCTTCCGCTTCATGGGCAGACGCTGTTTCCACTATACCACGGAGATGACAATCTTTTTTGAAATGGACCAACACTTTTATAAATCATGTCTTTAATAAGATGAGCGCGTCACAGAACGCACGCAATTTAATGCACTTTCAATTAGCGAAACCCATGTCACTGCACATCGCAGTCATTAAGTCTGCACTAACTAGCTCTAATGAGAGGACTTATTCATTCTAATTATAAATTCTACCTTTACGCATTTTCTTGGTTTCTTAAAAAGGTCGATAAACAAGAACACACGTGCATAAAGTACAGTCAACGCTCGTCGTGTCGACATTGGATATCTCGATTTCAATAAAGAGCTCATGTTTTGTCAGATATGTCCAAAGAGTTTCGAGAAGTTATTTCGAACTATGTCTGAAAAATGGTTGAAAACGGCGTTAAGCATCAATGCAGATATTTCTTATTTTGCCTAGATGTTTTCGAAATACGGCTAAATTTGTTTTGCTTGGGAACAGGTAAAGGGTATGTTGTGTGAACCGACCGGGGATCAAACCATGACCTTCCGGTTCAAAGGCAAACCCTGTAACCACTATACCACGGAGATGTTATTTTTTAATTTTTAAATGAACCAAAACTATTAGAAATCAAGTCCTTACTAAGATGAACGCGTCAAAGAACGCACGCAATAAAAAAGGAATGCACTTTCAACTTTCAATGTCACTGCACATCGCAGTGGTAGAACCATTTTTTTGGAGTTGGCAGCCTGCCAACTGCTGTTTACTACCAACAACGCATTTTAGGGTGAGACTGCGCGAGAAAAATAGTTCGTCATGGATTCAACAAAACTGCATTTAAAAGGTTAAGATCTCCCAAAAGAAGATCATTACAATGTTGTTTGAACATCAGTGAACATAAGTTTAACAAATGCTCTAAAAATTAATGCGCCGAGAAGTCAAATATGGATAATTGATAACAAAGAAGTCGCGTGACAAATGAAGTGGCGGATTTAGCAGGGGCCCATAGGGTCTGTGCCCCTCTCCTCCGGACGTTCCCAGCTCACCTATTCAATTTTTGTTTGCCTTTTTTTTTTATATTATCCAAAGAAACCCATCATATGTCGATGCAATTTATTTTTTTAATTTTTTAATATATAAACTTTAGAAAATTAATACGCTGAATAATCTCGGGTCCGTTTCCAGTCCTGATCATGTCAGCAGTACTGAAACAGCAGGCGTTTCAGGAAGCTGCGGCTATTGGTGAATCCGACGACATAGTGCGACTAAAGATCATCAATGGCGAAGGAAATGCTTACAGGAATGTAGTCTTTTATCGGCACATAGAGAATTGGTATCAACCTGTTTTCAAAAGTCTTCTGCTGTAGATTTATATGGTTTTAAAAAGCAAATTTATGAATTAAAAATGTAGCCTATCTATTATCGCTTAAATCCAAGTCACAATTACCTTGCGATAGGTTTGCGAGTAGTTTGCGCTGGACTTATATGCATTTTCGGCCTGAACCCTTCAGGACTCCTCGTGGGTATCCAGTTACTTTAAACTCGTACTTAAAACCTCATCGCAAACTGATCGCACATTAATCGGTTGATGCTTGGCCGATGTCCGGCCGAAAAGCACACATATAGGGCGAGAAAAGAAGGGAGGACTGAAGGAGAAGGAAGAGGGCAGTACCCACAAGAGAGAGAGAGAGAGAGAGAGAGAGAGAGAGAGAGAGAGAGAGAGAGAGAGAGAGAGAGAGAGAGAGAGAGAGAGAGAGAGAGAGAGAGAGAGAGAGAGAGAGAGAGTAGCAGTGAAGTGAATGAGACCAAGCCTCTTCTCTTCATCCATTAATGCACCAATAACTAAGTTCTAGCGGTAGCGTGCAGACGCCAACCTCTCCCTCAACCGGGCGACCCGATCGTGCTGTGCAGGTGCCCGCAAGCGCTGTGGAGGTATCAACGGCATTTTCGTAGAATGTCATCTTAGTAATATATAAATCAAGTTCGAATATGGGTCTTATTGGGTCAGAAACTAGGTCACTAGGCCAAATTGAACGGAAATGTTGTTACACTCTGGAGGCTGCATTTTTAAATACAGCATGTTGACACTGTATCAGAATGTTTGTCTTTACGATATGTAGGCAATGTTTGAATATTGGTCATGTCTGTTCAAAAACTAGGTCACTAGGCAAAATTGAAGGAATATCTTGTCAACACTGTAAAAGCCACATTTTTTTAAATGTGTTTCAGAATGTTTATCTTAACGATGTCTAGGCCAAGTTCGAATATGGGACATGCCGGGTTAAAAACTAGGTTACTACATGTAGGCATAATTGAAGGAAAATATTATTAATACTCTGGAGGCCGCCGCATTCTTTGCTTCAACAGCTTGAAACTGTGTTTGTATTGATCATATATAGTCCATGTTCGAATATGGTTCATATCAGGTTAACAAAAATAGGTCCCTAGGCCAAATGAAGGAAAATCTTGATAACACCCTGGAAGTTTCATTTTGAACAATTGTCTTGATGAGTTTTGCATTGTTCAAACATTTTCTCCCAGTCTAGAACATGGTTTAGAGAATTATTTCTACTTGATGGAAGTTGATTAAACATTGACCTTTTGCTCAATATAATAAGGCGGAAATTTCAAGATATTCTGCCTAAACCTGCTGTCAAATTTTCCTTTGATTCTTCATGTCTTTAATGTGTATACTTGTGGGCACTTGCACCCAGGTGAGCGAGGTCTCCCTGTTTTCAAATTGGCAATAGGATGAACTTCTCATCATGAGCAATTTCGCCTTTTGGTACAATGTTTGAACTCTATTCAATCATTAAACTTTTATTTATAGAGGTTTGTCAAAGGTTTTAACCAGAAAGTAAAAAGTTTTAACTAGAGTAAACCTAATCTTCTGTATATTTCTTTTATGTGGAAAAGGGTTACACACACTTAACCGTTTACCTAACGATAAACATGAGATTTTGGTAATACTTTCATTTGATAATACTTTCATTTGATAACAATGGCTACTTGCGCAGTATGCAAGTTATTATGTCACGGTGATAAATAGTTGGTGTACCTGGATGATCCGGGATTTTTTTGGCCGAAAAATAAATTGCATTCTCACATTCTCGTTGTTGTCCAGGAGTGCCCTCTCCGTTTTAGACGCCAGTTGGTTCCCGGTTTGGCACGGTTCTTTTACGGTGACGAACCGGCGTGTCCATTTCGGTGTGACCAAGGTCGTGTCCCGTCGGCCGCTGATCAAACTCAAATCCAGTATAGATCCGGTAATGCGCAGGTGGAGCCCCGGTGGCACCCCGATGCCCTCTTGCGTGGAGTACTCCTGGCTTTCCCCGGATTACCATGGACTATCACGGTAGAGACCCGGCCCTGCACCGACGTATATTGCCATTGTGCAGGACATGCCCGGATCTCATCTCGATGACTCCCGGTTGTGGTCTAAGGGAAGTAATTCGAAACGGCTTGCGGGGCAGACTATTTTGTACTTGTTTATTTATTTATTTATTGGAGTTTTACGCCGCTTTCAACATTATTTCAGTTATATCACGGCGAAAGTTTACTTATGCATGATCCCTGGGTAAACAAACCAGTACTAGGCTAGAAAATGTGCCTTGCCCAAGGGCACTCCACCATGACCGAGGTGCCGCGACTGGGGATCGAGCCCGGTACACCCGGTTTCGAAATCCCCGACGCTAGCTACTCGACCACAGTAGATTCTTGTCAATTTTGTACAGGGGATTTCAGATGAATATATAATACTGAAATTGTCTCCCATTGGAAAATTATAATTTTGCTGAAAGTTGAAAGTGTTTTTTAAAAACTATATCATCCTGTGAGTGATGTGTAACCAAACCCTGGTTTGCTTTTGACTATATCAGGGACGTAGATAAGAGGGACAAGCATCTCCACCTGTACACCTGTTATCTGGTTAAAATATAACATGGAGAAATAAAATTGTATAAATTTTCACATTTTGTAGCAAATAAAACTTTGAAGTCACATTTGGCACAAAAACAAAACATACAAATTGCTAAAGCTTAAAATTTCAACTTAAGTTAGAGATACATTAAACAACTGGAATGTCTTTGTATTTTGATTAATGACTGGTTAAAAAGACACAGGTATTCTGATTTCTGAATTTTATTAATTTTGTTTTTATGTCTTTCCTTGAGTGTTTTAAAGCAGCATATCAAGTAAATAGTTTGAAAAATGATATATGGGGTATTTCTATTCATCCTACATATTTTAACTTATTTCCCTTATAGAGACGCATACTATTGAAACATCTTATACATTGGACCTTTGGATATATTTGTCAAAAAGTACAGTGCATGTGTTGTCATCTTTGTCTCAAGATCATACATTCAGCCAGATCATGCAAAGGTAGTCAATTGCCTTCGATGATTGTTGTGTGGAGTATTTTTTCTAGAAAGCCAGGGGGAAAATGTTTGGGTGAACTGAAATACCATTGAATTTTTTTGTTAAGCTCAAGTCAATCAATCAATCATGGTAAGAGTCAGTTTCCAATTATATTTATTATTAGTTTACAAATAACTGGTATTTGAAAAAAAAAGAATCACAACATTCTTCAATGCCCTCTTGTGTTGTTTTCCATCAACATACCTGGAAATCTTACAATCTATTAAACTCCAGACCTTATAAAAAGCCTACCTGATATGTACTTTTTATGCTTAAAAACATGATAAGTTTTGTTTTTCCTTTTTGTAACTTTCTACAATTTGCTTATAAATTTGTTTCTTGTTTGGGGACTGACACTGCTTAATTAATTGCTTTTGCTTTCACACGACCTAGGCTTTGCCTATTAACATATTATATACGTTGTCCAAAGAAACCATTATCCCGTGGATTCTTAACAAAACAAGATTTAATACAAAGTTTTAAATGTGATATCTTTGGCAATGTTGCTCTTTATATATTAACATATTATTAGATGCAATAGATAATTGATATTTATTTCAAACGACTCTTAACAAAACAGTGTCCTCCCGTTTTCAATAACTAAGTACTAAGTTACCAGATTAACGTTTAACTAGTGGTAGTCTTATGGAGCAATTGTAACATTATATGCATAACTATAATGCATGTAAGTATTAATATTTATTATTCTTTTCAATTTCTTTTTATTCTCTCTTTATCTCTTTTCTACCTTAGCTGTAAATATTATTAAAAAAGGGTCATACCAAGACTTTCTAAATGGTAGTAATGCTTACTTATATGATCCTTGAATATTCCCCGGCGAATGTAAACAGAAAGTAAACCTTTTCCCACTTACAGCCGATGTCTCTGTGACAGTCGACTTTCGAAAACATTGTGGGAAAAAAGAGAAATTGCACAGTATATGAGCAATTTTACTTTTTACCACAATGTTTACAATTGTATTAAAAGATTCCATTTCTATTTATAGATATTTCCTTATTGTTTCTAGGTGTTTTCGAAGTCGTTTGTTGCAGATGTGTGATTTTATCTCTGTCGCTCTGTCTCTTTATATACATACCTGACATTTCCCCTATGGAAGTTGCCAGGTATATACATATAGTATCGACTATCTGAACCTCTGTCTGCACGCTACAGTCAACACGCATGTTAACACAATAAAACACGTGTATGGCGGTCGGAACTCAACCCTGGATGGTTTAACCCGCACACAGGTGCGCACGAAGAGACACCTCGTGCAATCCTTACAGTTGTGACACCTATCGGCGCTAGACTTAACAAGTGAAATCGGTGTTCATCAAACTCGATTCTCTCAAACAACGAACACAAATAAATATATTATCTTGCGTTATTAGGGGGTGAGAAAAGCATGCAAGGAAAGAAATATTTATTGTTTGGTGTTTTACGCCGCTTTCAACATTTTTTTTAGTTATATCACGGCGTTTCCTGGGTATGTTACCAATACTACTATCCGTTTATACTTACACCAGCCACTCAGTTGTAATGCTATTTCCCCGCAACGCTGAGCGCCAAGGAGGGCAGTCATTACTACTCCATGATGTGTAATGTCTTTAGTATGTCCCGGCCGGGATCACTTAGTTAATCTTATACTACCCTAAATATTCATGACGTTAATAACAGTCGAGTAAGTAACGCCGAGGGCTATCAGTCGATGGGCCTTGAATTTGAATCCGACCCGCCCGACCATTCAATCTTTCCGATGATTGACAACAGTCATCGTGACTATCGCCATTCGTGTTCCACAAATGAGCTAACCCAGTTAGTTACCTTCGAAGAACGTTCTTTGGAGTACAATGATGCGAAAAGCCAGAAGCACATGCCAGGTGAATCGGACGTGATACAACTGAAGTATTGTTGATATACCATGCAGCTTTGCATTCAAATCAAGGAATCCGCCGCAGCCGAGTCGTAATTGTCGTGGTTTCGGACCGGGCGTGTTGGGTTCGACCCCCACTCGCGGCGGTTAAGGTGGATTGTCCATGGAAAAAGTAAATTCCCTAGCCTGCTACATGCTTACAGGGACCAGGGATAAGTAAACAGTCGCCGTGATAAAACTGATATAATGTTTAAAAACGGCATACATAACCCCAATAAATTAAATTCAAAGCAATATAGATGGTTAGCTGTTGTATTAATGTTCATGCACGTTAAAAAACCATACATCCATTCATTATCCCCTTATAGTTAATAGTTTATTGTATGTACAATACCTAAAGTAAAATATACATATAGCATGTAATATCGGGTTGAATTACACTTCATTATTCAAGCCAAATCGACCAGAATATAATGGTTTCAATAAACACTTTATAAATAGCTGTATTGAACATCCGCCGATTGAGAGATATAACATAATCGTTCGTCATATGATCTAACCCGGGACAGTCTTAAACGTTATTCTGACGAGCATACGCAAAACATGGAATTCAAGATACGACTATTTACTGCTGTCATTTTCTGGACAAACTTAACTGTTGTTTGTTGTTCATATCCTAATGACATGTGTCCAAGTAAGTGCATTTGAGATTTAAAATAAACTTTGATATGAACATGTAAAATGATTGATAATGGCTACTATGATGTGAAAAATGAAATCGAGTTTCGTTTTTGATTGATATCAAAATGGCAGAATTATTTTTACGTAAACTTTATAAGTACAATCGATTATGTAATATTTTCAGTTTATTCCATATGCTTACTCCAGTTTCGTCTCAATTTCTTTGTATTTTTTTAAAGCTTAGAGGTACCTCTTTTCAATGATATATTGTCTTCTACTATGTAAAACGTTTAGAAAGTGTGACAATTGAAGGTTAAAACTGTTCGATTTTAAAAGGAAATCAGGAAGTAATTTAATTAATGTAATGCGACCTAACAAGAGCTATTGTAAGACAACTTGCTCAACTATTTTTACTTTTATTCAGTTCCGAAATCGAAATAACGATCGATATATAGAGAATAGAGGATAATTTGATGCAAGGCATCAATGTCGCCGGAGTCATCTTGACATTTGTGATATTTATAAGTCGAAATAAATACACAGTGCTTTCATTAGGAACTCATTCCAGGATTTTTGAAATTTCAATTAAAATGTATTTTTTGTCAGAACTTTGGAATTAATGAATGAATGTATATTGTTTTATGGCGCATCGACAGCTAAGGTCATTTAGCGCGGAATTAAATTTAATTATTCATGATCCCTGGGTAAACAAACCAGTACTAGGCTAGAAAATGTGTCTTGCCCAAGGGCACTCCACCATGACCGTAGTCAGAACTTTGGAAGTTCTTTATTTGTCGAGTAAACCCGTAGAAGACAGTTTGGGATTCACATTCCATAAAAGCCCATTTAAAAAAGCGAATATTCGAATATTCAAATATTCGATCGTATGGTCGAATATTCGAATACTATATCATGATTCGAAGATTCGATAACAATCAGAAATATTTATAAAATATGTATATATTTAAATCTAATTGACGATACTTGAACTATTTACCCATGCTTTTTTGTTGTTAAACACTGCAAGTAAAGGGTTACCGATGGTCAATGTTACGCGTATTGTATAAGGTGTCAATACTGTAGATAACATGTCAAACTGATAATTCTTGCTTTGGGCTATTAAACTGATCGATACACTACTGATGGTTTCGTTCCAAAACTCCGTAACTTCAACTTAGATACCATGTAGTTACGTTTTTATTCAATTATATAACAATCACACAAATCCGTCGAGTTGGCTGTGCAATTAACCGATTACATATTTATGTTTTTCAGCAATGCGGTACTGGGAATATTTCGTGCCCATTTTCAGAGGTATTTCAGTTAAACAACAGCAAGAGAAAGGTTTAATTGCTCCTAACGGGCACTCAAATAACGACATCCACCCTTCTCATGTTTTAAAAAGATTTGATAATTGATAACATTTCATGTCTTTGTCAACATATTTTCAGTTGTATACATGTACATTGTAATCAGAACTACATGCTTCATACAAAAATGCATTAAGCAAGTGATCAATTAATCAAAATCTGAGCACTTTACTGACGAATATTTCACTAACATTGTTTTCTTTCAAATTCACGAGTTGAAAGAACATGTAAATGCAAGTCCTGGAACTTGAACAAAATAAGATAACAGTAAGATCACTTTACGGCAAATAACGTATTTATATACTCTTTTTTGGCGAAGCATGCACAAATGGGTCGAATATTCGAATATTCGAATACTAATTTTGGTATTCGTTGCCATCCCTAGTTTAAATCAATGAAAAAAGCAGCCTGATTGTTATATAATAAGACGAGCGTCCTTGTGTCATTGGTGCATAACATGTATGCATAGTGCAAGAACAATGCCTGCAACAGTGGTTGTTATTTATTAAGACGAGCGCCCTTGTGTCATTGGTGTATAACATGTGTTCATGGTGCAAGCAAGCTGCCTATAACAGTGGTTGTTATATATTATGTCGAGCGTCCTTGTGTCATTGATGCATACAATGAATGTATGGTGCAAGCAAGATGTCTGTTACAGTGGTTGTTATATAAAAAGTCGAGCGCCCTTGTGTCATTGGTGCATACAATGTATGCATGGTTCAAGCAAGATGCTTGTTACGTATTTTGTTATATATTAAGACAAGTGCCCTTGTGCCATTGGTGCATAACATGTATTCATGATGCAAGAAAGATGCCTGTAACATCTGTTGTAATATAAAACGACGAGCGCCCTTGTGTCATTGGTGCATAACATGTATTCATGTTGCAAGAAAGATGCCTGTAACTGTGGTTGTTATATATTAAGACGAGCGCCCGTGTGTCATTGGTGCAATACATGCATTCATGGTACAGAAAAGGATGCCTGTAACTGTGGTTGTTATATAATAAGAGAAGCGCCCTTGTGTCATTGGTGCATACCATGTATTCATGATGCAAGACAGATGCCTGTAACATCTGTTGTAATATCAAACGACAAGCACACCTGTGTCATTGGTGCATAACATGTATTCATGTTGCAAGAAAGATGCCTGTAACTGAGGTTGCTATATATTAAGACGAGCGCCCGAGTGTCATTGGTGCAATACATGCATTCATGGTGCAGAAAAAGATGCCTGTAATTGTGGTTGTTATATAATAAGAGAAGCGCCTTGTGCCATTGGTGCATAACATGTATTCATGATGCAAGCAATATGCCCGTAACATTGGTTTCTATATATTACGACGAGCGTCCTTGTGTCATTGATGCATAACATGTATGCATGGTGTAAGCAAGATGCCTGTAACAGTGGTTGTTATATATGAAGACGAGCGCCCTTGTGTCATTGGTGCATAACAAGTATTCATGTTTCAAGCAAGATTCCTGTAACATCTGTTGTTATATATTAAGACGAGTGCCCTTGTGTCATTGGTGTGTATGTATGGTGCAAGCAAGATGTCTATAACAGTTACACCAACATTAGATATGTGCTTTAAGAGTCGTCTGCGTGGAAAGCATTTCAGTTGTTTGGTGTCAAACGACTGATTCAGTGAAAGAGTTGATGAATGACTTTAATTGTTGTTGATCTTAAGAGATAGTTATTTTAATATACATGTACATGGGCGCCCAATCTGGTGGTTTATCGTTATGTGAAGTTTTATTCAAATTGAAGCTGAAGGTGCAAATATATAACATAAAGTCCAACTTACTATAACAATTAAATCCAATTCATACATTACATTGACAATTGATGTTTTGGATCAACTCCTAATGTTTAAGGTTCATCGTGTAACATTTCGTCAAGTTTGGAGACGTAAGAACCATTACACGCAACTAATCATACATGTTTAACATAATTTCATTTTAAAATTACTACCATTTTATAACTTATAATACAAAGTGTTTGTGCTTTTCCGTCGAGATAATGCTTTTGATAATTTAACCATTACCTAACTTTATTTATACTTATCGTCTTATCTTTGTTTTAATTTTATAATTCTACCTTTGTTTTAATTTTATAATGCTACCTTTGTTTTAATTTTATAAAACTACTAATTGATGATACTTTAGATTGGTAATCTTGCACAATTCGCAAATCTGGTAATTTGTTACAGGAATAATTGGGGACACCTGGCGCGTCGATAAAAAGGACGGTGAATACAGATGCATTTTAAGTTGCTCTGATGAATATGTACCCTCCGGCTGTCATGTGATCCGTCCACTTCATGGAGGAGGATATAACATTCCAACCCCTTCATGTGAAAAAGGTAAACACAGATCTCCACACATGACTATTTCTCATGACAAATACACCTCTAGTTGAAGAATTATGGGGTTATCATAAATATTTTTTTCGAAAAATAATTACAAAAGTAAGAAAAAGAAATAATGAAATGACCTCATTGTTATCATGTTTGTATGCATTTTACGTACTTGTAACTATTTGACTATGTGTAAATGTAATAATTCCAACCTTCAAGCTTTGTGAAGTACTTGAAAGAAATAACTTTATTATCTGTCTGTCTGTCTGTCTGATTCGTAGATTGATACAAGATACTGTATATCTGTTTATCTTTTTGAAGGAATGCTGTGTAGTCTAGAATCACGAACTAATAATTTAACTTGCTTTTAAGCACCTTATGTATCAAGTACAACAGTTGCTGCCGTAGGAGCTTGCGTCGGAGTTATGTTGGCCGTTCCATATGCTTTGGGAGCGGCAGGTTTCACGGCAGCAGGCGTTGCGGTAGGTTCATTGGCTGCTACTTTGCAGGTGATACTTTTAATGATAATGATAAAAAACACAAACGTGGGATTTGTTCTGTTATAGGCAAGAAACCGGCTCGTTATTAACGACTACGAATATTTACAGCCAATGGGTTTCTAGTTCGAATCCTGACTAATCCTGAATTTTCTCTGACGACGGATGACTACGGCAACGAAATATGTTAATAAACTGCTTCGTTTTTACATCAAACAATACACTCTTGCTCTAACTGTTTATCCATTCTAACAAGTACGATTACACTTTTACTTTTTGACCAATACATCGAATGCTATTTCTAATATAGTGTATGTTCTGGTATTATCTGTTCATTTTTCTTGTCTGAGGTCAGATTCATCCGGCGATGCTATAAAGATACAACTTATATCAGTCTTAAACAATGTCAAGCGATTACTAGTATCACCCAGGAAACAATTTGGAAGGTCAAGTCGTTTTCATGCTCCAGTGCGTCCACAGCAATACCAATCGTTTCCATGATCCGAGTGACGTTATAGACATAAAGAAAAATGGGTTTTATCTAGATACAAATGGTATCATAAAGAATTCGTGAAAACTTAGAAATATGTCAAACACAACGCTTTCAACAGTTGTCTTCCACAAATATATTAATGGGCGTCTTTACCAGGATAATGTTTGACCAAAGATGTATACAAAATCACGAATATTTGCAGGGCGCAGAAGGGGTGGCAGGTCGCTTGATTGCAGGACAACAAGATGCAGGAGTGGCAGGAATTGGTATATTGACCAAGACAGTCATCGGAGGAATCTGCTACACGATAGCTGAGTATGTGATTGAAACGTTCACAGGATGTGAGGCAGAATAAGTCCCCATGACACTTTATATATACACTCAACCAATTTTCTAAACGACCATCTGATAAAATAAGATAACCGTTTTTGGCCATGTAAGAAAACTAACCAACCAAATACATACACTAAAGCGAAAATTATTCTTGAAGATCCTTCAGGTTGTAAAATCCGTTCGTTTTGGGTTTCGAATAACGCATACACAGTGACACAGAACGTGATCCAGGCATTTCGTAACATTTTAATTTCATAACCGAAAACATGGGCTGTTTCGTGACCGAAACATGTTCAGCTGTTTCGTAAAATATACTCTTTTGTACTCGAAAATTAATTGTCTGTTTCGTATTCGGTAATATATCGGCTGTTTCTTCTTTGAAAATAAATGGCTTGTTTCCATCATTATCAACATAGCTTAAAATATATCATCAGATACATATATGTATACATATTTCTATTTAGGTCCCTGATATAATGTGTAAATAATTATTTCATCCTTGTGAAACAGTGCAAATGCATAAATACATCTATAACAAAAAGAACAATGAATCGCATGGCTATAAATGAAGATATTGCAGCGAGTCTGTTATAAAAAAAAAGTTAGGAATATGATTGCAAACGAATTTTTGATTTCGATGAGTACACAAATAGATATTTAATAAATGTGGATATGAAACAATGTTTTCATTTTAATTTCTTCTCAATAAGCTCTTGTTTAAAAAAAAAACTCAATCAATTTCGGATACGAAAACTATCAGTCTACGAAACAACCGATTTTGTTCGGGTACACACGAGTACCTGCTACGAAACAGTCAAAAGTTCCAGTGACCAGCAACCTTGAATACTTATGAACTTGTTCGCAATGGTGGGCAGAGTCCTGCAACAGCTGCTCAGTATGGGGAACTGTTAGGTGATTCTTTCCTTATGTTGGCAGATTTCAATCAGCAATCATTTAAGTGAAACATTATTAAATGAAGCTGACGTGTTTTGCCGTTTTTTGCAGCGATTTTATTTTAATATTGAGTGTTACTTTTTGTTTTTAGGTGACACTGTTAATTCCGCTTCATTTGTTACACATGTCAATCTTCTTTTATTGACAATTGCAAGATTCATTTTCAAACTGTAGTTATACAATGTCGTCGATGATGCTTGTCTATAATGAAAACCTTTTTTTAAATGTAAGAAAATAGCAGTAGGACGTTTAGAAAGTTTGTTCAGTGTGTATATAACACATCCTAGTACATCGTAAGGAAAATGGACAGAAATGAAATGTATTATCATAATGATTGAACATGATTTGTGTGACAATCGCATGTGTTTATTGTGAAAAAAGGGACTTTAGTAACGTGTACCGGCGTTAGGCCACCGCGGGTCACCCATCCAGGTACTAACCGCGATGAACGTCGCTTAGCTATACGAAAAGGTCAACCACTCTACCAACGTCGCAATAAAAGCCGGCTTCTACGACAAGGCCGTAGAAGTGATATGTATACCTATAACCCGTTCCCGTTACACTATTATACAACGTAGATTCATTCGACGAAGCTGCAGCAGACGACTTTGAAAACAATTATTAGTCAAACGTATAGTAACTCTCTATAACTGAAATAACAATAACTGAATAAAGTTGAAAACTTTCTGACAAAAGGCGAAACGTTTTTCTTTTGCCACAATGCCTTCAAAAGTCGTCTGCTACAGAGGTGTCAGAAAGGCTTTGGGAAAAGAGTATAATCTCCTGCTTTTTTTGACTATTTTTCACAACACTTTCGGAGAAGAAGATTTTTTAAGTGTTCACTATAGTCATATTATACAAAATAGCCCCACCCCCTGGCGGCCACGTTTTTCGAACAATCAACATGTGTTGAAAGAATATAATAGAAGGTCACACAAGGAACATTTCCGAAAAATTATTTGAAAATCGGCTAGACACTTTCGGAGAAGTCTTTTTTAAGTTTTCATTTTTTCTTTTCTTTCGGTTGCCATGAATTCAAAAAAATGAAGGAATTTAGGAGATTATTGAGAGGATGCTTCCTATGAAGTTTCATGCTAATTGGCCAAGTGGTTAGGGAGGAGAAGTCGTTTCTTGCCAGTGGAGCTAAAAATGAAAGTTAAATTATTTGAAAACTTTGGGAGGAAAGAATTAACCCTTTCCCACATGAACACGCATTTTGACGCATTTGCAAAAGACAACTTTTAAAAACAATGCCGCAATGGAAGTAATTGCTTAAAGCTAGCAATTTCTCCTTTTACAACAATGTTTTAATCCCTATTCAATGATAATACTTCTTAATATTGAGATTTTCATATACTTACACATATGCTTTCAATGTCATCTGCTGCAGATTAGTTGTCCGTGGGAAAGGGTTTTACATCCAGTCTGCATTTAACACTCCCTTTACCACCTGCCTCAAATCTGCAGCAGACCACTCTGAATGTTAATGACTGTCCTATTATTGAAAAGAGTTAAAATCATAGTGGCATATGGAGAACATTTTCAATCCTCGTTATAATCTTACCTGACACAAAGTGCTCCGAGATAAGCTATTATGATCACTTTCCATCCTTCGTCTGACGTCCGCCGTCTGTCGTCCGCCGTCCGTAAACAGTTCCTTCAAACGACATCTCCGCCTCAACCGCTTTGCAAATTTTGATAACATTTTACAGGGATGTTCTTTGTGTGTTGCGCTTTCATAATTGTTCAAAGAAAATAATTCCATGCAAAACTCTGGTTGCTATGGCAATCGAAAGGATAAACAAAACCTGAATTATTCTTGTCTTAAAGCGAAAAGCCTAAGGCTTAGATATTTGTGGTGAAGTGTTGTCTAGTGGTCCTAGTGATCAAATTATGCCCCTGGGGTCAAAATTAGCCCCACCCAAGGGGTCACCTGTTTTACAGAGAGATATGTAGGGAAAACCTTTGAATATTTTCTTGTCTGAAACCGAGAGGCATAGAGCTTAGACATTTGGTGAGAAGCAATGTATAGTGGTCCTCTACCAAGATTGTTCAAATTATGCACCTGGGGTCAATATTGGCACCACACCGAGAGTCACCTGTTTTTCATAGAGATGTATAGTGAAAAGCTTTAAAATATGCTTGTCTGAAACTGAAAGTTCAAGAGTTTATATATTTTGTGTGTAGCGTTGTCTCGTGGTCCTCTACCAATAGTGTTCAAATAATTATGCCACTGGGGTCTAAATTAGCCCCATCCCGGGATACCTGTTTTACATATAGTTATATAGGAAACAACTTTGAAAATCTTCTTTGCTGAAAGCTAAAGGCCGAGAGCTTAGATATTTGGTGTGTAGCTTCGTCTAAGGGCCCTCTACTGAAATTATTAAAATATTCTCCACTTGGGTAAAAAATTAGGTCACCTGTTTTACATAGAGATTTATAGGAACACTTTGAAAATATTTGTCTGAAACCAAAAGGCCTATAGCTTTGATACTTGGTATGTAGCATTTTCTATGTCAAAACTAATCACGCCACAGGGTTCAGCTGTTTTACAAAGAGAGATGCAGGAAGAACCTTGACATTTTCGTTTCTGAAACAGACCTATCAGTTTCCCTATGTCATCGTAATTTGACAAAAGACGGACAACAATGGTTGGCTTATTTTGCGTTGTGTCAAATGGAGCTATACTTGACATTGGGCACGTTGTATTAGCTTACTTGACCGCATTATAAATCATTTTGCATAGTTGAGCGATCCAAGGACATCATGGCCCTCTTGATTTCTTTATATTGCTAGTAAGATACAGTGTACAAGCCAAACAACTCTTTTATTCATTGGATCTTTTTTGAAAGTTGCACAAAATTATCTGTTTCCTCGCCTGTGTAAACCATATATTAAAAGCTGAACACATTAATTCATTGTTTCTTGATATAATTTGAAAGGATTGAAGATACAGACTTGCAATTATATGAAGGGAACTCGTTGGGTTAAATTTGTACAGAATCAAGACTCTTTTCAAACTCATGGGCCCGATTCTAAGGGTTGTGAACTTGGGAAGATAATTTAGATTCAGATAAAACGGGCCCCAGGGACGTAGACAAAAACAACTTTCTTATTTCCTGTATGCATTAAGCATGTCGTCGCGAGTATGCAAACTATCGAAAAAGCTAAGTAGTAAATAATATAAGTTATTGACCCTGTACTGTGAAATCATCGTTGGACCGAGAGAGAGAGAGAGAGAGAGAGAGAGAGAGAGAGAGAGAGAGAGAGAGAGAGAGAGAGAGAGAGAGAGAGAGAGAGAGAGAGAGAGAGAGAGAGAGAGAGAGAGAGAGAGAGAGAGAGAGAGAGAGAGAGAGAGAGAGAGAGAGAGAGAGAGTAAAGAATCATGACCACTTTCTTCAATGCAAAGTGAACGGGACAATATGAAAGTATGCAATAATATATATTAATTTCTGTCCACAACAAAATATAGAAGACAACCGATACAAGTCGTTTAGTTAAACTTTCTTTTCCCATAATGATTTTGTTGTATGATATTGTTTATTCATTTACCTTAATTATGTATTCCTTCCAGCAAATATGTCCAACATCATGGTAAAACAAAGTTTATCAGAAAGTTTATCAACTCTTAATTCTGAATATGAAACCTTTCCCATATATAACAAATTTATAGATGACGACTTTGACATCAAATGTACATGTAGCAAGGCAAAACGTTGGAACATTATAAATAATAGTAAAATTATGGAAGAAATTAATTAAAAACATTGTGGCAAAAGATAAAATTTCCAATATATCTTTAGGTTTTATCTATTCACGAATAAACAGCGTAAAAGAAAATGATACAGCTGTCGATTTAAAAAAAAAAAGGATGTCCGAATGATGATTTTTTTCAATTCGTGTTTTTTTGCATGACCATTTTATATTTTGAACTTGGTTTTGTTGTCATCTATTATGAAGTACATAAAATGGCAATATAATATGCTTTCAACCCTTTATTACAGTTTTACTAATATGTTTTAAGATGACCATGGTGTTTCAATGCAGACGACACTACAAATAACATATCAAGTAAAGACTTACACATTTCCCACATATAATAAATATTCAGCAGATTTCTTTGAAAACATTTTGGAAAACTTAAGAAAACTTTCTATAAATGAAAGAACAATCATTGAATAAAACTGAAAATATTGTGATAAAAGATAAAATCGTTCATCATAAGCAATTTCTCCTTTTGCCACGATGTTTTCATAAGTCGTCTGCTGCAGAGTCGCCAGAAAGTGTCTATATGGGGGAAAGGGTTATCTATGATTCACTTAACAAATATGTCAGTGTAAAATTCAACTCAATACAATGCTACTAATTGGTTTAGTTGCTAATAAACCCTTTCCCTTGTATAGACACATTTAGACGTCTCTGCAGCAGGCGAGTTTTGAAAACATTGTGACAAACGGAGAAATTGCTCATAATGAGCAAATGTTCCTTTTGCCAAAAGGTTTTAAACTCTAAACAATTATTATACTTGCATGTATAAAACACCCTCATATTTTTGCTAAGACGTTTCAAAAGTCGGCTGCTGCAGATTTGAAAGTTGGAAAGGGTTAAGTGTGATAAAATCAAAAGAATGTTGGAAGGAACACATGCCGTCTGCCAAAAACGAACACATAACACCAAAGTAAAAATGTGACAGACAGACGGACAGACAAAGTAGGAGTTACTGATACCCTGTCAGGATGGGTAAAACAAGCATACTTATTTACCCTTTCCCACTTGCAGACTTGTATCAACACATGTATAGTAGATGCCACTTGAAAACAGTGTGTACATAGAGGACATGGCTCAAAATAAGCAATTTTCTATTTGCCACATTGTTTAAACATTATAAATATATGTTAATTTAAAGATATTTTCCATATTTTTACTTGATATTTCTGTCAAGTCGTCTGCTGCAGATTTGTTATATGTGGGAAAGGGTTAAGAAACATACATAAAAATGCCTTTGAAACAGAAGCATGCATACAATTCTACTGCCAAAGGGTTATAAATGTTAGTAATATTATTGTGTCATCTTTCTAACCATTTTCCGTCAGGTCTATAAAACCCACTGAAATAAACAAAACAAACAAAATATACTAACAAACGGTAGAGTTTGAAGCGAAAAATGTGTTGCATGCCAATTTGTCAGTTAGTAAAATATACAAGTGATCCATATGTGTTTTCCTAGCAAGACAGGCAACACAAAAACAGAATGCATTCTACTGCGATTAAACAATATATAATTGACTGTGATACATGTAACTAAGCAATATTCCGTTTCCTTTATCTAAAAAGGTACTAATGTAAGGTTTCAAAAGTCGTGCCTGCCAATGCGGAAGAGTTAACATGTACTTACAATCTTTTATTCTTGTTCTCCGAGCTCTCTTATTGCTGTCATGATCAATTGGCTCTTGTTTTACTTGAACAACAGGTTGTGCCAATGTTCTCAATCTGTTGGTCTGACTATTGGTAATGAGTCTCTTTTCAGCTTTGTGTCTTCTAATCTATAAGGAGAACTATTTTTTAATGTAATGCAATGTGAGAACGGGAGAAGTGTTTTGCATTTTATCTCTGTCGCTTTATTTCCCGGTTTAGATAAACACTTATAAATAGTTGTATTTAAAATCCGACTAATAAGCGATATGACTTAATCTTTCGTCCTATTATCTAACCTGAATTGGGACAGGCTTGAACGTTACTCAGACGGCCTTACGCAAAAACATGTAATTCAAGATACGACTATTGACTGCTGTCATTTTCTTGACTAGATTTAATTATGTTTGATGTTCCAATCCTCGGAATATTTGTCCAAGTAAGTTAACTCAACATATTAAAATGACTTTGAATATGAAAATATTAAACGCAATATAATGGATACTTTTGTCTGAAAATGAAATCGAGTTTCATTTTCGTTTGATATCAAAATGGCTAAACTTATTTAGGTGAGGTTTATAAGAACAATCGGTTATAAACGTTTTTCAGTTTATTCCATATGCTCAAACGTTTTAAGCGACACGATGACACTGCTGGAGTGAAACATTAAGTATAGTTTCGTTTTCGGTTGATATCAAAATGGCTGAAAATTACAGTTATAGGATTGTATGTAACGAATTCCCTTTTCAAGATGATTATATTTTATTATCATGTTGTCATAATATAAATGGTGATGTCATAACAAGAACTTTCGTTAGACCATGAAACGCAACTTGTCATACATTTCTAAATTTCAAAAATACTAACATTTATAACTTATGATTCAAAGTGTTCGTGTTTTACCGTCGAGATAATGCTTTTGATAATTTAACCATTAACGAACTTTATTTTTATATTTTCATTTATTGTAAGGTAGTGATTCGATTTCATCTCTCATATTATATAAACATATCTTACGGTATGAAAAATGACATAAATCACAAATACGTATTTAGAAATACAGTGAAAAAAAACAAGACTCAAGAAATTGCATTATTTAACCCTTTTCCACATACAGACGCTTTCTGACGCCTCTGAAGTAGACGACTTTTGTAAACATCGTGACGAAAGAAGAATTGCTCCAAACGAGCACTGGTGAAACCGGTTGTAATTTACATTTAACATTATGTTGAAGTTAATTAATACATTAAGTTAATCATATAGGACACAACATTCCCCGAAACCTTGTTTTTCTCCATATATATATATATATATATATATATATATATATTAAGATAAAATACACTATAAATATAAATTCAATTATATTAGTCGTTCTCCTTTCTTCCCTTGCTCTTACGACCGCCTCTTATGAGCGTCCGACTTTGGTGCGAGAGGTCATGGGTTCGATCCTCGGCCGGGTTATATCAAAGACTTTAAACAATGGTATTCATGGCTGCCCTCCTTGGCCCTTGGCGCTCGGGGTTTCGGGGTTAGCTTTACGACTAACTGACTGGGGTCCGGATAAACGGACCAGTAGTACTGGTAACTTACCCAGGAAACGCTGTGATATAACTGAACTCTTTTTGAAAGCGGCATAAGGCACCAAACAATCAATCAATCAATCAATCAATTATATAAGTTGTGCCTTCTTTCTTCCCCTGCCACTATAACCGCCTCGGTGGTGTAGTGCTAGAGCGTCCGACTCAGGAGCGGGAGGTCGAGGGTTCCATCTCCGGCCGGGTCATACCTAATACTTTAAAGAATGGTATATATGGCTGCCATCCTTGGCGCTCAGGGTTGCGGCTAAAGCTTTACGACTGACTGACTTGGGTCAGGATAAATGAGCGAATAGTACTGGTAACTTACCAAGGAAATGATGTGATATATCTGAACAATTGGTGAAAGTGGCGTCAAATGAAATCAATCAATCCTGTAATATTACATACAGAGCTAATTTACTTTATTGAATGTGTGTTGTAAAAGTGCTGGCTATTAATTGGTTAAAGCATTACTATTCCCTGAATACCATATCATACCAATTTAATAGTGAACGCATCGGTACCCCAACGCCGAATGCCTCTCCAATCATATGGCGCGTATAACGCTATCTGGCGGTTATTGCATTATAAACAAGTGAAAATAATGTTCTCCTTATTCGCTGTACTCAAATGTAGAAAATTACATTTAT
This sequence comes from Serripes groenlandicus, assembly GCA_031761405.1. Lineage (NCBI taxonomy): Eukaryota > Metazoa > Mollusca > Bivalvia > Cardiida > Cardiidae > Serripes > Serripes groenlandicus. Next base: position 7,554,028 of record JASEVX010000010.1, read on the forward strand.
CGGTTGGCGTCTTTTTTATCGGTTCGACAAGACCCTCATGTTTTCATCATGCATTTGTTCGACACATTCGTAATGTTGAGACCTGAATATTAGCATCAGTATGCACTGTTTCGAGATAACTGTTAGCATATTTTATTAATATATATCTCGTAATGTTGAGACTTGAATATTATCATCAGTATGCATTGTTTCTAAATAACTGTTGGTATATGTTATTAACATATATCTCGTTATGTTGAGACTTGAATATGAGTATGCACTGTTGCTAGATAACTGGGTGCATATTATATTAACATATATCTCGTAATGTTAAGAGTTGAATATGAGTATGCACTATTGCTAGATAACTGGGTGCATATTTTATTAACATATATCTCGTAATGTTGAGACTTGAATATGAGTATGCACTGTTTCTAAATAACTGTGTGTATATTTTATTTACATATATCTCGTAGTGTTGAGATTTGAAAATGGACATGAGTATGCACTGTTGCTAATGCTAAATAACTGTGTGCATATTTTATTAACATATATCTCGTAGTGTTGAGATTTGAATATGGACATGAGTATGCACTGTTGCTAAATAACTGGGTGCATATTTTATTAACATATATCTTATTATGTTGAGACTTGAATATGAACATGAGTATGCACTATTGCTAGATAACAGTGTGCATATTGTATTTACATATATCTCGTAATGTTAAGATTTGAATATGAGCATGAGTATGCACTGTTGCTAGATAACTGGGTGCATAATTTAATAACATATATCTCTTAGATTGAACGTCAAATGTTGGGACTCACGACTGTAACAGAATGACGTCCGGTTTAACGTCGTAAAAAACTGAAAGCAGTTTTCATTAAAACCGTACAATGCATGTGATATGGGAAAGATCGGATTTAAATGCTTTTAACGCGCGTTTTTCCCCCCATTCTATATTTGAAGTTATTTTGTGTATGCGTATGTGATTCTTGAGCCTTTCTTGCTCTATTTCTTTTTACATTTTCCCTCTGACGTATACGCTTGTTTTCTAGTTTGTTTAGTTTGTCCCTGGACGCGATTCTCTGATTTCTTTTTTTCGTACCCTCTTTGCTTTCTGACAACTGTTTCCGTTGTTTATTATTTTGAATTGTACAATAATATGTATTATTCGATTGGGAGATTTTAGATCATTTTAACCAGTATTACACTCAAAGGTACCCTTTGGTGGCGTCCCTATAAAAAGTACACGTAATAAACGTTAAATAACGCTCAAAGGGGACAAAATGTCAGTTATGAAAAAATTATGATATTTCATTCAATATAAACATATTAATTAAACCCGTTGAAATTTAAAAACAATGTTCTAGACGTATGTTGAAAATAAACTCAAAATGGAAAAGTAAAATACACAGTTTTAATTATTTTTGTTTAATTCTTAGCACTATCAGTATAAGTGACGTTTTTCGGTGAAAGGGGACATTTTATCAGTGAAAATAACATGAACAAAAATAACACTTTTTGACGCTAGAATACGCTAAAATTTTATTTACAGGAATTCTGGTTCAGACGTATTTTCCATGCAAAATGTTGTAGTATTTTGCTAAAATAGAAAGCCACATTTTTATTTTAAAAAAAATTAGTATGGTAAAATACACCCTTTTTAAGCTGAATTACAAAAATGTGTTTTTTCTTTAACGACATCCATCTTCTTGGAGGTCTTGTTTATTTCCGTCAAAATTACGTCATTTCCTTTAAAATATATACAACGTCGTTTGATAAATTTTCCAACGATTTTCTTAAAAAATGTAATTTTAAGAATATGTTTCGTATACTTAGTTGGAACATTTTGTTACAAATTACAACGTCATTTTAAGCGTATTCCGTTCAAACTACCTTTTTATAAATAAACTCGTTTACCAAAGATAATAATAAAGGTCGTGCATCCGAAGTATATTTTATTTACTTTGTAATCATACCAAAATCATACATGCAGCTGTAAAAATGGCGAATATATTTAAGATTAATTGTCATCGTGTGACAAAATCATGCGTGAGCCCCAACTTTTGACGTTCAATCTCAATGTTGAGACTTGAATATGAGTATGCACTGTTTTTAGATAACTGTGTGCATATTTTATTTACATATATATCTTAATGCTGAGACTTGAATATGAGCATGATTATGCACTGTTGCTAGATAACTGGGTGCATATTTTATTTACATATATCTGTCGCATAATATTCATCATTATAATCACAACTACTATCATCATTTGCTCTTTTTTTTTCCTACATTCTCGTATGTTTCTACTTTGATTAGTGTTTAGTCTGTTTGTAACTATTTACCAATAAGTAATCTCTGTAAAAGAGGAAATACAGAGTATATCTTGATTGTTTTCTCGTTATATATTTCTTTTTTACAGAACCTTACAATAATGGTACCACAGAATGATCTTAAGAAGCAGGTATGTTTCATATGCTAAATATGTAGATGAACTGAAGCAATTATCTAAGACGGAATTAGAATACCGTTTCACACCGAGATAAATAACTTACTCATAAAACTTGTTGAATTAAAAAAAAGGACCCATTGGGATATCTCATTTCAATCCTTGAACGACTGATTGTCTCTGATTCTTTGTAAATCTCGTCATTTAACCATTTCCTTCATACAGAAGCTTTTTGACGCCTCTGCAGTAAAGGACTTTTGAAAACATAAAGGCAAAAGAAGAAATTGCTACAATGATTTCATCGTTATACTTTCATTTATAAACATGTCGTATGTTGTGGGAAAGTGTAAAAGAGCGTGCTATAATCCCCAATGGCTGACTTTGAAAATACCCGAGTCGTGACCTATTGGGTTAATCAGATACACAGCTAATGTCAAAAAAGCTCGATCAGCATCTTTCGGTGACATATACAAAGATGCGACAATCTCTATTTGACTATTATTTACATTTGATAACGTTTGGTACATAGATCTTACTGTGACAAATGCAAAGATGCGAAAATCTGTCTTTGACTAATATTTACATTTGATAACGATTGGTACATAGATCTTACTGTGACAAATGCAAAGATGCGACAATCTCTATTTGACTAATATTTACTGTTGATGACGTTTGGTACAAAGATCTTACATGTGGGATAAACAGCTGGTAGCTTGAACAGAAAGTTTCGCGTATACTGGTTACTCGTACACGTAAACATGTAATAGGACAGATAAATGGGAGAAAGTAACTTGAAATCATTTAGACTGTGCAATCTCCTCCCCATTGGACTCAATGACATTCAGTATTCATTTATAAAGTGTTAGGCTTTAGGTCACGTATCGATTTAACCCGTTCAGTCTCGATTTTCCTACAGTAGACTCTTCCATATTCAATATCGCCCACTCCATTTCTCATAATGTTACACGCGTTTTGGATTAATTTATAACTAAAAGTCAAACAATGCTGATTTCAGGTGAGACAGCTCGTTACGGAAAGGATACATCTTAAATTTTGTAAAAAGTTTTGAACGTTAATAGATCCACTTGTAGCTTTGCTATTTATTGTAAACTAGACAGATATCCATTATATATAATAGATACGCGAGAGTAATACAATACTGGGGTAAAAGGTTATCCTCTGATAACGTATTCATTTTGACTTTGTATCATTGGCTAGAAGAAAACATCGAATAGGAAAGGATACATCTTAAATTTTGTAAAAAGTTTTGAGCGTTAATAAATCCACTTGTAGCTTTGCTATATATTGTAAACTAGACAGATATCCATTATATATAATAGATACGCGAGAGTAATAAAATACTGGGGTAAAATGTTATCATCTGATAACGTATTCATTTTGACATTGTATCATTGGCTAGAAGAAAACATTGAAAAAGTAGCAAATAATTAATGCAGTAAGGTAAAAGGTCTCTTATTGCAATAAGGTTTTGGATATATATGGCTCAATCCAAGTTCTGTCAACCATCAGAATGTTCACAATATTTTGAAACAAAGGTTGATTGGTGAATTTAAACAAAGTATAGATAGTAAGATAAATAGTAGCCGGATTTTGAACTCTTTCAAGTTTATTAGTATTGGTCCGATCATGGAAGATTATTCAAATATTTCACCTGATAAATGGAAACTCTACGTTTCTAAATTTAGACTGTCTACACACACTAAACAGGAAGATATGGAAATGAGAGGTTAGAAATATATCAGCGTTTATGTGTTTTTTGTTATAAATATAAAAAAAGAAGACGAATTCCATTTTCTTCCAATGTGTCCGCTATACTCAGATATCGGAGAAGTTCATATAATGCGTTATTTGTTCAAGCGTCCAAACATGTACACATTTAGTACCTTATTAAATGATAATGATAAGCAAAAACTGTTACATCTTAAAAAATATATTGAGGAAGCCTTTATCCGTAGAAATAGCTTCATCACAAATATACAGTAACACATTGCTACTGTAAAATGAATGTATTAAGTATACTCCTTTTATACCAGGTAGGTCCTGTGATATAATCGTGCTACTCTTCTTAATTAGATATAAGTACATGTATTGAGGATTTTTTCTATGTTTTTTTATTTTATTTTATTATTATTATCTATTTATCTATCTTGAATGGTAAAAAATTCGATTGTGTGTATGTTTCATGTTTATTGTAATTGATTGTACATTTTTGTATTGTATATATAACTATGATGTGTTGTTTGACTAGAAACTATGTAGTTTACGTCAATAAAATACTGTCATTGTCACTGTCATTGTCTAATCTGACCTCCAATAGAAAACTTTACCGAAACTAAATGCGAAGTGTTCAATAAAGGACATAGACATATATTAAGTCATTATATAAATATCACATGCACTTGAGGGTGAAAGTAGATATTGTAAACCCGAGAAAAGTAATGTCAACTTAGGCGAAGCCGAGGTTGACATTACTTTTCAAGGGTTCACAATATTGATATAGACAAGTGTTAAAAATTTAATTCAATGAAATAACAAAACTTAAACAAGTAAAATAACATTAAATATGTTATTTACAGAACTATAACATTTGTAAACAGAAAGGTATCACAGTGAGAATTTTTAACATAAAATTATCACAGTGAGTAAAGATATCACAGTCAATGTAGCGAGTGTCTTAACAACTTGAATTCACTTCCCATGAAAATTAAAGTGCACAGTACAATTGTTTAATGTTGGGTTTATATTGTAACTTGGTGTTAGACTTCCAAATGCAGTGTTTATAATTTGTGTTGCACCTCCTGTAAATTGAGTAGCACTTAGTTGGTTGCTTTGGGTAGTTGGCAGAACCTGTGTGACTGGTTGTCGATTACTTTGAGCAGTTGCTGCAGTATTGGCACTAGAAGTAGGCACTTGTTCAGAGATTTGAAAAAAAATATTGTCATCACTAAATATTTCTTCACGTTCATCAAGGGAAATCTCTGGTTGTTTAGGTGCTGATGCATCATGGTTGAAATATGTCATGACTAGACCCCACAAGGGCACTGCTAAGGGTGTCAGACATGTTTCTGTGTGTTGTTTTCGTTAGTCTGCGCGAGTAACTACGTATTGAAGCTTCAGATTTGTGACCAGATGCACTCATGATGTGTCTTGCCTCAAACCCTGCTCTATCAAGAGACGAAATAGATGTTGCTCTGATGCAATGGTTAGTATACCGCTTAGACAATGAGTCTAGTTTGGAAATGTCTGACATCATTTGGGCTAAAGTATATTTACCAAGCGGAGATTTATAGTACCAAGAGTCTGCTTCTTCACTGAGACTGTCAGCTGGACGCTGCCATAAATCATCCAGCGCTGGGTTTAGTCTCTCTACATAGCGTTTGAAGCTTTTTAACTGGACACATCTTCTCACCCGGTCTAGCATACATTCGTGTAAAATACAAGATTGTGACGTCGGACAGTATTTTCAGCGAGGTTCCCGATTTGAATCTGCGCGACGTAGTAACATATGCAGACAACAAGTACTAGGAAGGAAAATTGTTTCTATTGTATCAAAAATCCATGATCAATTAATAAAACTCGCAAATAAAAATTATGTTGTTATTTTCTCCCCCAAAACAATGAAAATTTAATTTAATAATGTTATTGGGCGGGACCTAGGTATTGGAATACATTCTAGGGGCGTAAGCGTAGCCTAATTATTGTAGTAAATATTCATCCGCCATTCAACCTTTTCATTTCAAGATTACAAAAGTGTTTCACCAATAAAAAATATATTGAATCTGTATGTTTGTTAGTTATTTCGCTGTTCATATATCGTAGTTTAATGTTATAACTGAACACCATTTTTCGTGTGTACTTTTGCTGATGCATTTTTGTAAGACACAAGCATTTAAAAAAAAAAGCATCTATCAATCCTTGAGTTAGAAGGGGTGAAACTGATAAAAATCGGAATAGAATAGATGCTTATCTAAAGTGTATTTAGATTTTGAAGCAATGGCTAGACTATAATTTTCTCGACAAGATAGAAACATACCTTTCGCTGTAATCCTCATGGTGTGTTTGTGTTAAACACAATACTGTCTGGATTCATAAGTTTTTTTAAATCACAATCGGTTATCTCTTCCTTGTGATCCACTGAACCCTCTCCCTTTTTCTGAAGATCACCAAGTTTCGCTTTAAATGTTGTCAAACATGATGAAAATGCAATGTCACACTTGATATCAATGTCCCATTTCTCCTTCAAACATTTTGAGATCACAAAATTTAAGTTGTGAAGCGTTGATTTTTTCAATTTCAATTCATCTCCTTTTAATGTTCGTATCGATGCAAAAAACAACATCAGCTGGCGATTGAGTTCATCCTTTTATTTTTCTCCTAAATGGCATTATCATCTCCTAGAAATTCTCTAAACAACTTCTAAAACACTTCATTTTATTATACGCCGCCGGAGGCGGTGGTATATTGGCGTCATCTTCTCCGTCTGTCCGTCCGTCCGTCCGTACGTCCATTTCTTGTGAACGCAACTCTTCCTACGTTTCTGACCGTATCTTTTTAAAACTTGGTCAATGTCATAACTATAATTGGTAGATGTGCATGAAGCGTCGATTTTCCGGTTCATTGATATTTGCAAGATTTATGTCCCTTGTAACTTAGTCTCTGTAGCTGATTGATATTGCAGCCTTGTGAACGCAACTCCTCCTATGTTTCTGACCAAATCTTTTCAAAACTTGGTCAATGTCATTACTATAATGGGTAGATGTGCATGAAGCAGCGATTTTCCGGTTCATTGATATTTTCAAGACTTATGTCCCTTGTAACTTAGTCTCTGTAGCTGATTGATATTGCAGCCTTGTGAACGCATCTCCTCCTATGTTTCTGACCGAATCTTTTCAAAACTTAGTCCATGTCATGACTATAATGGGTAGATGTGCATGAAGCGGCGATTTTCCGGTTCATTGATTGTTTCAAGATTTATGTCCCTTGTAACTTAGTCTCTGTAGCTAATTGATACTGCAGGCTTGTGAACGCAACTCTTTCTATGTTTCTGACCGAATCTTTTCAAAACTTGGTCAATGTCATACCTATAATAGGTAGATGTGCATGAAGCGGCGATTTTGCGGTTCAGCGATTTTTGCAATAGGTATGCCTTTCGAAACTTGGTCTCTATAGCATATTCACTTGAGAACGCAACTCAAGTTTCTAAACAGGTAGAAGTGCATAAAGCATGGATTATCCGGTAGAGTTATGCTCAGAAGGAAAAAAGGATACATATCGACACTGCCATTTGACCTACTTTCATATCGGAAGCCTCTATAGGGTTCTATCTCTGTTTATATGTATCCTATTTTCTTCCTGACTGAAATAATTTGTTGAATGGGACATTAAGCTCCAACAATCCAATCCAATACTTTGTTTGCTGATTCTTTTCCATTAAATGATTGTTTTACCATAATGGTAGTTAAGTGATTTTTTTTCATGAAATTACCATTTTTCGGTTCGGCCATTTTGATAGAGATTCCAATGGTAGTCTTGTGATACATGTTAAAAGCAATAATTAAAAGGACCAATCTTGATCTTTATATTTTGTGGCGGCGTATATTGTGGCGGCACTGGCACTCTTGTTTTTCTTTTCGTACTCGCCGAGTCTTTGCTCTCGTCTAAATTATTCAAATCAGACTCCGACACCGCAGCATAACGCTGATGTTGTTGAAATTCAGCCATTTTGGTCGTCTGACACATCTGAAAACGTTCATTGATCCAGACGCTTTTAATTTAATAAGCGCCTGAGAGGAAATTTTATTGGGAACCCAATAATCTGTTTTTAGACTTACAAGGGTGTAACATCATGATGTTACATGGGTGACATCATTTTTTGTTCACTGATGCGGTGTGGGAATTCTATACAGTAAAAACCACGTGAGGTACACTAATATAAATCAACATTGCATAAGGTTAACTAATAGAACATGATACGATATTGAGTCGTCTGCTTAAATTCCTAACTGTGACCTAGTTATCCCTTTGCTTCCCATGTTATCAAGTGTTTATGTCTGTATTGCATGTCTGAAAATGACACATTTCAAAAGATAAAGTATCAGAACGAAAACTTAAAGCTTATAAAGTTCATCTTACTTCTCCAGTAGTGCGTACTCATCGGTTGTTTATTAAATACATGCTTAATTATTGATTTATTTATTGGGGTTTTACGTCGCTTTCAACAATATTTCAGTTATATCACGGCGACCTTAATTATTGAACACTGTGGCAAACAGTAAACATATATAGAGGAATTGCATGATTTAGTAAACATGTTGATATTAGATAATTGATAAGATATAATAATGATGATTTTGAGTGTTTATATAACGAAGGGAAATATAAGCTTAAGCATCGTGATACTTTTGTGAAACTGTTAACAACGTACTGTTATGTTACATACATTAAACTAAGAATATCCTAAAGAAAGAACGATTAAGTACAAACAACGATGCTAAGTCACAATACTATTAACCGTTATTAGTATAGAATACAGTTGGTGGTGGCATTTTTATTAAGTCAATATTTTGCTTTCGCGTATATAGGTATGAACCAATTCAAATATACTTTCATTGTCGGCAAAAGAAAGAGCTTCATCACCAAACAATAATATTTTCAATCTCTTCGCTGTCAGTTTAGATACGTCAAGAAATAAAGTATTTCTAATCGTATTATAGTATCTACATTCAAAAACGTAATGCTGGTTTGATCCAACTGAGCCACACCTACAGAGGGTGAGTCAACAGCGACTTTCGAAAACAGATGTTGGTTGAGTGTGCTGCAATCTTTTCTTAAACTTGTATGTAATATTCGGGTATTTTCCATAACAGTAAAACCTATTCGAAGTAGGCTTGTCTCTATTAGTACAATATTTGAACCGAGATATTGTGCTCGCACTCTTTTAATTTTATAGAAGGGCATTCCACACATTAGCAATGAATTCATATAAAGATCAGTTCTACAAACAACATTTCTCAGATTATTGAGCCGATGAAGATTGTATGAAATGGTATTGCCAGCAGCTAGTTGGCCCACAATGATGTTTAACCCTTACCAACATACAACACATCTGCAACAGACGACATTCTGAAAACAAATATGCAAAATCTATGGAACATCTGTATAAAAACTATAAATGAATGTAAAATGATAGCATAGAGTTTAAAACCTTATGAAAAATGCGAAATTGCTAATTTTTTAGGAATTTCTAATTTTGTCACAATGATTTCAGAAGTCGTCTGCTGCGGATGCGTCAACATGCATTTACAAGAGGGAAAGGATTAATTAATGATATTTGGAGATCATCTGGGAAGTGATGGCGCTGACGAGTCTGCACATGCCCCCATTTCCCACAGTCCTGTCTTTCCGAAGATTCATCAAAACATAGTTTGACTAAATCGTTTATTTTTATGTTCCCACATATAGACGCTTTCTGGTGCCTCTGCAGGAAACGTCTTTTAAAGACAGGAGAAATTTTTCATGATGAGCAATGTTTTTTTTTTAACTTAATTCAATAATTCAATATTTGTTCTGTCACTGAAAGAGTTTCCATATTTGTTACTAAATTACTTTAAAGGCGTTTGCTACAGATTTGCTGTATTTGAGAAAGGGTTAAAACCCCCCTCTATATGGAACATAAAACATGGCTGCTTCTACTATGACCGATATCTTCAATAAGTGTTCCTTCTTTCTTTTCAGTGTAGCATCTATTCCTGCTTTTGCTGCTTCAATAAGATCCGATATTTTTTGATAGTATTTGCATTTCTGGCAGTGTTTACAATCATCTTTAACACGTGGGTTTTTATGACGTTTCCACAAACGACATTCAGATTAAGTGTTCCTCAAACTACGAATAGGACACGCATTCAGGAGAGGATACTTGGACCCGTCTCCAAGAGACTCGATGCAAATAGCGTCAAACGCACAACGAAAAGTTCAAATGGGTTTAAACAGAACCAATTGAATAACTGTTCAGAAGATTTTAAGAGGCGTCATTTAATGACCATATCGTATTCTGGTAGGACAGGAAATTTATTATTTCAATTGGCATCGCTGATAGCAATATCCAGTAAGACGTGTTACACACCAATCTGCATGCCTAAGACTATACCATATCTGGACCCGATATTTGATATAAGGCATATAGAAAGAAGACCATATAACCATTCTTCATTCAAAGAGTTAGAGGAACATGGCCACGCAACATATGACGTAAACATTACGTCACGGATTACGCCCGAATATAATTGGATTCTTGGCGGATACCGACAGAGCTACCACTACTTCAAAGATTATGCGGACTTAATTAGATCGTCATTTCGATTCAAAGATATTATTAAACAGGATGTACGTCAATATATGAATAGTGGTATGTATCATACTAAGCCAACGGTATGTTTGCAGGTTCGACGTGGTGATATAGTTGTGAGTAAACAAGCTGGTGTTTCAAATATGAGTTATATTAATCGATCAATTAACTATTTAAAAAAACATATTAGTCCAAAACAATTTTCCCTCATAGTAGTAAGCGATGGCATGTCATGGTGCAAACAAAACATTCAAGGCGACTACGTTCGTTATTCACCATTTCAAGACGCCGGTAGAGACCTATATCTCCTCACACAGTGTGATCATAGTATTCTCACGATAGGAACGTTTGGCTGGATGGGGGCGTGGCTTAATGAAACCGGTCTCGTGATATACGATAAATTAGCTCGGCGCCCTGAAGGGATGCGCATAAGTGATCATTTTTTCAGTCACTGGATCGGTCTGTAGATCTAATAGTATTGGTTTGCGATGGATTGCTATTAATATATTGCGCTAAATTACTATAGATCGCCTTTTAAGACTCACATTTCTGGATGTGTCTGGATCGCCATGTATGACTCACATCTATGGATCCTTCTGGAACGCCATGTATGACTCACATATCTGGATGGTTGTGGATCGCCATGTATGACTCACATATCTGGATGTTGTGGATCGCCATGTATGACTCCCATTTATGGATGGATGTGGATCGCCATGTATGACTCACAGTTCTAGATGGTTGTGGATCTACATGTAAGACTCACATTTCTGGATAGATGTGGATCACCATATATGAATCAAATTGCTGGGTGGTTGTGGATCGCCATGTATGACTCACATCTATGGATAGTTGTGGATTGCCATGTCTGACTCACATTTCTGGATGGTTGTGGATAGTCTTGTATGACTCGCATATATAGGTTGTTGTGGATCGCCACGTATGACTAGAATTTATGGATGGTTGTTTATCGTCATGAAGAATTTAAGAACATCTCGTCAAAAAAGATAAAAATCTCTTTCAAAATAAATCATCATCAGCCATTTCTTATTTTGCCACAATATTTTCAAAAATCGTCTTCTGCAGATGCGTCAAAATGCGTCTGTAGGTGGTAAACTTTTAAGTCTATCTGTAAAACAGAAATAAAATTAAGGGACGAACATAAATAAGTGAGAAAGTGAGACAACTAAAAACATCACGCTAGAGTAATGCTCCTTGTATTGATAAATTCTCCTGGCGTTTATGTTTCTCTATCGGCCAATCGACATGTCTTAAAGAAATCTGATATATTTGAAAGTCAGCCAACCTGTTTGGGAGGAGTAGAACTTAAGTTTGTTTTCTTTCTGTTGCTATCGAAACCAGAATTACATGGATCTAAATACAACGAACGGATTCGGGTGAGGACATTGAGAGAATGCTATATGCGAAGTTTGCTCTCAATGGGCACAGTGATTACAGAGGAACAGTTGTTTGAAGCACATACCGACTGACGCAATCACGGACGCATGCACGACGGACAACTCGCCATGATATAAACTTGACGGTTTTCAACCAGTGGAGCTAACAATCGAATAAGATAATAATTATGCATTGTCTAAAAAGATATGCAAAATAACACAAGGACTAGGTGTGTTTCGTGATATATTAACCCTTTCCCATATATAAATGCTTTTAAACGCCTCTGCAGACTACTTTTGAAAACATTGTGACAAAAGGAAAAAATGCTCCAAACGAGCAATTCTCCTTTGGCCACAATGTTTTCAACTTTATTTAACAATTAAGCCATATTTTATATGAATATTTTTCAGGTTTTTGTAACTATGTTGCCAGCAGACAACACTCGATCTATTTATTACGGCCAACTTACGCCATCTTTGAATTCCATTTTCATTATAAGATGAAGAAGTAGACCGACTCTGGACGCTTGTATTGACTTCGGTAATAAAGACCATCAACAAACCAGGTTACTCCCAATTTTACAATATTGTACCATTACTCTTTAACAAAATTCAGAAGTCAAGTTGACAAAAGTCAATGCGACGAGCGTGATTCCTCTTCAACCAATTGGTCAACTGTCAATGTAGAAAAGCAGTGAATTGCTTGGAAAGTCTGTTTTGTGGAAAAAAGTTAAACATAATCAATCAATCTAATACAAAACTCCATGTGTAACAATACACAGCTAGTGTTAAATATTAGTTCAGTTATTAATGAAGTTAACTGATAGATTTACATAGATACATGTGCACACATCTTAGCTAGAAATTAACCAAGCCACAATATCAATGCAGGAATATACATTATTCAAAAAGCAATGGGAAATAACCAGTGATCGACTTTTATACATATATTGAAATATTGCGTTATTCTTCCTTACTTTAGCTCCCTTTTATACTATAATCTCCGGCCAGGTCATAATAAATACCATATTATAAAATTAAAGTAATGGCTGTCCTTCTTGGCGCTCAGGATTGCGTGGTTTGCATTACCGCTGACTGACTGGTATAAGGATAAATAGACCAGTACTACTAATTACTTACACAGGAAATGTCGTGATATAACTTTTAAAACATGTGTTGAAAGCAGGGTTAAACACCAAACAATCAAATACTATGATCAGCATTATACATAGCTAAAGTTGAACAATGAAAACTAAACATAGAAAATAAAATCTAAATGTCAATCCAGAACTTGACCATAGAACCCATCCGACGGTTCGTGCAAATATCATCTTTTCTGAATGAGTTTAAATGGTATTTTAGGCCGCTTTCAATATTATTAAAATTATATAACAGCGTGTCCTGAGTTTTTTACCAGTGTTATCGGTATTATTGTTTCCTGGCACTGATGCACCGTGCTTAATGCAATCCTCGCAAACCTTAGCGCCGTTTTAACCCATTCTCTCGTGGAGATGCTTTATGACATCTCTGGGACACACGACTATTGAAAACATTGCGCAAAGAAAAAGAATGCTCATAATGTGCAATATCTCCTTTTGCCACAATGTTTTCAATCCTCTGACAATTTTACTTCTATATATATGCAAATATTTCTTATTTTGCCTAGATGTTTTAAAATTTGGCTGAATTCTTTTTGTTGGGGAACAGGTTAAGATAAGTTAGGATAAGAAAAACGCACGCAATCTAATGTACTTTCAATTAGCGAAACTCATGTCACTGCACATCGCAGCTATTAAGTCTGCACTAAGTCGCTCTAATGAGAGAACTAGTAGTTTCAAATTATAAATTTTACCTTTACGCATTCTCCTGGTTTCTTAAAAAGGTCAATAGACAAGAAAACAAGTGCAGAAGATACAATCAACGCTCGTCGTGTCGACATTGGAAATCTCGATTTCTATGTTATTTCAATAAAGAATTCATGTTTTGTCAGATATGTCCAAAGAGTTTCGAGAAGTTTACACTCGATTGTTATTCCGAACTATATTTATTGAGACGGTTGTCGACAGTCATCCGTTCCAAGGTCAAGAATATTAATAAACGTGTTTGCGGAGTAACTACGTTCCTAATAACACAGGTAGCTCCACCGAAATAAAGCTCGCCAAAACTAATAGTTCCAAAGCTAAACAAATAGTTCACAAAGGAGTATTCCCTTTAAGCTGAAATTATCCGAGGTAGTTTAGCCACGTCAAAGGAAAACCAACTTCCTAAAATCAAAGACAGTTACATTCAAATGTAATACTTTTACTGTCCTTCTTTATATATATAAAGTCATTGTTGGCCTGGGGCTTTAGTTTTTTCGGAGTTGGCAGCCCACCAATTCCTGTTAACACCCAACAGCGCATTTTAGGGTGAGACTCCGCGAGAAAAATAATTCATCATGGATTCAACAAAACTGCATTTAAAGAGTTAAGATTTTCCATAAGGAGATCAGTATAATGTTGTTGTAACATCAGTGAAAAGCTTAAGGCGTGAGTACTCCAATATAAGTTTAACAAATGCTTTAGAAAGTAATGCGCCGACAGGTCAAATATGGAAGCTTATTAACATTCGCAAAGAGGAACGTTAAGGTACTACTATGTTCGAGTATTAACGAAGATTGTCAAATTCAGTTTGAATAGAGTAATTTGCCATTGTGAAATTTATGCCTGATTGTATTATTCCCGGATAATTGCGACAAAAACAAATGGTAAACAAAGAAGTCGCGTGACAAATGCAGTTGCGGATTTTGCGGATGCTCTTGTGGTCCGTGCCCCCCCCCCCCCCCCCCCACACACACACACCCCGACGTTCACGCTCCACTGTTTACATTTTGGGAGCTCTTTTTATATTATCCAAAGAAACCCATCACATGTCGATACAATTTTTTTTTTTTTTTTTTTTAATATTTAAACTTTAGAAAATTAATACGCTGATAAATATCGAGTCAATTTTCAGTCCTGATCATGTCACGAGCACAGCAGTCGTTTCAGGAAGCTGCGGCTATTGGTGAATCCGTCTACATAGTACCTACTTTACCGGTTTATGTAGTCGACAGGCACGCCGTAACAACAACCTCGATGATACCCGGAGGAATATAATAATCCTGTTATGACCTTCTCATTCTTGAATCATCTGCTCCAGAATTCCTCAAACGGTTTACCTCACTTTAGCAGCGGGCTACTACGACTTTCGTACTGTTCCCGCTAGTTGATCTAGCACTTAACGACGAGTCGGTAAACTTTGTAAGGTAAGACCTGCCATCCACTCCGGGTGTAAATCGAATGCTGGAGGAATAAATGGGGTGGAGATATGGATATCAACCTTTATGCTTTCAAAAGTCTTCTGCTGCAGATTTATATTGTTTTAAAAAGCATATTTATGAATTCAAAATGTAGCCTACCTAATATCACTTAAAACCCAGTCACAATTACCTTGCGATAGGTTTGCGAGTAGTTTGCGGTAGATTTCTATACATTTTCGGCCGAAACCCTTTGGGACTCCTAGCGTGCATCGCGTTACTTTAAACTCGGACTTAAAACTTCTTCGCAAACTGATCGCACATTAATCGGTTGATGCCTGGCAGATGTCCGGTCGCACATCAAACATATAGGGCGAGAAAAAATGGAAGGACTGAAGGAGAAGGAGAGTGCAGTATCCACAAGAGAAGGACAGTGGCAGTGAAATGAATGAGACCACGTATCTCCTCTTCAGCCACCTTTGACCGCAAGCGCTGCAGAGATATCAACGGCATTCTCGTAAGAATGTTTGTCTTAATGATATCAAGTTCGAATATGGGTCATATTGGGTCAGAAACTAGGTCACTAGGCCAAATTGAAGGGAAATATTGTTATCAATCTGGAGGCTGCATTTTTAACTTGAGTATGTTGAAACTGAATCATGATGTTTGTCTTGAGGATATGTAGGCCAAGTTTGAATATTGGTCATGTATGTTCAAAAACTGTGTCACTAGGTCAAATTGAAGGAAAATAGTGCAAACTCTGTCGAAAACACATGTTTTAAAATGTGGTCAAAATGTTTATCTTAACGATATTAAGGCCATGTTCGAATATGGGTCATGCCAGGTTAAAACATAGGTTACTAGGCCAAATTGAGGGAAAAACTTGTTAATACTCTTGAGGCCGAATTTATGCTTCAGCAGCTTGACACTTTGTTAGAATGTTTGTATTGGTGATATCTAGTCCATGTTAGAATGTGGGTTATATCAGGTAAACAAAAATAGGTCACTAGGCCAAATGAAGTAAAATCTTGATAACACTCTTGAGGTTGCATTTTGAATCTTTGTCAGAATAATTGTCTTGATGAGCTTTGCACTGTTCAAACACTTTGTCCAGTCTAGAACATGGTTTAGAGAATTATTTCTACTTGATGGAAGTTGATTTAACATTGATATTTTTCTCAATATAACAAGGCAGGAACTTCAAAATATTCTGCCTAAACCTGCTGTCAAATTTTCCTTTGATTTTTCATGTCTTAAACGTGTATACTTGTGAGCTCTTGCACTCAGGTGAGTGATATATTGCCAACAAGGTCCTCCTATTTTCAAATTGACAGTGTCATAATATTTACTATTTGTTATATGATCTTTCAATTGCTTAACAATAATAACATAAACATAAGCTGAAATTGTTATTTCCTTTCACATTTTCCCTACTTTTCCAACCTCCCTGCAGCTCCCAGGTCGTCAGCACTTCAGTGCTTTGACTTTTTTCCTGTGGAGTCACAGATGCTTGTGTGACGAGATGGCGAACAAGGAAATTCAACTTAACCTTTAACTATTGTGTTTCTATTACACTTTTATTCAGACACACATAATTAATTCTGGATTAAATAGAATTAAAAAAGAAGGTTTGAAAATTCATTTCCCGTGTTTCATAGCTATTCCACAAAACTCCTCCTTAGAAGTTTGAACAAAGAAAAAACATTTATGTAATGTGTGCATGTTTTGAGACGGATGTCGTTGGCTTTCATATATTAAAGTGGCAAACAACAAATCAATAAAGCCTTTCCCACTAACATAAGCTTTCTGATGCTACCGCAGCTGACTGCATTGAAAACATTGTTACAATAGGGTAAACTTCTCATCAAGAGCAATTTCGCCTTTGGTACAATGTTTGAACTCTATTCAATCATTAAACTTTTATTTATAGAGGTTTGTTAAAAGGTTTTAACCAGAAAGTCAAAAGTTTTAACCAGACTAAAACTCATCTTCTGTAGATTTGTTTTATGTGGACAACAGTTTAGTCAAATTATAATTGATGAATCTTTGTCAAAATCAAATTTGTTTCAGAATACCTTGGCCTTATTAGCAGAACTGTGTTTCACAGGCTCATATTTCTTTGTAATAGTATTTGTTTTGCTTTTTATATTGTGCATTTACAAGTAGTATTTTGTTTCCATAATTACCGATAAGGAAGAATATCCTTGGACATGTTTCGGAAACATTTACATACTATTATCATGTTTCGGATACCAAGATCAGTTGGTAGACTTGTTTGTTGGGAGACACTCTTCAAAAGTCATATAGATTGATTGATAAACATGGCTCTAAGGCAGCATTAAAACAGGTTCAAAAGGGGGCGTTTCTTGTTTTACTTGAATGTATAGAGTAAAAAACATAGACAACTATTTAATTTCTATTAAATCAGGTGAACGATTTAGAACCATCATGGTTCACTTTAATGTGTATATAGTGAACACTTTAAAATTGTCTTGCACAAAACGTTAAGGTACGATTTGAAAATATTTGGGCTCAAATGTTTATTGGTGAATTTTAAAAAAATTGTAAATCATGTTTGTTTTCTTCCGTCAATGACCAACTATTCAGTTAGATCCTGCATAGTTTACACACTTAAATAACCATGCTGGCTACGTCTCTGGTATTTTTATCAACTAAACCCCGCACAGGAGCATTGCAACGTTGGCAGTGGGTATACAGGAATCTGGCATTGGTGTTGTTGTCATAGTCAATTTATTTTTTTAGATTAACTAAGTTATTAACGTCATTGTTGAGTGAAAACATTCGTATTTAACAAACATATCTTGTGTACATACATATACAACTGCCTGCCTGGCCTTAAGTTACGTATTCCAACACAACCCTCCCCCAGTACTTTCAGTGCTTTGATTTTTAATTTAAATGCAAACAAGAGTACGATATAATAAGGGTCGACTGTAAATGAATCTTATAAATAATTCAAGATGCCAACAAGTAACCGTCTTATGTTGTCAGTTCTCGTACTTGTACTGGACGTACTAGAGTCATCTTGTCCCGTAATTTGCCTAGTCTGGTTTCCGACTTCCTATGATAGTAAGTCTGGCACAACCGAATGAATGGCGGCCTGCTATGATATACACCTCCGATGTACAATTTGAATGTAATTATCTTAATAAGATGACCATCTGGATAAAATCGTTGTATACCTTTAGTCATTAATATAATAGACTTATAATAAATATTTACGGGTGATGATTGCTCTTTGTAAGAAGATGTGACGTTGGTTTTTGACAAACTAGAAAACGAGTGGTGTTCGGACAGTTGAAATATTTCGGATACTTTATAAAAACAAAGTTTGTTTGCATTAAATTATAATGTCCTGTGTGGTTTACTTTGACATTTCATCTTTGCGATGAAACTACTAATATGTTGTGGCACCAGACCACAGTTATGTAAAAGAAACTCCGAAAAATCCGGAAAAATTGCTTCTTTTGTCACTTATGTTTTCAAAAAAGCCGTCTGCTGCAGAGGCACAAGAAAGCGCCTTTATAAGGGAAAGGGTTAAGAAACACAAACAAGAAATATACAGCAGACCAATTTGGAAAAAGATCTGGACAAAATTAATTTTGAAAATATTATTACTGGTATCATTTAAAAAGTTTCATTTTTTTTTAAATTAAGTAGCTGTCTTATTATTATTATAATAATAGTTTTTTTCAATCAGTTTATTTTAGAACAATTTCACTGCTTTTGATGGTGGATCCCATGTGTGTTTTAAAAAATACCCAACATTGCTATGCCTGGTCCAATTGTGTAATGACATAAAGATGATGATGGTGTCACATTATGTTCAATAAACATCATCTTGATATTTAAATTGAATTTAAGCATGACAATAGATTTTTTTTTATTTCAGTGCAAGATTGAATTTTCCAATCATGATCAAAGACACTAAGGCTATATGTTCACTAGTAGCCACTTGAAGGTGAACATATAGTCTAGGTTTCCGAGATCACTG
The DNA here is from genome assembly GCA_031761405.1 of Serripes groenlandicus. Taxonomy (NCBI): domain Eukaryota; kingdom Metazoa; phylum Mollusca; class Bivalvia; order Cardiida; family Cardiidae; genus Serripes; species Serripes groenlandicus. The sequence continues at coordinate 7,573,517 of JASEVX010000010.1, forward strand.
GGTGAAATTAAATTGAATCTTACACCAAAACCAACACATTTTCTGTTACTTTTAAGCTTAAATAAGCTTAAAATACTAAATAAGCAAATATTCTGTTTAACCCTTCCCTTTCAATAATTAGTTTTGTTTAATTACTGAAGAAAGTTAAAACATTGTGGCAAAAGGAGAAATAACTCATAATGAACAATTTCATCTTTGTCACAATGTTTTCAAAAGTTGTCAGGGAGCGTCTAAATGAGGGAAAGGTTTAAGACAGATGTTTTCTAACTATGTGAAGTGAGACATTCTACTTCATAGCCAAAATATTGAAATCCCAAAATGTTGTGTGCACAGCAGTTATGTGGTGTTTTAACGGTTTCAAAACCAAGGTAACTATGTATTGTTCTCCGCCGACATGTATCATTATTAAGACAATATTCCTTCATATCTTTTTTCATACTAGGAAGCCCAACGTCAGCTTTGTTGTAGTATAAAATGGCACCAGCTTCACCAATTGATCTGCCAGTCACCCCTACCTCTAGGACATATGCTGCGAAAGAATAGAAACAACTTAAATAACGTTCTGCATGGACATAACTAAATGTGCAATCTGCTCAGTATCTAACCTTTTGGCTTAAAGATTTATCAGATTATTTCTGTTCACAAGGTGAACAATGTAGATCATGAGCATACTATGTATGTCATACACAGGTGTGTAGGCTCATCTGGCTCTGAATTACTGCAAACTAGTCTATTCATCCGAATAAGGATCTTTATTATTCACTTGAAAAAAAAAAAATATATAAGCCACCAATACAGATCATGATCAGAATACACATATGTGATCTGGATCTAAACTTGTTTCACATGTCCTATAACACATGCCATAACTCTAGTTTAGTACACAGTCAGAAATTATTAATATTATCAGGATACATGTAAATGCTTTAACCATTAACTCCAAACTTCCTCACCTTCTACTTGTGTTCAGTTTAGGCAGATTGAAATTCCATTATCTCTTCATTAACTTTTCAAAATACAGTCAAACTTGTATTAAGAGACCACCCAAGGGAAATGTTATAAGTGGTCTCTTAAGACAGGTGGTCTCTTATTGAGGTACAAATGTATTTTTCTTTTTTTGGGTCTTATGTATACTACATTATACATGTACATGTATTGGTATTAAAGAATAAATAACAATAAACATTTTGTTGTTCTTCTAATTTTATATTTTATTTCAATATATTAATAATATTTATTTGCAAAAGTGTAAGTTGATAAATAAAACATATATAAATTTAATCACAAACTTGATTGTTATTTATTATTTGATGTTTTTGTTTAACTATAACATGAACAGGATATGTACATGTATGTTCAGTAGAAGAATAGAGCACTACTTCTTACTAAAAAAGTCACTGATCGTGTTCTGTTTCAAAGACTGTCCATCTAAAAACAAATTATTTAAGGAGTCATTTAAAGACATTGTCAGGTTTAACATATTTGAGTGCCCACAGATTTGCTAATTAAATCTAATAAAAGAGCCAATTAAATAAACGTGCTATCACCATTAGAAAGCAAAAGACAAACACAGATCCAATTAAAGAGATCAAAAAGTCGGACCAAAATTGTCATAATTAATCCACAAACAATCCCAAAAGTATCCACGGGGTGATTTAACACGGTCAATAATCGAAGGTAAAGTGTATTAAGTACAAACTGATAAACATGCAATTATTGGCTTTTACCACTGTGATACACGTCTGCAGAATTTGAGAGTCGTAACAAAGACAACAAGAGAAAGTTGATGCAAGGCATCAATGTCGCCGGAAAAGACTGCATTTATTTATTTATGTATTCTTGACTTTCCTTAGTCTATTCAAACATTTGCTTATAAAGTTTATATAAATACCTATGCATTAGGGTATCTATAAAAAATTAACGAAATGTGTACACATTTATCTTGGCTTAAATTTAATCTTGCTGTTGTTACTTATTTAAATAATAGTATTCATTCATATAATTTCAATGTTTGTCAATCTTATTCGAATCACAAGGTAAATATCCTGGTATTGCTTTAAAGGGAGGTAATTTGAAGAAAACAAAAGTCTTCAAAAGGAGAAATATATCAGCATTACCGTCTACAGTTTAAATTGTTCTATTGTTTGTGGATTTAAAAATGTTCTTTTTTTCTTATTTCTACATGTACAACGAAATATTGCGGCTTCTCTTTGCGCTTTGCGTCAAACATTCGTCTTGTACTCGTCTAAAATAAAATAATATCACTCGCTTTTTCATATCGAAATGCGCATGCGCGAAAATCGATGTTAAAGGTCACGAAACTACACAACAGAATAGGGTCTATATTTAGCTTAGAAACAGTTCCTACTTTAGATATTCATGGATTAACATTATTAAATGAATTCTACACAAATCAAGACATCTCTTTGAACATGAAAACAACATTTAGTAAGTTAAAATTGCTATTAAAAGGAGAATCCGAAATTGACCTCAATGATGACACATAAGAGTCTGCATTAGGGGGTGTTGGTTCACGTCTTGAAGGGACCACTTTTGTCTTCGTAAATAAGACAAAAAACTTAAATGCGAGTGAAATAAAACAAACTGCAAACATTAAAAAATCGGAATATTTATTTCATTTTAGATGTGTCATTTATTAGTGTTCGTAAACAACCACAATTGTAATATGTTCAAATCATCTAGATTTGTTTCTTTCTAATAATAAGCCGCCCTCCCATGTGATTTCCGAAAAGCTATTAAAAATAGAAGTCGCGGGCTTCTGCCCGGCGACTAATAACTGTAGCTAAAGTGTATTAAATACAAACTGCTAACAACGCAATTATCGGTTTTTACCCACTCTAATACACGTCTGCAGAATTTGACCTCGGGTAATTTTACATGTAACACCTTGCTTGATGATAATTTAAACCTGTGTGGTTTACACGCAACAGTTGTGTTAGAATGATTTGACTGTTAGATTTAAGGTCGCTCAACCGTGGATTTTTATTAAAAATGAATGGTTTTAGTGTCCGTTGGTCGCAGACAGCAGGATCTCGCTTATTGCAGGTTAATTAATGACTAAAAAACATCGGGGGGAGTTCAATGTGGTCGCTTACACCAGGGGGTCGGTTATACCAGGTGGTCGGTAGTACAGGTTTGACTGGTATATGATGTTTCTGAGTGCCACACATTTTATTGTACATGTTTTATACATGATATGAGCCTCTGCATGACAACATGTACAAGTTGCCTTTTGAGAACAGTATTAAAGATTTAGATTAGACTGGGCATCTACACAGTCTGATCAAGATGTACACTGTTCACATATTACTTACACTAGCTTGTTAGCATATTAATTATGGTAGTGTCATACTGTATTAATTGCAGTACTCTGATAGGGCATACTCTGATTAACCCTTTCCTACTTGTAGACACATTCTGATGCATATGCAGCCGTCAACCTTTAAAACCAATGTGATAAATGGAGAAATTACTCCTTTTCTGACAATGTTGTCAACTCTATTCGATTATTTAACTTTCATTTACAGAGATATTTGCCAAACTGTTTTCAAAGTCGTCCACTGCATATTTGCAGTATGTGGAAAAGTGTTAAGTTAACCATATTTTAACCCTTTCCCATACAGATTAAACCTTCACTTAATGAATACATGTTTCACCTTCACTTAATGGAATACACGTTTGTCTTTGATTACAATTGCAAATCAGATTGCACATCTGTGTTTACTGTGTAGCAGACGACTTTTGAAAAGCAATTTCTCCTTTTGTCACAATGTTTTTCAACTTTTTACAGTAATTATACTGTCATTTCTAGAGATCATCAAGATGTTTTCAGTCGTCTTCTGCATATTTGTTTTATGTTGGAATGTGTGAAGTGAACAATCTAGATCTTGATCAGCATTATCTTTGCAGGATGATCTGGATCTGGATCTAATTGACAATAGAAACTCAGAAATCATTTGACTTGAGGAATCAAATAAACAGTTAAAATAAAACATTTAAATCTTTTATGGTAAATTGTTCAAAATAGAGCCTATATTGCCTAAATCGGGGATTACTAAAGCTTATAATAAAGGAAACATTTGAACATTTTTAATAGTAATATACATCCCATAAAGATAAACACATTTATTTCTAATAAGATCCTTTGTATCCGAATTTCAAATACATTTTCATCTATCCGAAAACTATACTACTCGATAACAAATATTTTTTCTTCCAAACAGAACAAACCATCATAAAATGAAAACATGGAATCAATTTATGACCTTATTTTATAAGATAAATGAATTATTATCCCGATAGTCAACAAAATAGTAAATTAAGATATTACCTGATATTCCATCGCGTCCGCCATTGTTTGGTTTGTGCCTG
>JASEVX010000010.1:7578108-7593108 GCA_031761405.1 Serripes groenlandicus
ACAACGAGCTGGTATCTTGCCTATAACATGACAAATTCGACATTTGTGATTTTATTATTATTATTATATTTTAAAGTATCACCTGCAAAGAAGCAGCCAATGAACCTACTACAACGCCTGCTGCCCCGAAACCTGCCCCTAGCAAAGCAAATGGAACGGCCACCACTACTCCGACGCAAGCTCTACGGCAGTAACTGTTGCAGCTGATACATAAGGTGCTGAAAAGCAAATTATTAGGTTGTGATTCCAGACTACACAGCATTCCTTCAAAAACATAAACGATATACTGTATATTGTAACAATGTTTACGTAATAGATCTCTAGATAAGGCAATTATCTAGTATTCTATAATCTTTATTTGACATTCGAACACTATTTGTGGGAATTCAAACTATTCGTTTCAGAGACGATTCCTTATATACCACAACACAGGGTTTGTTGGGTAGTAAAAGAGAAATTCTCTCTTTTTTTAGACCTCTGATGAGATTCCGATAAACTCAATAAACTGATTCAAACAATAGGATGGTAACATGGAATATTGTCATAGAAACGGAACTATAGGTTTCGGTATCGAACCCCTCGACATAAAGATTATAAGGTCACTCCTGTAGATATAGATTTGTTAGCAGATAGACCACTCTCTGTCCTTCTTCGTAGTCCGTTGTTAATTTATAGCGTTAAAAGACATCTTCTGCTAAACCACTTGACTATTTCAACCAAATGCTCTTTGGTGATCTTCTTTCAAAAGTTTCTAAAGATTTAAATTATATTGGGAATGTTGGTTGCTGTTGCATCCGAAAGTGGGGAAATTGCCCCAATATGTATGATTCTTCTTCTCTGAATCCGCTAGTCGAATGTCCAATATAAATCTGGTAGAAATATTCCCTCATTATCATTATTATCAAACATAATTTCCTCCTATCAGAAGATTTCATTATATAATACAATACTACAAATTAACTTGTATACAACTACATATACTTGAGAGCAAGAGAAGCAAGATAGAGAGAGAGAGAGAGAGAGAGAGAGAGAGAGAGAGAGAGAGAGAGAGAGAGAGAGAGAGACGAGAGAGAGAGAGAGAGAGAGAGAGAGAGAGAGAGAGAGAGAGAGAGAGAGAGAGAGAGAGAGAGAGAAGAGAGAGAGAGAGAGAGAGCGAGAGAGAGAGAAACAGACAGACAGACAGACAGACAGACAGACAGACAGACAGACAGACAGACAGACAGACAGACAGATAGACAGAGAGAGAGAGAGAGAGAGAGAGAGAGAGAGAGAGAGAGAGAGAGAGAGAGAGAGAGAGAGAGGAGAGAGAGAAAGATGGAGACAGACAGACAGACAGAAAGAGAGAACGAGATTTATATGTGTGTATATGTTAATGAACGAAAGTACATACTAAATTATACTCATGCACACAAAACTCTCACACATTATATCATGCGAAGGAAGGGTTGCTATATCTAAGTGCAAAGTGCCCAACTGACACAGAAGGCACAAATGAGCCGTTCCACGAGAAAACCAACCGTGTGGACGCTGCGTAAAGTATCAACCCGGATCAGCCTAAGCATGCGCGAAGGATACCCGGACACACATTGTTCGCCTCCTGCTGATTGTCTGTTTCAGAAAAAATACTCTATACCTTTATCCCATTGAGACGGAATGTGTCCGCCCGGATTAGCCTGCGCGGACTGCAAAGGCTGGTCTGGGTCGATGAATTACGCATACTTCATAATGTTGATTTTATTTATATAGTCATCATACTCATCATTCAAAGTATAACGAGTTAATTGATTGATTGTTCGAGGTTTTACGCCTCTTTCAACGTGTTAAGTATCATAGGATACTACATTGAGTGCGTATGCGCCACGGGTAATTAATGTGTCTGAATTGACCGAAAACGGTTGATTGATTGATTGATCGGATATAACGCCATCTTCAACAATTTATCAGTCATATCTTGGAGGCCAGTTCATTTAATCATTTCTTTCGTTGCTTTCCCACACCGACTTTTTAAGCAACTGGCTGCTTTTCCACATAAACTTTTAGGTCATTGGTGCAAGACGAGTGACTTTAGTGAAATATCACTGACTTACCCTAGCTCCATTCTTTTCCTGTGTATCTCAAATAAACTCCGATGAAAACAGTTTCATAATATCTTATTTTAATGCTTGGACTTTATTCGTATTAATCAAATTATATATATCAAGTACTTCCCAAAGCTTTAACGTTTACACAAAGTCAATTTTACATGTCCTTATAATGCATACACACATAATAACGTTGAGGTCATATTTTTATTTCTATTTCTTCCATTTGTAATTATTTTTCGAAAATATTATTCTTGATAGCCCTTAGTTCTTCAACTAGAGGTGTATTTGTCAGCAAAATATCATGTGTGGAGATCAGTGTTTACCTTTTTACAGACAGGGGTCCAATGTTATATCCTCCTCCATGAAGTGGACGAATTCACGTGACAGCCGGAGGGTACATAGCCATCAGAGCAACTTAAAATGCATCTGTTTTCACCATCCTTTTATCGAGGCGCCAGGTGTCCCAATTCTTCCTATAACAAATGACAAAATTCGATTTTTACATGATTACCAATCTAAAATATCATCAAATTAGCATTATTATAAATTCAAACAAAGATAAAACGATAAGTATAAAGAAATCATTATCTCGACGGAAAAACACAAACACTTTGTATGATAAGTTATAATGTTAGTACTTAATAAACAAAATATTAACGGCTCCAACTTGACGAAATGTTACACCATGAAATTCCAATATTAGTAGTTGATCAAAAACATCCATTGATAATGTAATTTTCAACCAATACGCTTAGGTTGAATTGATTTAATCTTTATAGTAAGTTGGCTATATTATATATTTGCACCTTCCCAGTGAACCATTCGTTCGGTGACGGTAACGTCTCCTATAGGTGTTGGTATGCAAGACGATTTGTATAACGTACTTAATACGTTTCGCACCGAATTGGAACACTGAAGACGTCTGCGAGACGTCTGCCAAACGGTTTTAATACGTATTGGTAACGCAAACCATATGGACACTAAGTGAAGACATATAGAAGACGTCTACAATACGTGTTTAATACGTATTGGTAACCAAAACCATATGGACACTAACTGAAGACATACAGTAGACGTCTGCCAAACGGTTTTAATACGTATTGGTAACCAAAGCCATATGGACACTAAGTGAAGACATAAAGTAGACGTCTGAAAAACGTTTTTAATACGTATTGGTAACCCAAACCATATTGGCACTAAGTGAAGACATATAGAAGACGTCTGCCAAACGGTTTTAATACGTATTGGTAACCAAAACCATATGGACACTAAGTGAAGACATACAGTAGACGTCTGCAATACGTTTTTAATACGTATTGGTAACCAAAACCATATGGACACTAAGTGAAGACTTTGAAAAAAATACAGTAGACGTCTGTCATACGTTTTTAATACGTATTGGTAACCAAAACCATATGAACACCAAGTGAAGACTTTGAAAAAAATACAGTAGACGTCGGCCATGCGTTTTTAATACGTTTTGCTAGCCAAAACCATATGGACACTAAGTGAAGACTTTGAAGGAAAGAAAACAGTTGACGTCTGCCGTGCATTTTTATTACGTATTGTAACCCAAACCATATGGACACTAAGTTAAGACTATGAAACAAATACAGTTGACGTCTGCAATACGTTTTTAATACGTATTGATAACCAAAACCATCTGGACACTAAGTGAAGACTTTGAAAAAATAAAGCAGATGTCCGCAATACGTTTTCAATACGAATTGGTAACCAACACCATATGGACACAAACTTAACACATTGAAAGAAATACAGTAGAATGTCTGCAATAAGTTCTAAATACGTATTGGTAACCACAATCATAAGAACACTCAGTAAAGACTTTGATAAAAAAAACAGTTGACGATTGCCATGCGTTTTCAATACGTATTGGTTACCAAAACCATATGGACACTAAGTGAAGACTTTGAAAAAGATAAAGTAGACGTCTTCCATACGTTGTTAATACGTTTTGGTTACCCAATCCATATGGACAATAAGTGAAGTTTAAAAAAAAAAAGTTGACGACTGCCATGTGTTTTTAATACATGTTGATTACCAAACCCATATGGACACTAAGTGAAGCATTTTAAACAGATACAGTTGACGTCTGCAATACGTTTTTAATACGTATTGGTAACCAAAACCTTATGGACACAAAGTGAACTTCTTGAAAAAAAAAATAACCAAAACCATATGGACACTTAGTGAATACTTTGAAAAAAATGAAATAGACGTCTGCCATGCGTTGTTAATACGTATTGGTAACCAAAACCATATGGGCACTAAGTGAAGACTTTGACAAAAATACAGTTGACGTCTGCAATACGTTTTTAAAACGTGTTGGTAACTACAACCATATGGACACTACGTGAAGACTTTGAAAAAATAAAGTAGACGTCTACCATACGTTTTAAATACGTATTGGTAACCAAAACCATATGAACACTAAGTTAAGACTTCGAAAAAAATTGACACACTTATAATCAAAGAACTGTTGGAAGTTGATTTTTAGGTGTTGTCTACAAGAATGACTACAATGCAAAGCGAGAAAACTTTACTAGACAATGTCAATTTTAAAATAGAATAACTTTCTAGTATGTATGATAACGTCCCAATCAGGGGACAAAAGTCAGTGTGACAGGCGTCATCCATCTTTTACCAATGGACTTAGTCTATGAGGAAAATCAGCCAGTTGCTTGTGAATATTGTTGTGTGGAGTTCTGGTGTTAGAAAACCAGGAAACACATGATCGAGTAGGTGGCCGCCGTGATATGACTGAGAAAATGTTAAAAACGGCCTCTTAAACCCCTATTAATCATAATGTGTCCCTTTAATTTGTGTTGTAATCTATCATGTAAAGGGTGAAACACTGAGTGTTCATTCATGAAAACGTACGAAACCTGCCATGCCAAAGCGTTCTTCTGAGTTGTCTGTTATATAAATACGTATGTTATAAAACTTTGTTAAAAGTGACTTGTTGACATGTCTACAGTGTAATAATACCCGATGAAATCAAAAGAATTTCTGCATATTAAAAACAATCTATAATTACGTTTTTATTTCATTCATTGGAAAGGCGGTGGATCTATCTGTGTGAACTTAAATTGTATTAATTCGACGATACGGTCAGTTCTCGAATTGACCTAGTTCGTTTCATCAGAGACATTTATACACATTTTAAGTCTCTGCTTTTAGGTTGATTTTACTTAGAATTCATTTTACTATATTGATACGCGTATGCATAAAAACGTTCCTATGGAAACTGTTGTTATAGGGCATATTCCATATGGGTCAGTTTAACTTCAGAATAACATTTAACATAAACGTTTTATTCACATATTCATGCGGTGACGTCTGGAAAACGTCTACAAGACGTCACGTTACATCCGGGTACTTTAACTGAAATCGAGGCTGCCGCCATATTGGAAGATTCCGAAAAACAGATCAAAAGCCCCCGAAGCATTTTTGTCCGGAACTGCAGGTAATATAAAACCGTCACGTATATCTATGGATACCAATATTTAATATGATAATTACAGCATGTGTGTAACGATCAATGGACTATTGCCACCCTGTGTAACTATAAATCAGCATGCGCTGAAACAATCAATATTCCCGCGCTAAACAGCGAGTGTGAAAGAAGGATAACGTGCATCTTTTTAACCGTTAAAAAGTTAGAATTTATGTGTTTTCTGATATAACTAGTATAGATCTACCTATAGAGCTCTACTTGTCTTTAAATGACATTCATGGTTCTTTTGGATCACGTAGAAAGGTAAACACGTGGAATTCATGTGGAAGACGTCATCTGAACGTCGCGGTATGTAAAATGGTTATATATATATACAGTACGTGGCCATAAGAAAGTACCCAACGTCTGGGAAAAAGTAATAACGAATTGGCAAATCTAAATGAAACCTCGTAGTGCGGTAATTCTTCATGATGATACAAAAACAATGTTAGCGTGAGTGTTTCGCTTTATTATTCTGATGTCATCTTGTGATGTCATTTTATGAGCGAGGGGTGATGGACGATAAAATCCTCCCTTGATATAAACAAACAATTGTAATTTGACTGAAACACATTGCAGTTTATTTGGAAATATGTTTTGTGCAATAAATATTATGTTGCTAGAGATATCTAGATCTACTACAAATAAAGATAAAAAAAATGTGGACAAACTAAAAGGCAGAACAAAACACAGAATAATTTATTAAAAGTCTCTTCTGGTTTTTTTCCGTTACTAAAAATAGCATGGCCGTCAAGTTTCGATTATCCGCCATTTTGTTCAGTTGTTTACTTGACCTACTTAGGTTGGTTTCAGCAAGTGTATTCTGTTTTTTTTCGTAAAATAAGATGGAAAAAGAATGCATTGTCGTCGGTTGTTGCAATAGTGATACAGAAAAACAGACTGTACTTAAAGTGCATAGATTACCTAGGCTATGGCAGACACACATAGAAAGTTATAGCTAAATGCTATCAATAGGCCTGAGGCGACATGAAGTTACCACAATGTTTCATCTTTATTAACTTAATAGGACATTCACGAACATATTACGATACATTTTAACAGGTTTTTTTTGTAACGTGCCGGGCTAAAGACACAGCAGATCCCTTCAGCGAAAAGTATACTCAACCCTGAAGGGGTCCACTTGTCTTATATATCTAACCCTAAACCCCATCACCCCGAAACGGTGATGCTAATTTGCATATTCGTTACAATACTTCCCACTCCGAGAAGACTCGTCCCGAGTCTTGGCCTGGGAAACCCATGGGTAAGGCAACTCCAATATGGCAGTTGTCCTCATCCCACCGCTGCCACCAATGTAACGTGCCGGGCTAAAGACGCAGCAGATCCCTTCAGCGAAAAGTATACTCAACCCTGAAGGGGTCCACTTGTCTTATATATCTAACCCTAAACCCCATCACCCCGAAACGGTGATGCTAATTTGCATATTCGTTACATTTTTATTGTGTTTTATTACTTACAATCGCGAATTAGAAAAATTGCATAGTGGCATACTAAAACCTGTATAAATAAATAGAATCCCAATGAATCGGCTCACGAAAATAACTTGGCTATCACGAAAACAACTTTATTTATGAAAATATTACCCATAAAACCACACGTTTTGATCGGTATAAACTTAATAGGACATTCACGAATTTTAACAGTTTGTTATAGTGTTTTTGTACTTATAATCGCGAAATAGTGAAATTACATAATCGGTTCACGAAAACAACTTGGCTGTCACGAAAACAACTTTATATATGACTTTATAACCCATATAACCACAGTTTGATATTAATTAATTTAATAGCACATTCACGAGCATATTACGATACAATTTAACGATTTGTAATAATATTTTAGTTAATATATCTTATTCGAATAGAACGGGTGCTTTCAACTGACAATGTAATGTTGTTTTCGTGGGCTGCTAGGATGTTGTTTTCGTAGGCTGATATGCTTGCTGTACTGGCGTGATTCGGATTGAATGTGATATGTCTGTTCTTACAAGTGAATTAAAGTACTCTTAATCAATATCAAAAAATATTAATAAATAATTTGTTCCTATTTTATGGGTTTTAGCCTATGCCAGACCCGAAATACATATTTTTCGATAATAAGTACAAAATAATGTTAAAAGTGGATTTAATTTGTTATAAATGCAATTGGCATGTGTTGTTTAAGTGATATTTGAGGAGAAAATAGGGTTACATGGGCTTTAAAGTCATATAAAAAGTTGTTTTAGTGAGAAAAAGTTGTTTCCGCGAAAACAAGTTGTTTTCGGTATCTAGCTATATCCATGTTGTCTGCACCTTACATTCTCCAAGTATATCTACATTTTGACTGATCACAATGCAGTAATTGATTTTTCTTTTTGCAGGTAATACATGCTTTTAATGAAATTAAAAACATTGTCTATGTGATAGTGATAAATGATCAATTTCTTGTTTTTACCACAATGTTTTCAAAATGTGTCTTTATTCTGAATTAATTAAAGCGGGAAAGATTGAATTCGGATTAAGAATAAGATGGCTATTCATACATGCCGAGTGCCATTAGCTCAGTCAGTAGCGACACAGGCTGTCAATCCAGGGGTCGTGAGATCAAATCCGGGCTCGGCCAACTTTCTTTCCAACGTTTGACAAGAGTTAATGCGACATTAGTCTTCTACCAATGTCTATGTGGAAAAACAGCCAGTTGCTTTGAAAGATTGTTGTGTTAGTACTGGTGTTAGAAAACCAGGAAATACACGAATAGGTGAACTGGCCGCCATCATATGACTAAGGAATTGTTAAAAACAGTGTTAAACCCCAATCAATCAATCAATATTCATACGTAAATATATATATGAATGTAGTTATTATGTTCTTTCTTTTTAAGTTAACAGGAAGGAACAATAACCTCAACAGATTGTGTGCCAACTGTGAACATGGGCTACAGAACACCTTTACAAAGTTTAGACCTAAGTTTAATCACACTGTGTCTCGAACAGCAGAGAAATGTGTAAAGCGAAAAACTACCGTTTGAGGTATCACCAAGCCCTCGATCTTTAAACAACTTTGAAGCCGCTGAACTTGATTTATCAACCCCATTCCATCCAAAGGTACAATGTAAAAAATGCTGCAAAACATGATACTGTATATAAGTATAACTGCTGCGAGGCCAACATTAAGACACAACAACTTGTAGATGAAATCAACAGTCTGAGATTGGAAATCACTGTACTCAAAGAATGAGATATATTCAAATTTACCAGCATTACCCCAGCTGGTTCTATTTACTTCATATTAAGGGCATATCCAGGGAAGATTTCTTATAAAGTGCTAACAAATGATTGTGATTATTTTAACTGTATTAGCATGATGATCTTGAATTGTCTGACCGTGGGTTTTTTTAAATTGCGGATGAACAAAATGAGATTGGTGCAGAATTTGTTATACCAGCATTTACCAGAGGCAGTTGTGTGCCAGGGATGTAGAATGAGGTAGAAAGATCTCTTATGTTTGCATTCACTTTGAAAGAGCTATGGAAAGACTGAAAACTTTCAGAATCCTTTATGAAAGGATGCATTCAAATATTGTGCTCCATGCTGGCAGTCTTAACTCTTATGACAATTTGCGCTGCAATTATGAACTTTTACCCTTGTCTTGTGACCTAATCTATTTATCTGAATCAGTTTTGTTTCAAACTTTGTTGTTGTAAAATGCAGAAAATTTCTTTAAATCAATTTAAAGAAGTGGTAAGTTTGAATTAGGTTGAAAAAAACCTGTGGCAAAAGAATAATATTTTAAAATGTTATTGCACCAAAGTGTCTGTTTGTCTATGTAGCAAGGGGTTAATAACAACTTTTAGTGTGAACAAACAAGTATGAAAGGCAGGATATTTTTAAATAATTACCAAATTATTTTAAGGGTTCTCAATAATTTTGGTTTGAAAATTGACAAAATGAAAAGTAATTAACCAGCTAAAGTTCTTGTTTAATAATAAAATTTTGTCAATTTGAATGATGTTTATTTAACCCTTTCCCTCATACGAAATTTCTGCAGCAGTCAACATTGAACATATTTTGTCAAAAAATGGAAAATCTCTTTAACCCTTTTCCTCATATAGACGCTTTCTGACGCCTCTGCAGCAGGCAGCTTTTTGAAAACATAGCGACAAAAGAAGAAATTGCATAAAACGTGCAATTTCTCCTTTTGACACAATGTTTTCCACTTTTCGTCATAGGTCATCCATTCAATTATAGAGATTTTCTATGTTTTGACATTATAATATATAATGTTTAAAGTCATCTGCTGCAGAAATGTCGTATAAGGAAAAAGGTTAATTGAATGGATAACCTATGACTAAAAGTTGAAAACATTGTGGCAAAAGGAGAAATTGAACGTTTTGTGCAATTTCTATTTTTGTCACTATCTTTTCAAAAAGCTGTCTGCTGCAGAGGTGTCATAGCGTTTATACGAGTGAAAGGGTTGAAAAGCTCTTTAATTGAAAGTAAATTTCCTGCTTAAAGTTGAAATCATTGTGGCAAAAGGAAAAGTTGCTTGTTTTAAGTAATTTCCCATATTGTCACTTAGTTGAGTTTTTTGTATGTCGGAAAGATTTAATAAGAACAAGTATGTACACACACAAATTATTGCAGTAGACATCTACAAATGTTTAATTATGAACGATGAGTAATGTGGAAAGTTGAAATCATTGTGGCAAAAGGAGAAGTTGCTTGTTTTAAGTAGTTTTGCCTTTTGTCACAATTTTTCAAAATGTGTCTGTATGTGTGGAATTAATAATAACAAGAAAGAGTATGTACAAACATTTTGGATTGAAATCTTTCAAATAGAAATGTTACCAGACAGCTTTATAACAATAATATTTTTGTCAATTAAAATGACCCTTAGTTTTCCCACATACAACAAATCTGCAGCATATGTTTTTTTTAAAAACCAAACTACAAATAATTGAAAAGCTCTTAAATTGTGGTAAAAAAAATGACCCCTCCCCTGGGATCACTTGTTTAACATAGACTCGTTTAGGGAAAAAAACTTTAAAAATCTTTATGTCTAAAAGTAGAAGGCCCAGGCCTTTGATACTTGGTATGTAGCCTCATGTAGTGGACCTCTATGAAGATAGTTCAAATTATAGCCCCGGGGTCTAATATTACCCCTCCCCTGGGGTCACTTGTTTTACTTAGACTCATATGGGGAAAAAACATTTTCTTGTCTATTAATAGAATGCCGAGGCCTTTAACATTTGGTATGTAGCTTCATCTAGTAGACCTCTATGTAGATTGTTCAAATTTTTGCACTGGGGTCAAAATTGACACCTCCCCAGGGGTTACTTGTTTTAACAAAGACTCATATAGGGAATTAACTTTAAAATTCTTCTTGTCAACAAATAGAAGGCCAGGCCTTTTAATATTTAGTATGTAGCTTCATCTAGTGGACCTCTTTGAAGATTATTCAAATTATATCCTGAGGTCCATAATGACCCCTCCGGTGGTTCACTTGTTTTACATAGACTTGTATTGGGGGGAACACTTTTATATTGGGTGTGTAGCTTCATCTAGTGGACCTCTATCAAGATTGTTTAATTTATATCCCTGGGGTCAAAATTGACTCCTCCTTATATCTAGCGAGAAATTTTAAAAATCTACTTGTCTTGAATGTAGAATATCCAGGATTTTGATATTTTGTATGTAGCTTCATCTAGTTGACCTCTTCTAAGACTGTTTTAAGTATAGCCCATTGGTCAAAAATGGACCATCCCAGTCACCTGTATTACATAATAGTATAAGTGTGTATTAAAACACTAAAATATCTTGTCTAAAAGTTGATTTTTGAAACCAAACTTCATCTAGTGGACCTCACCAAGATTGGTCGAATTAAAGGCCTTGTGTCGAAAATGACCCCACCCTGGGGATCACTTGTTATGTTAAACACTTTAAAAATATAAAGGTGATCGATATAAGGCCATCTTGGCCCTCTTGTTTGAATATGCAGTGTCTCCTTTTGAGAACAAAACTCCTTTTGCCGCCAGTGTCTGTATGCTCTTTTTTAACTAGTATATATAGATTTTTGAGTAATTGCAAGTTTTTCCTCACATAATTATGATTTAACCCTTTCCCTCATACGGCAATTCATTTCTTCAGCAGAAGATTTTGAACATATTTTGTCAAAAATGGAAAATCTCTATAACTGAAGGAATAACTTTTGACTTAAAGTGGAAACATTGAGGCAAAAGGAGAAATTGCTCATATTGAGCAATTTCTTCTTTCTTCACTGTTTTCAAAAAGCTGTCTGCTGCAGAGGCGTCAGAAGCGTCTATATGAGGGAAAGGGTTAAAAGAAATAAGAATTAAAAAGTAAACAATTTTATACATGATTTACACTGTATATTTATTCCTTAGCCAATTTTGTTGAAACTATAACAGATGCTTATTAAAATCATTGTAGAACAAGGAGCACTTGCTCGTAAAGAGCAAATGCTCCATTTTCTACAACGATTTCAATCAAATTCTTTCCTTGTAAATAAGTAAAAAAAAAAGGAGCTTGTAAAGGAAAAGGTTAATGTAGTGTTAGTAGTGTTAGTAATTGCTTATTAAAATGTTTGTTTTCAGTTTGTTTTGTCGAAATTTTATGGAAAATAAAAGGTTCATTACATGTGTTTGCTATATATGTCATTAAACCCCTTTTAAGCACTACAGCAATGCGTCTTCAATGGGTTTCTGTCTTGTTTTCATTCTGTTTTGCAAACCTATTGATGAGGTTTGCCAAACGTTACTGTGAGGAAAACGTTTTAAGAACCCTTTAAAAACGTCTATCTTGCAGGTCTTAGCAAGCAATTTTCAAGGTTTTTTTTCCCAGTCCTCAACACGTTCAGAAAACTAAACCGACACGTCGACAAAATGTAACACTTTTTGGGTGGCGACAACGTCTTAAGCACGTGTTAGCTGGGAAAACGTCTTAAGATCATCCTAAAGACGTGTTTATTGCAGGTCTTGGCAAAGCTTTTTTAATGTATTTTAGCAGTCCTAAACACGTTCAGACAACTAAACCGATACGTCGACTAAATGTAACATTTTCGGGAGGCGGCAACGTCTTCAGCACGTGTTAGCTTTGAAAACGTCTTAAGATCGTCCTTACGACGTGTACATTGCAGTTCTTGGCAAAGCATTTTAAAGGTTTTCTAGCAGTCTTCAACACGTTCAGAAAACTAAACCGATACGTCGAAGAAATGTAACAAAAAAGGGTGACGGCAACGTTTTAAGCACGTTTTATCTTGGAAAACGTCTTACGATCGTCCTAAAGACGTGTACATTGCAGGTATTGGCAAAGCATTTTAAAGGTTTTCTAATAGTCCTCAACACGTTCAGAAAACTAAACCGATACGTCGAATAAATGTAACAAAAAAGGGTGACGGCAACGTTTTAAGCACGTTTTATCTTGGAAAACGTCTTACCATCGTCCTAAAGACGTGTACATTGCAGGTATTGGCAAAGCATTTTAAAGGTTTTCTAATAGTCCTCAACACGTTCAGAAAACTAAACCGATACGTCGAATAAATGTAACAAAAAAGGGTGACGGCAACGTTTTAGGCACGTTTTATCTTGGAAAACGTCTTACCATCGTCCTAAAGACGTGTACATTGCAGGTATTGGCAAAGCATTTTAAAGGTTTTCTAATAGTCCTCAACACGTTCAGAAAACTAAACCGATACGTCGAATAAATGTAACAAAAAAGGGTGACGGCAACGTCTTCAGCACTTGTTAGCTGGAGACGTCAGGAAACGTCTCCGTCACGTTCAGATAACGTAGAATGGTTCACTGGGGATCAGCTCCAATTTTAATAAAACTTCACTAAATGAGAAACCACCACATTGGGCGGCCATGTACATGTAATGTAGTTCATGTTCGTCCTTAATAGTATAATCCGAAATAACCCTACAGTATTTACAGCATTTATTGACCTTCGAAAGTGTTTTGATTTTATAGACAGAGACATGATGCTGTATAAATTGATATTGAATAGAATCGATGGGAAAATGTACAATACTATTAAGAGTATACTATCCTGCGTTAAAGTAAACAGTAAGCATAAAGACTGATTGTAAAACGGGGGTCAAACAAGGAGACAATGTTTCACCAACTTTGTTTTCTATTTTCATCAATGACTTAGTCAAAGAGATTAATGACCTTGACTATGATATAGACGGAAGACAGGTTTCTATGCTTCTCTACACGGATGATATAGTGATATTTGCAAAAACAGAACATGATTTACAGAAATGCTAGATTAACTCCATCAATGGTGTAAGCGTTTACACTGAAAAATCAAAGTGCATACGTTTCCGGAAATGTAGCACTTCACAAACTGAGCACGTGTTTAAAATTGGCAATAATATTTTAGAGCCCGATGAGACAGACAAATATTTAGGTGTAACGTTCGGATTTAAAGGAGACTTCACAACAAACTCATTTATTCTGGCAAAAGCCGCGGGTCGAGCATTGGGAAAGATGAGCGATCACTTCTTGCGCAATTCAGGTGTGGTATCTTACCTCTTAGAATCGAGACTGGACGATATATCGGAGAAAGCCCTGAGCAAAGACTATAAAATGTGCCAATCAAACTCTGTAGAAGACGAAACTTATTTTTGATAAAATGTGATTTTGATATAGATGTTCTTAGATCAGATAAATGACTCTATTTTTTAATGAATTAAGTGATCACGAAAAACTGTCATTTCTGATCCATGTTCACCCACGTAAATGTGCGAAATTCATTGTTAAGAGCTATCTAAGGAAGAGGTCAGCTAAGTATGGTAGATAAATTACCTTGGGTGTAACCCCTTTTTACCCCGGTAAATTAGCTACCTGAAAGCATTAGGCAAGATCGTGTTTCATTGTGTGAAAATAGACATTGCATAATGCAGAGGACTCTTAAAAGTACATATCCAATGTTGATGAAACTGTTACAGGCATTTCTCGTGCACCATACATACATTAAATGCATCACTGACACAAGGGCGCTCGTCTTATTATAAAATAACCATATTGCCTTTTTCAATAATTTAAACAGATTAATAATCGATTTACATGTTATGGTACTGTTGACGTTTGAAGTAAGTTTTAAAATACATGAACATGGAAAGTTACTGTGAATTTGATATGGTATTTAAAAGGTTGGTCTGCTTTCTAAACATATGAAGATGCATATTAACATCTGTGAAATTATCATTCTAATTATGTCGCAAAGTTAAATTATTTTCAAAAAAGGAGAAAGTTCATGTCTTCAGCAATACAACTCTTTTCACGATACATACATAGTATGCATGCATGACTCAAGGGCGCTCATCGTAATATAAACAACAAGGTTGCCTTTTTCATTTATATAAGCAGATTAAGGAA
>JASEVX010000010.1:7598108-7599776 GCA_031761405.1 Serripes groenlandicus
GCGGTTGCGCGGGCGGGCGGTCGGTCGTGCGGGCGGTCGGTCGCGCGGGCGGGCGGGTATTGCCATAATATCTTAGACAAGTTCGATAACTAGCCATATCGCTTCAGTCAATAAAGAGTTATCGCCCCTTAATTATAGAAATTACCTAAAATTGGTCTTGTCAGCTCAATAACTTTAGAAGCCTTTGTCCAATCATCACCACATTTGGTCAGAATGTGTATTGGCACAATAGCTTGGACAGGTTTGATAACTTACCACGTTATCTTGGTCACTACACACTTATGTCCCTCAAAATGTCCAAAACTGTACTCACAGTGTCTGCTCTCTAAATTCGCCCGACGTACAACCAATTATCACTATACTTGGTCTCAAAAAAAAAGGACGGGCGTATTTTGTGACATTTGGCGCTCTTGTTAAACATCATTTCAGTTATATCACGGCGACTGTTAATTTATTCCTGATCCCTGTGTAATTAAACTAGTACTAGGCTAGGGAATTTACTTTGCTCAAGGACAATCCACCTTAACCGCCGCGATTTGGGGTCGAACCATACACACCCGGTCCGTAATCCCCGACGCTAACCACTCGGTCGCTGCGGATTCCTTGATTTGAATGCAAAGTTGTATGGTATATCAACATTATTTCAGTTATATCACGGCCGATTCACCTGGCATGTGCCTTTGGCTTATCGCATCATTGAACTCCAAACAACATTTTTCGAAGGTAACTAACTGGCTACCTTCCAACGTGTTGTGTAACACGAATGGCGATAGTCACAATGGATGTTGTCAATCAGCGGAAATATTGAAGGGTCGGGTCGGGTTCAAACTCACGGCCCATCGACTGATATCCCTCGACGTTACTTACACGACTGTTATTAACGTTATGAATATGTAGGGTAGTATAAGATTAACTAAATGTGCATATTTCTTTCCTTCGGGTCGAGTACCGGTAGCTCAGTCGGTAACGACGCGGGCTGTCAATCCATGGGTTGTGAGTTCGAATCCCGGCTCGGCCAACTTTCTTTCTGACGATTGACAAAAGTCATGGCGACATGCGTCATTCGTCTTCTACCAAATGGGCTAAGTCTATGTGGAAAAGCAGCCAGTTGCTTGGGAAGATTGTTGTGTGGAGTACTGGTGTGCAAAAACAAGGAAACATATGAGTAGGTGAACTGGCCGCCGTGATATGATTGAGAAATTGTTAAACACGGCGTTAAACCCCAACCAATCAATCAATCAATCTTTCCTTCGGTTCCCAGCCGGGACATATCAAAACATTAAAATTCATGGAGTAGTAATGATTGACCTCCTTCGAGTTTGCCGAAAATAGATTTCCTTTGTTAAGTCTAGCGTCGATAATTTTCACCACTGTAAGGATATTCGTGCCCACCTGCGAGCGGGTTCAACTACTTAGCCGCCATACACGTGTTTATTGTGTTTACATGGTAGACAGAGAGAGACAGAGATATACATAGGAGAGGGACAGACAGAGATAGAGAGAGAGAGAGAGAGAGAGAGAGAGAGAGAGAGAGAGAGAGAGAGAGAGAGAGAGAGAGAGAGAGAGAGAGAGAGAGAGAGAGAGAGAGAGAGAGAGAAATAGAGAGAGAGAAAGAGAGACAGAGACAGACATAGACAGAGAGAGACAGAGCGAGAGACAGAGGGAGAG
>JASEVX010000010.1:7599976-7777476 GCA_031761405.1 Serripes groenlandicus
TAACAAAAAGAACAATGAATCGCATTGCTATAAATGAAGATATTGCAGTGATTCTGTTATGAATAAAAATAGGAATATGATTGAAAACATTTTTTTTATTTCAATTAGTACACAAATGGATATTTAAGTAATATGGATATGAAACGATGTTTTCATTTGAATTTCTTCTCAATAAGTTCTTGTTTACAAAACATTTATATATTTATTATCTGAAACGAATCAGAGGATTAAATTTCGAGCACACACAAGTACCTGCTACGAAGCAGCCAAACGTTCCAGTAAACCAGCAACCTTGAACTGTTATGAACTTGTTACTAATGGTGGTCAGAGTACCGCCGCAGCTGCTCAGTATGGCGGAACTATTACGTGATGGTATCCTCATGTTGGCGGATTTAAATCAACAAACATTTCAGTGAAGCATCGCTTAAATGAAGCTGATGTATTGTTTTGCCTATGTATGCAGCGGTTTTATTTTAAAAGTGATTGTTACTTTTGTTTTGAGGTGACTCTGTTAATTCCCCATTATTTTGTTACACATTACAATCTTTTGTATTGACAATTGCAAGATTCATTCCGAAACTCTAGTTATTCCTGTCGACAATGATGCTTGTTTTGACAATCGTTTGTATTAACAATTGCAAGATTCATTTCGAAACTAGTTATTCCTGTCGACACTGATGTTTGTCTATGACAATCTTTTGTATTGACAATTGCAAGATTCATTTCGAAACTCTAGTTATTCTTGTCGACACTGATGCTTGTCTCTGACAATCGTTTGTATTAACAATTGCAAGATTCATTTCGAAACTAGTTATTCCTGTCGACAATGATGCTTGTCTCTGACAATCGTTTGTATTAACAATTGCAAGATTCATTTCGAAACTAGTTATTCCTGTCGACAATGATGTTTGTCTATGACAATCTTTTGTATTGACAATTGCAAGATTCATTTCGGAACTCTAGTTATTCTTGTCGACAATGTTGCTTGTCTATAATAAAAGCATTTTTAAGAACATATCAGGGGGACTTTTAGAAAGTTGTTCAGAGTATATATAACACATCATGTACTTACATTAACATTTTTCAAATGGTAGATAAAGTATCAGGAGGACGTTTAGAAAGTTTGTTCAGTGTATATATAACAAATCCTAGAACATCGTCAGGAAAATGGACAGAAATGAAATGTATTATCATTTGTTCACATACATACTCAGTAAATGTTTGAACTTGCTTTGTGTGACAATCGCATGTGTTGAATGCGAAAAATGGACCATATTTCAACGTAGAGTTTAACCCTTTTCGAACATACGACAAACCTGCACACACGAACACACGACTTTGAAAACAATTATTAGTCAAACGTATAGAAACTCTCTATAACTGAAATAACAATAACTGAATAAAATTGAAAACATTGTGACAAAAGGAGAAATTGCATATCATCAGCAAATTTCTTCTTTTGCCTCAATGCCTTCAAAAGTCGTGAGCTGCAGAGGTGTCAGAAAGGCTTTGGAAAAAGAATATAATCTCCTTATTTTGTTGACTCGTTTTCACTTCACTTTTATGAATTGTTTACATCGCACGTGTTTGGATTTGTCTTTATGTATGTATATTTGTCAATGACTATTAACATTATACAAAGTAAAGTAAAGTAGTGTTACAATATATTTACATCAACTTGAATATGTTTATAGAAACAGTTATATTTACACTCAGGCATTATGCTTCTTGACGTGGACCTCTAGATATATAACAATTCGATTTTCATTTAACCCTTGCCCATATACAATATATTCCAAAGCTGAATGAAGTCGCCCGAAAAATGAAGTCGCCCGATTTTTAATATCTAAGAGTCTACTTTTGGTAATTCGGCAGTAAAGGAGCTAAACCATAAAACATCCTCAGTAGTATGACATACTACTACTACCCTGTACGTTAAACTATCAGTGGCATTGACCTTGGATGTACTTTGTCATCAACATATAGTTTGGTCTTGTCATAATTATGAAAGTTTATCATTATATGAGCTAGTTGATGCGAAAATGTACAAGACAAATAGTGTAGTTTCAGATCAGCCTGTACATCTTCAGTCTCATCGAAATTTACAAAATGTTGTCAGAAGCTCCGTACAAGTACTACAGGGGCCGTATTCCAGTAGGATCTTAAATAGTTAACAATTTCTTAAATATGGTCAATTTATCCTGACACAAGCCAGGCAGTCGTAATGCAAACCCTGCAACCCTGAGCGTCAAGGAGGGCAGCCATTACTACCGTTTTTAACATATTTTGTATGACCAGGACGAATGCCTTTACTACCATTTTTCTCCGCAATCCTGATAGCCAAGGATGAATATCAAAACTACCATTTTTCTCCTCATTCCTGAGCGCCAAGGAGGAATGTCATTATTACGATATTTTTAAATCTTTGGCATGACTTGATTACGGATCGAACGCAGATCTTTAACTCCCGATGCGGACACTCTAATTACTACACCACGGTGACGATTTACTGGGGTTAGTCTGTTTGTTTTGGGTTTACGCCGCTTTCAACAGCTAAGGTCATATCGCGGTGGACAGGACATGTGATATTAGTCACACACCTTATATTTACACCGAGGTAAAATATTTAAGGTAATACACCAATACCGCCCTACCTACCGCTGGAGCTCTAGTGTTTCATTGGCCCCAATCATTCTGACCCATTTAGCCTGGTCTTACGATTCAATCATGGTCCAGAATGTGGCTGCAAATCGTATTGAGCGCACCCAAACCACAGAGACACTACTGGGGTAAGACTTAATCAGAAAAGGCCCATCATTATGATTGATATTAGCTGTCAGAATATATTCTTTTTATTGAAAATCGTATACAAAAATCAAAATCTATCATTAAAGCATACAGGGTGTCAATTTAAACAATATACAAACAAAAAAGACCTCTAATGTGATGTGTCCATTAATTTAACCCTTTTCCACATTTAACAAATTTAAAGAAGACTACTATTAACTCATCTAGATAAAAGGACTAATTGCACATTATGATAAACCTGCTTCGGTTACCTTGGTGTTTTCACTGATAAATATCTGCAGTGTTAGCCCATTCTGTCAAAGATTGATAGATGTATCTTGACGCATCTGCAGCAAACAACTTTTGACAAACATGGTAGTTATTAAATACCAACAACTCTGAAGCACTAAGGAGGGAACCCATTACGACCATTATTGAAGAATTTGATATAAATCGACTGGGGATACAAATCCCGGTCTCCCACGCTAACCACTACACCATCAAATCGGTGTGTGCAATGGAGCTGAACAGGTCAACCATGTTGGTAGAGAGCCATCTAAAAAATACTTTTGTGAAATTAATTTGAAGTTGGACAAGCCATTTAGACATCATTTGAAGCAAACTGTTGACAGACTGAGACACCTCTGTTGGGCGACTATAAATAGCCCACAATCCAAGAGGTTAACCATGAACACTTTGTACTCAGGGGAGCTAAAACAGTATCAACACATTTGTATACAAGAGTTGCTGCAAGATGCAGCAATTGGATGTTAGTGCGGGAATCAGCATTGTATGGCTTTAGAAATACTGTTTGATTCGAAAAAGACGAAACCAGCTTATAAATATATGATATAAATATATGATAACAATAGTTGGTTAGTTAAATACGTCAAACGAAAACAAAAATACCTTTCTCCAACGTGTTGACCACGATCCCCAAAACATATTGTAAACATGTTTCTGTGCATGCGCGTCCTTTTTTTCCCTTAATATATTCGCAAAACTTAGCACAATAACTTCGCATTGATGAAAATATTCCGATGTTCCTGTTACTTAAACCCCAGTGATGTTACATAGACTCCGCTCTGGTATACTGCTTGTGTTCAGTTGTGTGACTTTCGATCGAAGTCAAGAGAAAAGAGGGAGAAATGTAACGGGAACGGGGTATAGGTATAAATATCACTTCTACAGCCTTGCTGTGGAAGTCGACCGACTTTCATAGCGACGTTGGTAGAGTGGTTGACCGTTTCGTAAAGTTAGGCAACTTTCATCGCGGTAAGTGCCTGGATGGCTGAACCGCGATGTCTTAACGCCGGTACACGTTACACTATGGTTTAAATTTACACTTTAATTATAAAAAAACTACTCGTATATAAATAGACTGGTTCACTAATCTTAATCTTCTATTGCAAACTCGAACAAGAACCATTCTAGTGACGAACTGCTACGGAAATGTCCGAGTGCTGACGGTAAAATACGGCGCATGCGTGATCAAGACGATTAACACGGCGCATGCGGAAGCCCATTGCACATAAAATATTCAATACCCTCAAAGTCATTTTGTTACCCTTATTATTTCGTAAGAATATAATTGAAAACAAAATATAATTCATTTCTATATATCCTTAAATATTAATTTTAGACATAACTGACTAGATGGCCATGATTTTCAATCCATGGTTTTTGGATGACCGCTATAATGGTTTAATATACTGGATTTTAGCATCAAAACTGTTTTAATAGATACTTCACTATCGAACAAACGTTAAACCTTTCCTTGATACAGACATTTGACGTTTTGGCATATGACCTTGCAGGTAAACGCTGTGAGAGATAAAGGAGAGACTTCTTCTTGTTCTGCAATGCTTTCAACCCTTTATTACAGTTTTACTCATACTTTTTCAGATGACCGGGGGTTTCAATGTAGATGACTCTACAAATAACATATCAAGTAATGAATTGAACATTTCACACATATACAAAAATATACAGCAGACTTATTTATAAACAGTTTGGCAAACTAAAGGAATTTTCTATAAAGGAAAGAACAGCTAATGAATAAAATTGTAAATATTGTGATAAATTGTAAAATTGTTCATCATGAGCAATTTCCCCCTTTTGCCGCAATGTTTTCAAAAGTCGTCTGCTGCAGAGGCGTCAATATGTGGGAAAGGGTTATCTATAATCATAACAAAAATGTCATATGACACCTCATGTCAATTTATGACCAAATTTGATAAAAAATAAACTTTGTAAAATCTACAACTATATACAATGCTACTGATTTACTAAGTTGCTAAATAATCCCCTTTCCACCAAATATAGACATATTTAGACGCATATGCAGCAGACGAATTTTGAAAACATTTTGACAAAAGGAGAAATTGCTCATTATGAGAAAAATTGTCGTTTTACCAAAAGGTTTTAAACTCTAAACAATTATCATACTTGCATTTACAGAAAAATGTTTTGCTTAGATGTTTTAAAAGTCGGCTGCTGCAGATTTGTAACTTCGAAAAGGTTAAGTGTGATACAAACAAGAGAATGTTGGAAGGAACACATGTCGTCTGCCAAAAACGGACAAATTAAACCAAAGTAAAAATCAGACACACAGAAAGAAAGACAATGGAGGAGTGATCAGTAAGTGATACCCTGCCAAGATGGGTAACACAAACATACTTATTTACCATTTCCCCCTTGACCTGTATCAACACATCTTTCCCCCTTGACCTGTATCAACACATCTTTAGTAGAAGCCATTCGATGGCCTTAAATCAATAAACTATTTGCATTTGTCAGAGTAGAAGCCATTTAAACACATTGTGTAAATAGGGGACATGTACGGAGCCCCTAAAGTGACATTCAATATATTGTTTTAGTATGCTAATAAAACAGCTAATTTGCATATTAAAAAAAAATACTTTTTTTTAATATACAAAAAAGCCAATTTATTTCGTATTAACGAAATAATCATTTCGTTTAAACGAAATACTTATTTCGTAAAAACGAAATAAAAATTCGATACTTTTTTTTACACTTGTACATATACAAATAGACTTACATCAGTTAGTGTACTCGTACATATACGTACAACAGTTAGTATATTCGTACATATACGCACAACAGTTAGTATATTCGTACATATACATATACCAGTTAGTATGCTCGTACATATACACATACCAGCAAATATACTAGTACATATACACACACAAGTTTGTTTACTCGTAAATATATACACACCCGTAAGAATATACTCGTGCAGGTACACACACACTACACCAGTTAGTATACTCGTAAATATACACATACCAGTTAGTAAACTCGTACATATATACACACCAGTTAGTATACTCGTACATATATACACACCAGTAAGTATATTCATCCAAATACACACTCACACTTACTTCCACCAGTTAGTATACTCGTAAATCTACACATACCAGTTAGTATACTCGTACATATATACACACCAGTTAGTATACTCGTACATATATACACACCAGTTTGTATACTTGTACATATATACACTACAGTAAGTATATTCATACAGATACACACTCCCACTTACTTCCACCAGTTAGTATACTCGTCAATCTACACATACCAGTTAGTATACTCGTACATATATACACACCAGTTGGTATACTCGTACATATATACACACCAGTTTGTATACTTGTACATATATACACACCAGTTAGTATACTCGTACATATATACACACCAGTTAGTATACTCGTACATATATACACACCAGTTTGTATACTTGTACATATATACACACCAGTTAGTATACTCGTACATATATACACACCAGTTTGTATACTTGTACATATATACACACTAGTAAGTATATTCATACAAATACACACTCACACTTACTTCCACCAGTTAGTATACTCGTAAATCTACACATACCAGTTAGTATACTCGTACATATATACACACCAGTTAGTATACTTGTACATATATACACTACAGTAAGTATATTCATACAGATACACACTCCCACTTACTTCCACCAGTTAGTATACTCGTCAATCTACACATACCAGTTAGTATACTCGTACATATATACACACCAGTTAGTATACTCGTACATATATACACACCAGTTTGTATACTTGTACATATATACACACCAGTTAGTATACTCGTACATATATACACACCAGTTAGTATACTCGTACATATATACACACCAGTTTGTATACTTGTACATATATACACACCAGTTAGTATACTCGTACATATATACACACCAGTTTGTATACTTGTACATATATACACACTAGTAAGTATATTCATACAAATACACACTCACACTTACTTCCACCAGTTAGTATACTCGTAAATCTACACATACCAGTTAGTATACTCGTACATATATACACACCAGTTAGTATATTCGTACATATATACACACCAGTTTGTATACTTGTACATATATACACACCAGTAAGTATATTCATACATATACACACTCACACTTACTTCCACCAGTTAGTATACTCATACATATACACATACCAGTAAGAATACTCGTAAATAACTGGTATGTGTATAGGTACGAGTATACTTACTGGTATTTGTATATGTACGAAGTTTACACACACTTACACCAGTTAGTATATTTTTACAGTTAGACATACCAGTTAGTATACTCGTACATATACACATACCAGTTAGTATACTTGTATAGGTACACAGACCAGTTAGTATACTCGTTCATATACACACATCATTTAGTATACTCGTACATATACATACACCAGTTGTTATACTCGTACACAAACCAGTTAGTATGCGTGTACGTATACACATATACTTACATCAGTTTATTACCATAAAGCAGCAAAGATAAAACGGCTGTTTTGATTGGCTAAACAAAGTTGTGGCCACAACTTTGTTATCTTGTTGCCACAATTTAGTAAATTGTGGCCACAAGTTACTAAGATGGGTCCACAATATAAATAAAGTGTTGCGGATGTCACCTCAGTGCCACCATAACTTATAGTGTTTATATGGGTTTAAAATATATTTGTTCAGTGATTTTAAAATAAGGGGCATTGAAAGATTTGTTTTCAATATTTGTAATTAAAAATATTTAGTAAATAATTACTAATCTAATATCTGGTATTTCAATTTATTTGAATTGTATAATGATCTAACATGTATATGTATATGTGTGCAAATACCAATTCAAATGTAATATGTGCATTGTTTGATCTTGATTTACACAACTAAATAGTAATGGTATATACACAATTTATATTACCAGGGATTATTTGACTTTAAAGATCTGTGATATCATATAACAAAGAAGAGTACAGTTCTTTATGGATAATTGTATAGTTATATAAGTATGCCCTCTTCGAAGAAGAGTGGTATATTGCTTTACACATGTCAGTCGGTCGGTTGGTCCGTCCGTCCTGGTGACCGTGTACCACCCTTATAAAGACATTTAGATAAAAAAAAAATGTGTTTGTTTTATAACGGGTATCTAATTTGCATATTAATGCTATTCATTCCGTAAAAGGGGAATAATTACGGAATGAATAGCATATTTGTGGGTTGCAACCCTCAAACTTAATGTGGAGTTTGAGGATGACCAGCAGACAAACCCTTTGAATTTTGAGGTCATCAGGTCAAAGGTCAAGGTGACCTTGGACGCGAAAAGCTTGTCCAAGTGATAACTCGACATTGCCTGCACCCATGACCCTCAAACTTGACATTGAGGCTGGGCCTGACCAGTAAATTACCCCTATTGATTTTGAGGTCAGCGGATTTAAGGTCAAGGTCACAGTTACCTTGAACCTGAAAAGCTTGTCCGAGTGATAAATCGACATTGCCCCCACCCATGGCCCTCAAACTTGACATGGACGCTGGGGGTGACCAGTATATACCCCTAATGATGTTGAGGTCATTGAGTCAAAAGTCAAGGTCACAGTTACTTGAACGCGAAAAGCTTATCCGAGTGATAACTCGACATTGACTGCACCCAGGGCCCACAAACTTGACATGGAGGACGGGGGTGACCAGTAGATGTCTCCCATTGATTGTGAGGTCATCATGTCAAACGTCGATGTCACTGACCTGGAACGCGAAATTTTGTCCGAGTGATAAATCAACATTGCGTGCACCCATAACCCTAAAACTGGGGGTGACCAGTATATGACCTTTATTGTGAAGTCATCATGTGAAAGGTCAAGGTCACATTGACCAAGCTTGTCCGAGTGATAACTAAACAATGCCTGGAGCTTTAGTCCTCCAACTTGACTTAGAAATTGTTAAAAACGGCGTTAAACCCCATTCAATCAAACTTGACTTGGAGGTTGGTCCTGACCAGTAGATGACCCCTATTGATTTTTAGGTCATCAGGTCAAAAGTTAAGGTCATAGTGACCTTGAACACCACAACCTTAGAAGAGTGAAATATTCCTGACAACATGGCGCTCAGAGGGGGGGGGGGGGGGGGGGGGGGGGGGGGGGGGGGGGGATAATGTCTCTTGCTATGTTCAAAGTTTGATAGACATATTTATGCAATAAGAGTTAACTTTACACACACGATGATTCCATACATATAAATTGGAGGGGATAAGAGCTATTATATATACTGACTGCCAGTCTGTCAGATATATTTGTACTTGTTTGGTGTTTTATGCAACTTACAACATACATTAATTCCTACAGACATAATATGGCGTTGCCTTGGTTAATTACCAATAATATGCCAATGAGTGAAGACTACCAATTCGTAGTCTTTGATGTGACCATCCCAGTTATCAAATCACCCAGATAGGAAACAAAATGAAAGAAATCATGATATATAACTCAATGTTTTTAAAAATAAGATTCAAGAAAATTGGTAGATTCATGCACATTACTATAATAATGTGACATAGCAAGTTTGTGCCCACCATTTAACCCTGCAACAAATCTGCTGCAGACAACTTTATAAACATCCAGACAAAAAAAGTGCAAAATCTCTGTGAATGCAATTATAATTATTTAGGAATTTAAAACAAAAAATATGTTATAGTTATATCATTGACATAGTCAGAAAATAGAGTACAACTCATTGTGACCAAATGCTCTGCATGTTTGAATGGGATTAATGAAATTGGGATTAAATTTTGGCATATGTTCCTTTAATCAAAGTATATAACTGCATATGCCAAGTGATTTCAAAATTGATTCATGTCTGTTGACGACAGGACACGGTCTATTTCTTCTGATTCTGAAGTGTGACTTGACCATAGAGCTACAACATTGGTTTTGTATGCAACAAAGTGACTGTTATTGTTAAAGTTAGCAACTATGCCGAGAACTTAATGTGAACATCGATAAATGTCTGTAGCATTTGACATTTAAATGTGGCATTAACCTGTGTTAGTTGCAACCCTTATATGCATTAAAATGAACAATTATACATAACTTTTTGGAAAAGAAAATGCTTATATCGGTACAAGTTAATGCCCAGAAAAGCTTGTTTTAAATTGATTTGACATTTGACCTTGACGCGTGACCTTGACCTGTAAGTTACATCTCTAAGTCTTGTATGTGAAACACAGTCTCATAAACATTAACAATAGTGCATAATTATCTGAAAATTTGTAAGTTGAAGTTGAATACCTTACAAACAAAAATATGAATATTTTCGCTTGATTTTGAACTTTGACCTGAAGTGTGACCTTGATTTTCAGCTGTCAGCCTAAGTGTCGCAATTAATAAACTGTCCCATAAAGATAAACAATTGTACCAAGTGACTTGAAAATACATAAATGCAAATGAAGTTAAAGAGATAAAAAAAAAATCGATGTCATTCAAAACATCGTTATTTTAAATCTGCAGGAAGTCACATTTAGAATATTTTCATGAGCAATTAATTTCAACTCTTCTGGCCTAGGTTTCGATGCCAATATCTTGAAAACATATAAACTTCATACATCACTGATAAAAATGTGTCAATAACTCAACAACTCCATACCCATATGGATGAAATAGAAAGCTTTTTTTTTACCCTTATTTGGGTTGCCATGGTAACTGTTTCTTACACCATAAATTTGTCTTTGCAACAAGAGTACCAAGATTCGATGAGATGAGAATCGGTTCGTCAGCAGCTCTGCAGCCACTTTTGTGAGGCAGAACCTTCTATTAAGGCTAGGTTATCATGAGGCTAGGTTGTCATGGTAATGGCTAGGATGATATAAACGCCAACCTAAATGGATAAGATACAACATTCTATTTCAGCATCACATGCCAAATTATTTTGATTTCTGACAATTGTCAACAAAGTTACAGCTATTTTAAACATATGATTGAAAAAAATGAGAAAAATTGAAAACAATTCAGCAGTGAGCTGACAGAGCCTTCAAAACAATTCAGCATGGTAAGGGTTAATAGTCTTGTCATCTTCCCTCATACCTTACACTGAATATGGACACTCCACCGGTGTCTTCTGGTTTAAAGTATCCGACACTGAAGATGTGTGTATTGTTATGGAGGCTTTTTATTTCCACAGGTGTTAATCAAGTTATACATTAAATATTAGGAGAAAAGGAGGCCCATATGTATGTTGTATATATGTGTGTGTATATATATATGTGTGTATAACTGTGTAAGTATATGCATGTATGTATGTGTATGTGTATGTATGTATGTGCGTATATGCATAACGCAGAAAGAAAAAAACATGTCTTTACTGTAATTCTTGTTTGTTTGTCGCTTTTTGGGGGATGGATTTGTGACAAGCAAAGTTCTAGATTAGACCACGACTTTCCGCAATATAACCAGGATCTTTCGTTTTCGTCATCTAATTGTATTAGCATCATTGAAGCGTCTGTAGAACTGCCTCCACTACCAACCAACGATATGTAGTCAAAGGACTAGAAACATCGTTGGACACCCACGGCCGTTGAATCCGTTAGGCTTCAACATCGCCCGTGGGAATATTCACTGTCGTTTCGCCGTTTTGACAGACAGTCAATATTGTTCTGATGGATGCAGTACAATGTTTTTAACTGGGCCCAAAAGGCGACCTCAACTGAATATTGACTTTACATCGGCTGGTGAAATCTTTAAAATTGAAAAGTGGTGTGAGTTCAAGAAAGATGGAGTTAGTGCATTGATAAAGGGAAGAGTTCCTTTTTTATAAGTGAAGACAGGCGGTGGGTAAACTTTGTGTTATGAGACATTCCATGTTATTTGTACACAATTGGAAAGATTCTATGTCAGCCGCCCGGTTAGCTCAGTCGGTAGGGTTCTTGCCCTGACAGTGAGAGGTCCTGGGTTTGAACTCCGGCATGACCGCATGTGCTCTCCCTGTGACATGACACTCCTTAATTTATGATATTTAGATCTGTAAATAAGAAATCATACTGCACCTTACTGTATTTTGAATCAAAACTTCGTTTATATTTAGTTTTTAAAGACGATAAAAAATAACGCACATTTACGATGTGTGGGCGCTGTCATTTTTCTATGAGTCTACACGTAGGAGACTATCGAAAAATTAAGCGTCATTTCGATAGGTTCTATGTGTATTATATTCTGTTCTGTGAAAACGGCGAAACGACAGTGAAAAATCCCAGACGTGATGTTGGAGCAATGAGGAGTCAACATCAGTGGGTGTCATACGATGGACTAGATAAAGAAGGTGTAAACTAATATTTGTTCAACTAAACCCTATGTTGTGGGTACTGAGATGCTTCTTCGGAGTACCCACACCATAGAGTTTGAGTGTCAAAATAAGGGTTTTATAATTTGATATAATCACCTTATTTAGAGACCCGTATGTAGAACATGATTTGATAGGGGCCTGCGATTAATTTTGAAACATCCATAGTGCGGTTTGTGTAAGGCATGGCTGAATTGTTTCTCTGCATAAATATAAATACCCCTTTTATTTTTTGTTGTTTTACTAAGCGACATTTTATTTAGAATCGTATGTCTAGTTTGAGTAGTTCTTGATTCTTGCTTTCCCATCCCCACTGCGGACACTCTCATAGGTCATAGTAAGTGAAATGTGATCACTTCGGTAATGTCTGGAAAATATACTGCTCATATGAGGCGAAACAGGGGATCTATTTAAGCACTTAAGAACTGTAAAAACTCAGACGAGTCTGTAAAAATGCACTGTCTCGCCATGAAATCCGGTCTCCGTCTGCATACTTCCCTGTTTTATTTGAAAGGTTTGTATTATTTTAAGGCAAGCCTTTTCTAATTATTGATAACTGAGAAGAAAACAAGATAGACCAAGATAGAACTGCACGAACACAATTTGATCTACATTGTTCGCAAATGCAGTTTAAAGTCGAACATACCTAAATGACTAAATCCTAAACTGATTGATTCATTGATTGCGGTTTATCGCCATTCATAACAATCTTTTAGTCATATCTCGGCGGTCAAATCACCTACTTGTGTGTTTCCTGGACTGTTGGCCCATTGGCGGTTCGCGAATAACGTTTGCCAGACGTTGGAAAGAATGTTGGCCGTGCTGGCCTTCAAACTCACAACTCCTTGATGGATAGCCCGCGCCGCTACCAACTGAGTAACCGGAGCTCGGTAAGTCGTACATTAAATTTCACGTTAATGGTGGACAAAGTTGCGTACAGTGGGATACGTGTTAAGATAAAGTACCGCTGGTTTCATGCGTAAGAAGAAATTTGATGT
Organism: Serripes groenlandicus; assembly: GCA_031761405.1. Lineage (NCBI taxonomy): Eukaryota > Metazoa > Mollusca > Bivalvia > Cardiida > Cardiidae > Serripes > Serripes groenlandicus. The sequence goes on from JASEVX010000010.1 coordinate 7,613,446, forward strand.
GAGGTCAACATTCCACGCCATTTTAGCCCGAAATGATCAAATCTGCTGTGACAGTCTAAATGTTGTAGTGGTTTGAGCGAAAGATCAGGGTTCGATCACCTCTCGGTTCATAGCAAAGGATTCCAGCATTGGCGCTAAGTGTTGCGAGGATAGAATAACGAATACGTTTTCAATATGAATCTGCTGCAGATGGGTTAAAATGCGTTTGTATGACGCAATGGTTTACCCTTCAGAAAATTAACAGTAAATAGCCTAAATACACATGACGGTCACACTGCAGGGAAAGCATTACGACAGATGCATCTGTACCAGGATAAATAATACCAGTAGTACTTGTAATTTACCCACGACTCGCCGTGGGTTAACTGAAATACTGTTGAAGACTGCGTAAAACACAAATCAATCAATCAATCAATAAACTCGATGCGGCTCATTTATTTTATTTCATGGTCCCTTAAGTACAAAGCGCGTTGTGGCATTTATGTACGGTGAAGGTCCAGGTCAGCCGATGCATCTTCGTCGTCTCATATAAATATACAAACGTTATAGGAAGCTTCTGACAGACTTATATAAGTAATTTGTAAACAATGTAAAACTTTATCAGACTTTGACGATGCGCATTTAGATGGATATACTTTATTCTCAAAGATTAGACTCGCTTTCCGTAAGAAATATCTATTCGAGATCGTATTTTAAGCCATGCTCATCGTCATGCTTTACAAACAAACAAACAAATAATCGTTAAAAACTACCCGGTTTTCATGCATCACATCGCTATTATATGTGATGCAGAAACCGCTTTCTTCAATCGAGTGTACCGCAAAGAACATATCGATTTATTTGATTGGCTAAACTAATGCATCTCAATTGCATACAATATCTATGTAATCAAGACGTGAGTATTGTCTCGTATATTGAGGCTTGACCGAAACCAGCAAAAATACCGGTTTATTTTGACAGTAAATTTACTGATATTGGATCCCAATTCTACTCCGACAACGGCGCCAACACTGCTTAAGTCTCCAGGAAGCAGACATCGAGCGTATGTGATGAAAACTATTTTAAGTAATCAATATGGAATTTAAAATAAGCTTAAGGTTATCATTAACCCATTCCCACATACAACAAATATGCAGCAAGCATAATGAGCAATTTCTTATTTGTTCACAGTGTTTTCCAAAGTCGTCTACTGCAGAGGTGTCATAACGTAGTATATACATATATACTACTTACTTGTATCCAGATATTAATCTCTCGTAGACTTGGGTCGGAAAGGAGGCTCCAGCCCCGGCTAATTCCACAGTTTTGCCCTGAACCGTCGAAACCAAAATGATCAACACGTCCAGAGTGCACAACCTTTCGATACTCCTCATGGTTACCTGGAAACAGAAAATATACATACGTTGAGCATTTGAAATCAATGTTTTGAAGCTTACCCACTGAATTTCTACAACCGATATTAACACAACTGCAATATGGGTTGAGGCCCATGTTAACCAGCGTAAACTGTTAGTTGGCGGTATTTACCGCCAACCCAACACGAACAATGCTCAGTGGCTTATCATGGAACACAGCCTAGATTTAGCTTTTAAATCCCAGTGTGACAACATTCTAGTTACGGGTGATCTTAACATTAATGTCAATGCTTCACCTTCCAACAAAATGAGCCGACTTATCTCCTCTTACAATGCTGAACAGCTTATAAACACACCAACTCATTTCACAGAACATTCTAGTTCGCTTATTGACCTCATGTTTATCAAAAATCCTCAACATGTTCTTTCTAGTTTTGTTTCAGACCCATTTATTCCGGATCTTACACGATATCATTGCCCAGTGGTCTGTGTGTTGAAATTTACTAAACTAAAAAAAATATTTTCGAGCGTAAAATCTGGTTGTATGACCAGGGAGACTATCCTTCATACAGACGCAACATTAGCTCGGTCGACTGGGACACAATCCTTGATGATCCAAACTCAGATGCTGTTGTCGAAAATTTCACTAATTCAATTATATCTGTTGCCTCAACAAGTATTTCAAACAAAATAGTATCTATCAGACCTAATGTTGTCCCTTGGTTGACAACTGAAATAAAAAAGATGATAAGAAAACGCAAACGAGCCCACAAATATGCAAAACAATTAAACACAGTTCATTATTGGTCAAATTTCAGAAACATTCGAAATGAAACAACCAAACTTATATGCAAAACAAAGTCAGAATATTGCAGTAAAATAATAAAGAAAATTAATTCAAATAACATATCTGCAAAACAATGGTTCAAACTGGCAAAACAATTAAACAAACAGCAGAAATCATCAACTATTCCCACTCTTATTGACAACGGTGTCGAAGCCATTACCAACACGGAGAAGGCTGAACTATTGAACAAGTTTGTTTACATACAGTCTACCTTGGACGACCACAGTCACCCTCTTCCTAATAATCAGCCTGCCCTATTCCCGTCATTATCGGAAATTATTATTTCTTCCCAGGATGTAAAAGACGTTATCTCCCTTATTGACCCATCAAAAGCTAGTGGTCCAGACCTTATCAGCCCTAATTTACTCAAAAAAGGTGTTAACGAACTTTCTGATCCACTATCAAAATTCTACACACGACTCCTGCTTAATTCAGAATTTAGCCAATGGAAGAGGCCAATGTTGCACCAGTCTTCAAAAAGTCTGACCCATCCACACCTTCTAACTATCGACCAATATCGCTTCTTAGTTGTCTTGGTAAGGTCATGGAATGCTGCGTACACACATATCTTTACAATTACGTTGTTTCTAACGAGATTCTAACAAAATGCCAGTCAGGTTTTATTAAAGGAGACTCAACAACAAACCAGTTGTTGTTTCTATACAATGACATTGTTAAAGCCCTTGATGAAGGTCAGGAGGTCAAATCAGTGTTCTGTGATATATCGAAGGCTTTTGACCGAGTATGGCACCGCGGGCTTCTATTCAAACTTGAATCAATCGGTATCAAAGACTCGTTATTATCTTGGATTCGTTCCTACCTTAGAAACAGACATCAAAGGGTTGTCATAGCCAATGCAACATCTAACTGGTCCGCCATCAATGCCGGTGTCCCACAAGGCTATATCCTAGGACACTTCTCTTCTTGATTTACATCAATGACATTGTTTCAGACATAAAAGCCAATGTCCGCCTTTTTGCTGATGATACCAGTCTCTACATTATTGTAGACGATCCCACACAATCCTCTGTTGCTCTTAACTCTTATCTTTCTCATATCCTGTCATGGTCAAAGAGGTGGCTCGTTTCTTTTAACCCAGCGAAAACCGAATCATTGATATTTATGCGAAAGCGCAACAAGCCACAGCATCCAGCGTTGGTCATGGATAACGTCCCAATTACCAAAGTCAATAACCATAAGCATCTAGGTCTTACTCTTTCTGATGATGCTAAATGAAATTCTCATATTAAAGCTACAACTGATAAAGCGTGGAAACGTATTGGATTATTACGGTCCCTTAAGTTTGTGTTATCCAGGTTCAGCTTAGAGAAAATGTACATTTCCTTTATTCGACCCCTTTTGGAGTATGGTGATACTATATGGGACAACTGCTCTCAGGAGCTTAAGAACGACAATGAGGCAGTTCAAATAGAGGCCGCTAGAATCGTTACAGGTGCAACAAAACTGTGCAACACTGGCAGGCTTATTAGCGAACTCCGTTGGGATACTTTGTCCGAACGTAGAAGAAAACATCGTCGAAAACAAAATCGACCTGCTCACAATCTTCGATCTACACATGATGTTCCCGCCATCCACACGCGTACCACACTCTATGGTACCTCGTTCCTACCAAAAACTATCCGTCAGTGGAATGAACTGTCTCCCGTTGTCCGCAATGCACCATCCTTACCTTCTTTTAAAAACAAGATACACGGCGTACACAGCAAGTCTAACCCTCTATATAACGTCGGTGGTCGGAAGCAACAAATAAATCATGCACGTTTGAGATTAGGATGCAGCTCACTTAACTTTGATCTTTATCGCCGCAATATCGTTGAAACTGACCTCTGTGCTTGTGGTAGTGTAGGGACAGCAAATCATGTTCTTCTTCACTGTCCATCATATCGTACTGCCCGCGACTCATTATTCTCCAATCTTTCATGTCCACCCACTAGTAACTGCCTTCTCTTTGGCGACGAGCGTTTATCGTTCGAATCAAACAAGGCAATCTTTCTTAATGTCCAGAAATATATTGATACAACCAAGAGATTTAGTAAGGGATGAGGTTTGTCGTGTGCGTGTTGTTTGCTGCTGGGGATTCTGGGTGAGACATAACAGTAATGATATTATAAAGAAATTTTTTATTTTAAATTAAGATATATTGAGACAATAGTATAGTCTAATTTCATTTATCATATATCATGTAAACTCACTATCAATACGTCATGTAATTTTGAATATGATGCAAATTTATCTGAGGAAAGGAATTTGTATAAGTGTAATCCTATGAACATAACATGTATAACATATATACCAATGTACAACTATTTTTCAATAAATATGTTTAAACTAACACAACTGGTTTTTCGACAAGTACTATAATATTAATTGACTTTTTCCCGCCTAAATATGGATATAAATGAGACTAAGATTAGACTCCCCTTTCGTAATATAATATGTTATGTTGTTTATCCTTCTCCAACTACAACAAATATGAAGCAGACGACTTTCAAAACGTCTACGCAAAAATATGAAAATCTTCGATGAGTGATATTTATAACCCTTTGCGACGATTTACAAAATCCATTGTGGCAAGCGTCATTCGTCTTATGGAGAATGTTTTGTGCATTGCTGTTGTGAGAGAGCCAAGAAACACACGTTATGTGAACTGGCCAACATGATACATAATTGAAGTACCGCTGACAATAGCGTTAAACTCCAATCAATCGATAAGTGTTTAACTGACGCTAACCACTTGACCACGGCGGACTCCGAACGACTTTGATATGATGGTCTAAATTCTGAGATTCAAAATGATATTGTTTATTTAATGTATTCTTCGACTTAAAAATAGTGTTCGTTTGATATATTGTTCATTTGATATAATGGTCAATAATTTTGTTTTATTTGAATATGGTCAAAATTCTACAGCTTCAAATGTTATTGTTTATCTGATATAATGTTCAAAATTCTGCGACTCCAAATGATTTTGTTTATTTGATATAATGTTCAAAATTCTGCGACTTCATATGTTATTGTTTATTTGATATAATGTTCAAAATTCTGCGACTTCATATGTTATTGTTTATTTGATATAATGTTCAAAATCTCTGCGACTTCAAATGATTTTGTTTATTTGATATGATTGTCCCCTGAGACTTCAAATGATTTTGTTTATTTGATATTATGGTCGAAAGTATGGGACTTCAACTGATATTGTTTATTTGATATTATGGTCAAAAGTATGGGACTTCAAATGCTATTGTTCAATTTGATATGATGGTAACCTATTGCGACTTCAAATTATAGTATTTACTTCATATGGTGGTCAAAATTCTACGACTACAAATAATACTGTTTGGTCGATATTTTGGTCAAAACTCTTTGGTGCTGGTGCACAATATACAAATTGTCCACATATTACTTACGTTAGTATTAGAAACTCATGTCAGTCTATGTAGATTCTTAGCAGACGGAGAAGATGTACCGGCCCGATCTAAATCTACATGGTCTCGAAATTTCAAGTTGTACCCTTTCCCGTGACATTGCATGGATTTTCTATAGGACTTATTTCAGAATAAGGCCAGTAAGGCGATCAGTAACATGAAAATATTCGTGTAAACATGTAAGATGAAAAGACAGATGTAAATTAAAGCATCAACATCAATGGACAGGAATTATAATACTTTGCATTTTAATCATTTCCAACATAGAACAAATTGGCTGCAGATAATCTTGCAAACATCTAGGAACCAATGTTGACAGGCTCTTTGAAGGAAAGTGTAATTTTTCAATAGAATTTATCATATTGTAGCAAAAGAAAAAATGTTCATTTTGTGCAATGTATCAAAAAGTCGTCTGTAGAGGTGTCAAAAGGCGTATGTATATTTGGAAAATATTAATTTGTAAATTAATTGATAGTTTGAGTTCTATCAAGATTAAAGAGGAAATTGTGTATCTCAAGACAAAGATGGAACCAAATTGATACGTCAACATCAATGGCGTAAAATGACACTGCAGTATTGTTTCAATCTGTAGATAAAGGATAATTGTATATCAATTAACCAATAAAAAAAAATAACCCCAATGGAATATATAATTATAAATGCTAAAATATTTTTAATATAAATTAATTCATTCTTATACACAAAACATCTAAGCCGAGCCCCGGTAGCTCAGTCGGAAGCAACGCGGACTGTCGATCCACGAGTTTTGTCGAACCCCAGCTCGGCCAACATTCTTTCCGACGTTTGACAAATGTCACTCTTTGACGAGCGTCATTCATCTTACATCACAGGGCTGCCAGTCTAAATGGAAAAGCAGCATATCGCACAATCATAGAACTTACTGTTTACAACACAGAGTCAAGACTCAGCTTCTTATTTGATTTTTATGAACAAAAAGACAATCGAACAAATGCTCTTTATTTATTCCAATGAAAAGTAAAGCCACTAGAATAAAAATAAAGAATAATTTAAAACAAACAGAAACACATCTACCGTGATAAGATTGAGAAGTGACTAATACGCAGGTTATTCTTGCTTGGACTAAAATTGCTGAAATAGAATACATGTTAGAAATTAAAAGAGTATTTACTAAGATAAGATCTACGTAGTTTAAGAATGTTCAAACAGGTTTTGGCAAAATATCGAACTAATGACGGACTTGTTAATACATATGAATGTTGGTCGCTTTTAACCAATTCTGCAAAATCAGGCATCGTTTCATCGGCCTTAACAAACAGCTCTGTTTTCAAATCAGTGTAAATAACACAATCAAGGTGAACGTGCAGCTCATCCTCGAGAACGTTACAACATGGACATTTACGATCCTCTAATTGAAGATTTTCATATCTGCCCATTCCAATGCGTACCGGGGCTACACCACACCTATATTTACACAGGGTTGCCCCGTGGCTAGGAGGTTGAATAAGGTTGCAGTATCCTTATGTTTCATATACATGCTTAAAAGTGCGCTAGGTTCGAATATATATTATTTCCACCAAGACCAGAAGAGCCAGTGACCTTATTAAGCGTAGCAAGCCAATCGGCTAAATTTACATTCATGGTCGCCTTTTCGACCCCGCTAATAAAGGAATGTTTATGTAAAGGTCTATCCAAATTATTGAAATTCTCAATGTTAAGCTGCGTAAAATGTTTGCTAATGACAGAGAACCAATTCTTAAAGCGTGAGGACTTAACATGGGCCCACACTGCAATGCGTTTATTCAACCTTGTATTATTTGTTTTAGAGAGACGAACCCAGAAGTTAGTAGCAATATGTTTCCATTGGCGTACCACAGGTGGTACCCATCCCATTTCACCATAGACTGCTGCGTTAGGGGTATATTTGGCTACTCCTAAATAAAATCACATTGCTCGATTGTGATCTGCATTTATACAGGAAAAGGATTTATTACCCCCAAAGAAAAGCTCCATATGATACAACAGGCCATACCATGGAGTATCATTTGGTAAAAACAGTATAAGCACTCCTCCAATTTATTTACTTTTTGCAATAAGTAGTCCTACATCAGGCCACAGATGAATATAACGATTTCAAAGCTATAAACATTGTGCACGATATACCTGTCCCATTTAACCTCTTCCACAATCTTGAACGATTAATCATGCCATACGCCTTATGTATTATAATTCCGGTACATTGTCATACGCCTTCCTAAAATCAATAAAGGCAGTAAACGTTGATTTGTTCATACATTTGCGTGTTTCAATTACATTTTACCAATGAAGAAATGTGACTAGACGTACTCCTCTTTTTTCTAAAACCATTTTGCTTATCTGCTAATATGTTATTAGACTCAATCCAAGAACTTAATCTATCATTTAACAAATTGCAATATATTTTCATACATTGTACAAGTCAACACGATACCTCTATAAGGCAATGGGTGTCTTGGGTCAAGTGTTTTACACTTAGGTATGGATTTATTATACATTTATTCCTTTCCAGAAGGCGCAACACCGCTATCATAGCATATAGTATACAGTTAATGTAAAAACCAATATGATGGAGTCATTTTTTAAAATCTGGTCCAGATCACATGCCTTGCCAAACTTGGCCGTATCGACGATGTTCTTCACTTCCATCCAGGAGATATGCCCGTTAAATAGTAAATATCTAACATGGCTATCCGAGGCATCATCGTCGACTGCTTCACTATTTGTTTTATAATCAAACAATGAACTAAAATCAGTTTTCCATTTATTTAAAGTATCTGATAATTTAGACGATACAGAACCATCATCTAGAAGAACTTCCACTGAAATTGTATTACTTTTATATTGACCAATACCCACTTTGCTAATAGATTTCCAAATGTCTGATTGGTTAGAAGCACAATTAATCAACAACTCTTTCTATATTGAATACCTGTACTTTCGTTTTGATTTCTGTACTTCACGATCAAAACGTTTTCGAACCTGGACATATTCTGACTTCAGGTGTAATTAACCCTTCGTTTCTGTTCCGACTGTTCAACCAGTTACGTTCAGCTAGACAGATGCTAGACCACATATCTGATAAATCGTGATTTCACCTTGGCTTACCATGTTTGTGCTCAATGCGTGTGTTTCCGGAATAAACAGTGTTGTAAGGAATATTATTTTACTTATTTTCTTTCACCATACCACACCAATCGTTATAAATAGAACCGATGTCTTTTTTTTTGCAACCGAAAATGGATACTAAGTTTTAAAAGCTGCACGCCGACTTTCGCGATATATACTGAGCTTGGATGGTATCCTTAATATATATATAGAGAGATAGAGAGAGAGAGATAGAGAGAGAGAGAAAGAGAGAGAGAGAGAGAGAGTGAGAGAGAGAGATGGAGAGATTGAGTGTGTGTGTGTGTGTGTGTGTGTGTGAGAGAGAGAGAGAGAGAGAGAGAGAGAGAGAGAGAGAGAGAGAGAGAGAGAGAGAGAGAGAGTTCATCCTGGAGTGTGTGTAATACACTTCGATGACTGCAATTTTGTCCAATAAGCTTAACTTATCACCTTGTAAATGTTAATCGTCCCAAGTTAGAATGATAACAGCTTAAATTAATTCAATGTCGATATATTTTACGATGCATTAAATTTTAAAAAAAGACCGACATGTTTATTTAAAAATCTAACAGATTTCTTTACCTTGCAAACAACATGGCGGAAGATTGAACTTTTTCGCTGATGTGCATGTATTATTAAAATGGCTTTAAATTTCGGTTGCAAAACAAATACGAGCAAATACTGTCTAAATGATTTGGACTAGTTAAACACAGACTTTGTTTTTGTTTAGCTGGAAAGGTTTTCCGTAAATTAACTTTCACTTTAGTAATTATATGCAGACTGTGTCATTTGGGTCCAGACGTTTCGTACCCTTTCCGTTTCGTAACAGAAATAAATTGACTTGGACTAAGACAGTTATCATTATAGGGAGTGTTTAGATTTCCAAGATGAACTTATGAATGTTAAATAGCCTAAGTATGTGTAGTTGAGATTAAAAGTATTCCTTTGAATGATATTTATAAAAAAAAATAATGTTTTACTTTTTTCTTGTTTCATATGTTTCGGTCTGACACATCTTTATGTATTGTCAGAACCAAAGTATTACACTTTGTTTTAAATTTCAGGAAATCTGAACAGGAATCACTAATGACTAAAAAAATTGGAAGGTGTGTGCCAGTCAGATTAAACTAAGCAATTAAACAAATGTATGCACCTTATTGCTATTCTGACCAACAGTTACTGATAATGTCATATACAAGTTTGTATACAGGGGTAATAAGTTAATATGAAATAAAAATGTTGACAATGCATTGTTTTGTGTTTATCTTATTGTACCACATTCACGCGCTTCACATGTTAGCTTTGGCTATTATTTTTGTTCATGTACATTTTTTGGCTATTATTTTGTTTAGGCCAGAGCCAGCCCTGATTCAGCTCAACATTCTGACCAAATTACAAGCTGTTGAAGCAAAAAAATATGCGGCTTCTACAGTGTTAACAAGATATCCATTCAATTTGGCCTATTGACCTAGTTTTGGACCAAATATGACCCATATTCGAACTTGACCTAGATATTTTTAAGACAAACATTTAAAACAAAATTTCAAACTGCTGAAGCAAAACGTGCGGCCTCTGGAGTGTTAACAAGATTTTCCTTCAATTTGACCTAGTGACCTACGTTTTAACCCGACATGACCCATGTTCAAACTTGACCTACATATCATCAAGACAAACATTCTGATAAAGATTCAACATGCTCAAGTTGAAAATGTTTTGACCTCACATGGCCCAGTTTCGAATTTGTCCAAGATTTTATGGAGATGAATATTCTGATAAACTTTCATGAAGATTGGATGCAAAATGTAGCCCGTAGAGTCTTAACAAGCTCAAATGTTGACGACGCACGACAGACGGACGCCGGACAAAATGTGATCCAAATAGCTCACCTTGCACTTCGTGCATAGGTGAGCTAAAAAACATAAATGCGAGTCAAAGTAAAGAAACTGCACATACTTAAAACATCGGAATATATTTTAAACAAACGCAATTGTAATATGTTCAAGACATTTAAATTTGTTTTTTTCTAATAATAATTTCTCCTCCCATGTCATTTACGAAAAGCTATTTAAAATAAAAGTCGAGGGCTTCTGCCCGACGACTAATAACTTGTCCTCCAACCCGTATATTGTCGGTCCTCAAAACAATCGTCTCACACAAAAAGAATAATTTGAGTGACCTCAATATAGGATTTGATTTATCCATTAGAAATAAGCTGCCTGATCCTCCTAGCCTAGACTCTGCATTTGCATTATTGGTAAATTACCGTTTCTGGTTACATATATATATCAACACACGTTTAAGGTTATTTCTCTATTTCTTCACGTTCACGTATTTTTTGTTATACCTTGAAAGAACCACGTAACACGAACACCGACCTTTGGAGGTTATACAATTGATACCATTAATGGTCCAAAATCGTTATATTTTATACTTATTCTAATTAATCCAAAATATGTCTATATATATGTAACGGAATGTTGTAGAAGGTCGTACAAGTCTTGATTTTCATTATTTCATAGGAAATAAGCAGTTAAAAAAACGTCCGCTCCGTGTTGTCCCGTTTAAAAAATACCTTGGAATTTCCTCTTGCTCATTTGAATTTGTGGATTCAATTCGGCAGTCTCTAACACTATCGACTCATTACATTCATGTATGCGTGAGTGTGAGGAACAATAACTCTGGGAAGGAGATTGTCAATTCGGTTGTAGTGATAACGTGATAAATATACAGCGATATTTTTAGATTAACTGGGTTACTAACCAAGTAGATTTTACAATGCAAAATAACGAAAAATCTCCGCAATATTAATAGTGTGCATATATTGTAGTACATCAGTCAGCAAATCTCAATGCCTTACATGCAAAAACATCAAGGTAATAGCAATTTTTAACAACTTTCTTTTTTTTCGCTTTTTTCTCATATTGGATTCAGTCCCTTTAACGAAGTATGACATAATCCCCTAGTCATACCCAGACATAATCTCTTAGTCATACCCAGACATAATCTCTTACTCATACCTAGACATAATCTGTTAGTCATACCTAGACATAATCTCCTAGTCATACACAGACATAATATGTTAGTCAAACTCAGACATAATATCTCAGTCATAACCTGACATAATCTCTTAGTCATACCCAGACATAATATCTCAGTCATAACCTGACATAATCTCTTAATCATACCCAGACATAATCTCTTAGTCATACCTATATATAATCTCTTAGTCATACCCAGACATAATCTCTTAGTCATACCCCAGACATAATCACCTAGTCATACCCAGGCATAATCCAATAATCATACCAATACAACATCCTGTAGTCATATTCAGACATAATCCCCTAGTCATACCCAAACATGATCCCCTAGTCATACCCAGACATAATCCCCTTTTCATACCCAGACATAATCCCGTAGTCATACCCAAACATAATCCCCTAGTCATACCTTGACATAATCCCCTTGTCATACCCAGACATATTCCCTTTTGTCATACCAAGACATAATCCCGTAGCTAAACCCAAACATAATCCCCTATTCATACCCAGACATAATCCCCTTGTGATACCCAGACATAATCCCGTAGTCACACCCAGACATAATACCCTAGTGATACCCAGACATAATCATCTACTCATACCCATACACAATCCCCTAGTCATACCCAGACATAATCCCCTAGTCATACCCAGGCATAATCCCCTAGTCATACCCAAACATAATCCCCTAATCATATCCCGACGTAATCCCGTAGTCATACCCCAGGCATAATCCCGTAGTCATACCCAGACATAATCCCCTAGTCATACCCAGACAAAATCCCCTAGTCATACCCAGACATAATCCCCTAGTCATACCCAGACACAATCCCCTTGTCATTCCCCGACACAATCCCCTAGTCATACCCAGACATAATCCCCCAGTCATACCCTGACATAATCTCTTAGTCATATCCAGACATAATACCCTAGTCATACTCAGACATAATCCCCTAGCCATACCCATACATAATTCCCTACAGACAAAATGCCCCAGTCATACACAAACGAAATCCCTTACAGACAAAATCCCATACTAGCATACAATGTACATTTTCCAATTGTACTTTACTGCGAAATTCACTGCCCTGTCCAATTATTGAAATAAATTTTAGTAATAAATGTTTTAGGAAATATATACTTAAACTGTCTGATTATACCCCCGACAAACGCAGTATGAAGGATTGATTGATTGATTGGTGTTTAACGCCGTTTTCAACAATTTCTCAGTTATATCACGGCGGCCAGTTTACCTTCTCATGCATTTCCTGGTTTTCTCACACCAGTACTCCACACAACAATCTTCCCAAGCAACTGGCTGCATTTCCACATAGACTTAGCCCATTGGTGGAAGACGAATGACGCATGTCGCATTGACTTTTGTCAATCGTCGGAAAGAAAGTTGGCCGAGCCGGGATTCGAACTCACAACCCCTGAATTGACAGCCCACGTCGATACCAACTGAGCTACCGGGGCTCGGCTCAGTATGAAGGAGGTATACTGGAGTCACCCTGTGGTCGATCGTTCGGTCCATTGTAATTGTCATTGTTCGGAGCATAACTTGAAAACTACTGGATGGAATTTTATATATTGTCATACCATGATACTACACAGTGAGAGGAAGTGCAGTGCACAAGAACAATAACTATATTTTACCTAATTACTGAGTTATTTCCCTTTTTTACTTTTTCTTGTCAAGAGAATAACATGAACACTACTAATTGGAATCTAATCAAAATTCATACAATGGTAAAGCACATTGAGAGGTAGTGCAGTATAATGAACCATAACGCGATTTGAGCTAATTACAGAGTTATTGCCCTTTCTTACTGTTTTCTTGTCCGGAGAACAACTTTAAAACTAACGGATTGGCATTTAATAAAACTTCATACATTGGTAGAGCACAATGAGAGGAGGTGCGTACACAAACGAAAACTATAGTTTAGCTAATTACAGAGTAATTGCCCTTTGTTACTTTATTTCTGTCCGGAAAATAACTTTAAAACAACTGGTTGGTAATGAATAAAAGTACATATATTCGTAGAACACAACCAGAGGAAGTAAAGTGTGCAAGAATCATAACTCTCTTTAAGCTAATAACTGAGTTATTGCGCTTTCTTTATTTTTCTTGTCCGGAGAATAACTTTAAAACTACAAGAGTTATTGCTCTTTCTTACTTTAAAACTATATGATGGGATCTAATTAAACTTCATACTGTGGTAGGTCACAATGAGAGGAAGTGCAGTGTACAAGAATCATAACTCTATTTTAACTAACTACAGAGTCATTGCCCTGTGTTACTGTTTTTTTCCCTCTGAGTATAACTTGAAAACTATGACATGGAATTTAATAAAACCTCATTCAATGGTTAAGCACAATGAGAAAGAGTGCAGTGTACAAAAACCATAACTCTATTTAAGCTTATCAAACAGCTATTGTCCTTTCATACTTTTTTCTTGTCCGTAAAATATTTTTAAAACTACTAGATAGGATTTCCTATCTGGGCAGCGATCGGGGGTATTAACTACATTCAGTGATATCTCTAGTTTCCACTTCCCTGACCAGTCATTGTAAAAAAGGTATCAATTTCTTCTTACAACCACAGAATAGTCAAGTAAATTAACTTTAAATTTAATTTAAATCAAACCTAGTAGGGGATATAGGGGATTACTTATACTAGGTGATTTTGTATGCAGGGGATATTGACATGTAGGGGATTTTGAATGTAGGGGATATTGACATGTAGGGGATTTTGTATGTAGCTGAAATTGACATGTAAGCGATTTTGTATGTAAGGGATATTGACATGTTTGAGATTTTTTATGTAGGGGATAGTGTCATGTAGGGGATTTTGTATGTTAGGGATATTGACATGTAGGAGATTTTGTATGTAAGTGATATTTACATGTAGGGGATTTTGTCCATTATCTGGACAAGAACCCTAGGGGATTTTGTCGGTAGGGGATTAGGACAGTATACCGACTAGAATCGATGAAATAACATACTTGTACACTGAATTCTTCAATCAAAGTCGTTTTTCAGACACATTTAGCAGTACGAGTTGAAGTCGAATAAAGAAGATCCTGATCAGATTGAGCGGATTAGTGTGCTGATCTGGAGTTTAGCTGATCGCCAATTTCCAAAGGTCGATTTTCGTATGACGTCCTGACTCAAATTACCTTTTGTCCTAGAATACCAGTTCCGGCTCCAACGTCCACAATTTTAACATTTTGTCGATGTTACTGACTATCAATAATAAATGTGTGCACAAGTTGAAGTAATATCCTGCATTATTGAATAAAATACAAAGTTAAATAAAAGTTCAGTTCCTTAAGAAGGCCGTCAAGCTAAAAGCTTAAGTGATGAGTTAATTCAGTTTTTGAAGAAGGCCGTCAGGCATAAACATTAAATTAGGACATAACCTAAATTCATATGTTTATTAATTGACTCCGTGTGATAACATTAACATAACAATGAAATGTTAAAGGATAAATAAGGATAAAACAGACTGTATAGTTTTACATCAATATATTTATTTCAAAACTGATACTAAAGTTTCAAATTCGAGCAGTGAGCCATGACGAAAGGGTTGTTCTATTATCCAAAACAAGGATGAGGCATAATAATATGAATGCAGTTATGCTCATCCTTATTTTGGATAATAGAACAACCCTTTCGTCACATCTCACCGCTCAAATTTCATTTATAAATGCTAATTCGCCAATACTATTGTATTTAAAACCGGATGTGTTAGACTTAAGTATCAGTTTTTAAATAAATATATTCATGAAAAACTATACAGTCTGTTTAATTTTTCATTTATCAAAGAGCTACATTAAGATTACGAAAATGGACAATATCTCAAATATATCAGCACAGAAAAGTATCGGAATTACAAAAGAAGGCATAGTTTATAATATTGATATTCCGGATCAGTCGAAGGAAGAAATTAGAGATAAATACAATAAATGGACATCATATGAGGAAGTGAGTATTTGTTTGTCTTGTAGCCGAGGCCCGGTAGCTCAGTCGGTAGCGACGCAGGCTGTCACTCCAGGGTTTGTGAGTTCGAATCCCAGTTTGGTCAACATTCTTCCCGACGTTTTACAAAAGTTACTGTGACAAGCGACGCTATTCGTCTTTCACCAAATGGGCTAACAGTTTATGCGGAAAAGCACCTTTTATTTTTACTGACAGCATCGCAAATGCGGCCGATGTTCAGAACTGTGTACATCCCGTAAACATTTGGTATGATTTGTATAGAAGTCCATAATTATCTCAGACACAACTGGTCACATGTCAACGAAAGTATTTCATAGGTGAATTCATCGTAATTCGTAGCTAGGTCTTATTTTTACTATAAATCAGTGACTATTATTTCCGATTAATGCAAAAGTTACTTAATCAAGTGTGAGTTATACTTCGGGAAACCATTAAGTTTAGGTCCGCATGCCAGACACTACTTGTCACAGGTCATTGATCTTTCAATTGTGATTTCACTTTTAATAGTATCAATTGTTTCAACCACCACTAGCTACCTTTTAATGATTGCAACACATACTGTATTTAAGTTAGAGTTTGACATCGGTAAAGTTTGCGATTAACCTGGGCTTACTTTGCGTTTAGGGTCATTATCCTAGACACTTCTTATCACGGAACAGTGTCATTTCACCTTTCTTTTCACCATGATTGATTTTTGGTGTTTTACACCGATTTTAACAATAGTTTGAGTTATATCACGGCGTTACCTGGGAAATATACCAGTACTACTGGTCCATTTATACTGACCTCAGTCAGTCAGTCGTAATGCTTACCCCGCAACCCTGAACGCCAATGAGGGTAGCCATTACTACCATTCTTATACTCTTCATGACATTGTATGTTGTAGCTAATGAGTGTTACCTATTTCTGAGGTAAAAAACATGAATATCTATGGATTTTGATAATCAAACATTCCTTCATTTCTTGTTAGATTGACTTCAAATTTTGCACACACATTTCATGAATAATGTTTTTCAACATATCAAATTGGTTTTGTGGTCATACATTTTTTTTTATAAATTGTGTGTACTTTGGACTTTTGACATTTTCACAA
This sequence comes from Serripes groenlandicus, assembly GCA_031761405.1. Classification (NCBI taxonomy): domain Eukaryota; kingdom Metazoa; phylum Mollusca; class Bivalvia; order Cardiida; family Cardiidae; genus Serripes; species Serripes groenlandicus. The sequence goes on from JASEVX010000010.1 coordinate 7,630,350, forward strand.
TTGTGTTTAGCTCAACGTTGTTATTTTATTCGTTAACATTATTTCAGATTATGAACACTCATTTAATACCCTTCCTAACATTGTAAGTTGTAGATAATGAGTGCCAACTATTTTTGGGGTTAAAAAACCTGAATTTCAGTGGATAATGAAAATTAGACATAGCTGCTAAATTTGATGTCAGATTCATTCAAGTTCGGCACACATTTAATAAATAAAATGATTCATTTGTTTTTACCTCAACGTTATTTATTTGTTTAGTTTTCCTTAAAAAGGTTCTAGGGGTTTAAAACGTGGTCAATAGTAACATGTTATACCATTATTTAATAGCGTATGCTGTTGATTGTACACTTGTTCAAAGTACACTGTCTTCGTTATGTTACATATTCCTTTTTGGTGTTTTGATAAGTCAGATTTCTAATAAAAAAAAACAAAAATGATGTTTATTTTTTGTAAAGATTTGATAGATGTTATATTTGCCAAAAGAACTACTTAAACACCACCAACCTTTATTATGTTATTGATTTATCCTTAGGGGTCTATCAATAAACATATGAATTTAGATTAGCTTCCCATTCAATTTTTATGCCTGACGGCCTTCTTCAGAAACCGAATTAACTCATCACTGAAGCTTTCAGCTTGAAGGCCTTCTTAAGGAACTGGAATTTTATTTAACTTTGTATTTTATTCAATAATGGAGGATATTACTTCAACTTGTGCACACATTTACTTATTGATAGTCAGTAACATCATGAAACCATGATATAAATAACATTTTCGAGCTGCAGAATTAACAATTCAAGCAAACATGTATGTTAACATTTTCTACATTGTTGAATATTTGTATGTTCTTCTGTAAAATAATCCATGTCTTTATTTGTATTTTTTGCTTTAAGCATATTGTTTGTTTAACGCAATAAAATATTGTATTGTATTGTATTTATGTATGTTTTTAAATAGCATTGATAATTACAGCGTCTTTGATTAATTGTTTTAAGTGATTTCAAGTTTCGCTCACACATTTAGTCTTTGTGTCGTTTGCATTGATGGGTTTTGGGGTCATACATTTGGATTTTTTTATATACAATTTGTGTATTTTCTTACTTTTTGTCATTTTTACAATTGAGCACATATATTTGATATGGAACAAAGAAACATAACAATAAGTTATTTCTATGATATACTGCCGGCATATTCCAATATGGTGTATAATTTGGCCGTGATTCAATATATCCATTCAAACTTCTATTTTTAGCTCACCAGAGCTTTGCTCAAGGTGAGTTATTGTTTTGTTTGTTTGGAGTTTAACTTCAATTTCAACAGCTTGTGAGTTATTGTGATCGCCTTTTGTCCGGCGTCCGTCGTCCGTCGACCATCGTGCGTCAACTTCTTTTCCTCAGTAACCACTGGGTCAATTGGGATGAAACTTCACAGAAAGCATCCTCTCAATGACCTCACATTTCCTTCAATTTTTTGGGATCCATGCAGAATTCTAGTTTCCATGGCAACAAAATGAAAAAAACTTCAAATTTTTTTCTTCTCCCAAACTGGTTGGCAAATTTTCAAAAAAAATTGTAAAAATGTTCCTTGGATGACCCTCTATCTATGGTACAATCATTCACATAATTCCTGATAGAGAGAGGAAATACCTATTTCAAGCAAGAAAAACGAATAAAAACCGCTTCGACATTCCATAGCGCGAGAAATAATGCACAAAAGGAATGATTTTCGGTAGATTGTCGCGATAAAAGACGCTTATATCAGATAGCTGTAGAAGCTTATAATTGTGAGCACACAGAAGAGAACAGAAAAAACATGTTGATAAAGAAGAAAGAGTATAAGTATTTTGCAAGAAAATGTAAACAAATGTTAAATACTAAAAGATGTAGGGAAATGAACACTTTAAGGAGAAAATCACCGAAAGAATTCTGGAAGTTATTTAACCTGAAAAAGACTAATACGTGTAACGATGAAAGCGTGAACTTAAAATCATTTTACGAACACTTCAAGAATCTGGCATCGTCCGTAGGTAGCACACCAAATGTGGCGTAGAAGAGTTCATGTCTACATTTTCGGAAAAAACGGAGGCCCCGACTTTTACTGAACTCGACGTACGAATTTCCCAGGATGAGATTAGAAAAGCGGTGAAATTGCTTAGTACGGGGAAAAGTTGTGCAAACGATAACATTATCAATGAATATTTTAAAGAAAGTATTGACATATTAATCGAACCACTTGAAATACTTTTTAACACCATATTTAACAGAGGAACATTCCCAAAACAGTGGTCGGAAGGGATAATTATACCAATCATGAAAAAGAGGCCAGCAGACGACCCTAACAATTACCGTGGAATAACGTTAATTAGCTGTTTCGGAAAACTATTCACGACAATCATTAATGAACGGTTAAAAAAGTGGACTAAAGAAAACGAGGTTATAACGGACGCACAATTCGGATTTCAATCCGACCGCAGCACAACGGACGCGACATTTATTCTCCAAACATTAATAGAAAAATACATAAATCAGAGACAGAAATTATATTGTGCTTTTATCGACTTTCAAAAAGCTTTTGATAGTGTCTATCGGAACGGGCTATGGTATAAACTAGTGAAATCTGGCATAGATGGTAACTACTTAGAATAATAAAATCAATGTACTCAGATGTTAAACTGCAAGTGAGACAATTCGACAATCTTTCAGAGTTTTTCAAGTGCGAAGTCGGTTTATTCCAAGGGGAGATAAGCTCCCCGATATTATTTTCCATGTTCCTAAATGACATCGAGTTAGAACTACAGTCAAGTCAAGACGGGTGTATTAACATAGATCAACTATCAATTTTACTCATTCTGTTTGCTGACGACTGTGTGCTAATGAGCGATACGGCGGATGGTTTAAAATCACATCTAGATAACATGCACATATACTGTGATAAATGGGGATTAACAGTTAATGTAGAAAAATCCAAAATAGTTGTCTTTAGAGGTGGCGGTATCCTCCCGAGAGGACTATCTTGGAGTCTCCAGGGAAATAAAATGGACATTGTCGAACAATTATGTTTGTCTAGTAATGGGTCATTTATAAAATCTACAAACGCCATGTATACGAAAGCGATAAAATCGATGGGTGCATTGTGGTCTTTGATTAAAGACATTCAAATGCCAGTTGATATAATGTTTAATTTGTTTGATGCATATGTAGTGCCTATACTTATGTACTCTAGCGACGTGTGGGGCTTTATTGCGGCAGAAAATATAGAGAGACTTCATAGAAAATTTTGTAAATGGGTATTGAATGTTAAAAGCACCACTAATAATTATGCATTATACGGCGAAACAGGAAGATTGCCACTTGTGATTTTAAGGCATGGGAGAATCATTAAATACTGGCTTAAAATTGCGTCTCGCAAAATCGATAATTGTATTATAACCGGACTTTACTGTATGTTGTATAAACAGTGTGAAATAAAGCCGAATTGGGTGACTAAAGTAAAAGCATTGTTAAACAGTCTTGGCTTTAGTGACGTGTGGCTTTTCCCTGATTCGGTTAATATTAAATCATTTATACCTGTATTAAATATACGGCTTAAGGATAATTACATTAGTGCATGGAGAGCCGGTATGAACTTGTGTTCATCTCTTAGCTTATTTAAACAGGTTAAAACTATATTTGAAATGTCCTTTTACTTGTTAAGAATTGTAAACGTAAAGCATAGAAATACTTTGTCAAAACTACGCTTATCGTCACATCATTTATATATAGAGACTGGCAGACACAGAGGCATTCCGAGATGTGATCGAATTTGTGAAATGTGTACAAATGAAGACATTGAAGACGAATACCATTTTAAGACACCAGTATATCCCTCGATACTACTATACGAGACCAAGCATGTATAAATTTATTGGGCTTATCCAATGTGAGAATGTTAGAACTTTAAATAACTTAGCAAAATATGTGATATGTGCCCAGAAACTTAAAAACTCTTAAATCACCACTCTCGTATTAACTATAATACGTTGACGTTATAGTTGTTTGTGTTTGAGTGTGTGTTCGTAAGTGCGTGTGTGCGTGAGTGCGTGAGTGCGTGCGAGCGTATTTGATATTTCTGCATTATTTTCCATTTTTGTTATTAATCACAACTCTGTATTTGCATGCTCACACATGATAATATTATTTGTATGACGATTAGCTATGTTATGCTAAAGTCTAATAAACTATTCTGTATTCTGTATTCTATCAGATTCCTTCAAGCCATGTTGATTGGTCGAAAAACATGGCCGCCAGGGGGGGGGCGGGGCTATTTTGCCTTATATGGCTACAGTGAAAACTTATAAAATCTTCTTCTCCCAAACTGGTTGGTAGATTTCCAAATAATTTTGTAGAAATGCTCCTTGGATGAGCCTCTATCAAATTCCTTCAAGCCATGTTGATTGGTAGAAAAACATGGCCGCCAGGGGGGCGGGGCTATTTTGCCTTATATGGCTATAGTGAAAACTTAAAAAATCTTCTCCTCCGAAAGTGTAAGGTCGATTTTCAAATAATTGTGTAGAAATGTTCCTTCAAGCCATGTGGATTATTTGAACAACATGGCCGCCGGGGGGGGGGGGGGGGGCGGGGCTATTTTGCCTTATATGGCTATAGTGAAAAACTTAAAAAATCTTCTTCTCTGAAAGTTTCAGACCGATTTTCAAATAATTTTTAAGTGACCCACTATCGGATTCCTTCAAGCCATGTTGATTGGTCGAAAAAATGGCCACCAGTGGGCAGGGCTATTTTGCATTATATGGCTATATTGAAAACTTAAAAAATCTTTTTCTCCAAAAGTGTCGGGCCGATTTTCAAATAATTTTGTAGAAATGTTCCTAGGGTGACTCTCTATCATATTCCCAAGTTGTTTGGTAGGAAACTATGGCCACCAGGGGGCGGGGCTTATATAGCTAAAGTGAAAATAATTCAGGTGAGCAACCAGGGCCATCATGGCCGTCTTGTTTACTAAACGGATAGGAAGTAAGATATTAAAACATTTAGCACATCGATTGAATAAGAAGCATATAGACATACAAACATATGCTTAACGGTTATATTTTCAATTCAAAGTTTCCATTTCCATTAGAAATCCGCTGTGGTCGAGTGGTTAGCGTCGGGGATTTCGAAACCGGGTGTTCCAGGTTCGATCCCCAGTCGCGGCACTACAGTCATGGTGGAGTGCCTAGTACTGGTTTGTTTACCCAAGGATTATGAATAATTAAATTTAATTGCGCGCTAAATGACCTTAGCTGTCGATGCGCCATAAAACAATATACATTCATTCCATTTCCATTACCAAAAATAGACTCGGGGTCGGGGAGGCATAACTTTTGCCGTTAAAGTGAATTTTGCTGTTATCAATAGACAACTGAACGCTTAGCGATGTCGAAATAGTGTGTTATAGGACGCTGTTCTCTTTAAAACATAAGAAGCCTATAATTTGTTATCGACTTACAATGATTAGTTGCATGACTAACAATCGATGTATTGTAAGATATAAGAGAGGATGGCCACGACCTTCCCATGACTATGCACATGGCTAATTAAGTTGAATGGGGGTGGGGGAGGGGGGGGGGGGGCTTCAATGGAATAATGACACGAATGATAGTAGAAAGTATAGGCTCGATTATAGACAAAGCATGTCCAACGTATACAATTTACATTTTCAGGACCTTTTGGCACAGGATTTTAGAGCGCCTAAATACACCGTTGACAGTATTGAAGCCTTTTACCCCGTTTCTGATCGACAGAATGTCACAATTTTGGACGTTGGAGCTGGAACTGGTATTCTAGGACAAAAGGTAATTTGTGTAAGGACGTCATACGAAAATCGACTTTCGGGAATTGGCGATCAGCTAAACTCCAGATCAGCACACTAATCCGCTCAGTCTGATCAGGATATTCTTTGTTCGACTTCAACTCGTATTGCTAAATGTGTCTTGAGAACGACTTTGATTGAAGAACTCAGTGTACAAGTATGTTATTTCATAGATTCAAGTCGGTATACTGTCCTAATCCGCTACCGACAAAATCCCCTAGGGTTCTTGTCCAGATAATAGACAAAATCCCCTACATGTCAATATCCCCTACATACAAAATCCCCTACATGTCAATATCCCCTACATACAAAATCCCCTACATGTCACTATCCCCTACATACAAAATCTCCTACATGTCAATATCCCCAACATACAAAATTCCCTACATGTCAATATCCCCTACTTACAAAATCCCCTACATGTCAATATCTCCTACATACAAAATTCCCTACATGTCAATATCCCCTACAGACAAAATATCCTACATACAAAATCTCCTACATGTCAATATCCCCAACATACAAAATCCCCTACATGTCAATATCCCCTACATGTACATACAAAATCCCCTACATGTCAATATCTCCTACATACAAAATTCCCTACATGTCAATATCTCCTACATACAAAATATCCTACATGTCAATATCCCCTACATACAAAATCCCCTACATGTCAATATCTCCTACATACAAAATTCCCTACATGTCAATATCCCCTACAGACAAAATATCCTACATACAAAATCTCCTACATGTCAATATCCCCAACATACAAAATCCCCTACATGTCAATATCCCCTACATACAAAATCCCCTACATGTCAATATCTCCTACATACAAAATTCCCTACATGTCAATATCTCCTACATACAAAATATCCTACATGTCAATATCCCCTACATACAAAATCCCCTACATGTCAATATCCCCTACATACAAAATATCCTAGTATCAGTAATCCCCTATATCCCCTACTAAGTTTAATTTAAATTATATTTAAAGTTAATATACTTGACTTTTGTGTGGTAGAAAGAAGAAATTGATACCTTTTTTTACAATGACTGGTCAGGGCAGTGAAAACTTGAGCCATCACTGAATGTAGTTATTACCCCCGAGCGCCGCCAAGATTGGACATTCCATACAGTGGTTTGAAAGTTATTCTCCGGACAAGAAAAAAGTATAGAAGGAGAATAGCTATGTCATAAGATTAATTAGAGTTATGGTTCTTGTACACTGCACTTCCTCTGATTGCGTTTGTCGGCGGTATAATCAGTCACAGTTTAAGTATATATTTCCTAAAACATTTATTACTAAAAAAAAATTCAATAATTGGACAGGGTAGTGAATTTCAATTGGAACATGTACATTGTATGCTAGTATCGGATTTTGTCTGTAAGGGATTTCGTTTGTGTATGACTGGGGCATTTTGTCTGTAGGGAATTATGTCTGGGTATGACTAGGGAATTATGTCTGAGTATGACGTAAGTACTATGTCTGGGTATGACAAACGAGATTATGTCTGGGTATTTCTAGGGGATCATGTCTGGGTACGACTTTGGCATTTTGCCTGGGTAAGACTAGGGGATTGTGTCTGGGTATGTCTTTGGCATTACGTCTGGGTATAACTTGGGGATTATGGCTGGGAACGACTACGGGATTATGACTGGGTATAACTAAGGGATCATGTCGTGGTATGACTAAGAGATTATGTGTCTGATTATGATTAGGGGATTATGTCTGGGTATCACTAGGGAATTATGTCTGGGAATGACTAGGGGATTTTGTGTGGGTATGACTAGGGAAGTTTGCCTCGGTATGAATAAGAGGCTATATCTGGGTATGACTACGGGATAATGCCTGGGTAAGACTATGGGATTATGTATTGGTATGACTAAGAGATTATGTCTGGGTATGACTAGGGGATTATGTCTGGGTATGACTAGGGCATTTTGTCTGTAGGGAATTATGTCAGGAAATGTCTATGTGATTATGTCTGGGTATGACTAGGGGAGTATGTCTGGTTATGACTAAGAGATTATGTAAGGGTATGACTAAGAGATTATGTCTGGGTATGACATGGGGATTATGTCTGGGTATGACTAAGGGATTATGTCTGGGTATGATAAGGGGATTATGTCTGAGTATAACTAGGGTATTATCTCTAGGTATGACTAGGGGATTATGTCTTTGTATGACTATGGCATTATGTCTGGGTAAGAATTGGGTATTATGACTATAGGGCATTTTGTCTTGGTATGACTAGGGGATTATGTCTGTGTACGACTAGTGAATTATGACTTGGTATAACCAGGGGATTATGTCTGGGTATGACTAGGGGAGTTCGTCTGGGTATGACTAAGCGATTATGTCTGGGTATGACTGCGGGATTATGTCTGGGTATGATTATGGGATTATGTCTGGGTATGACTTTGGGATTACGTCTGGGTATGACTTTGGGATTACGTCTTGGTATGACTAGGGGATTACGTCTCGGTATGACAAGGGGATTATGTCTGGGTATGACTAAGAGATTATATCTGGGTATGACTAACAGATTATGTCTGGGTATGACTAACAGACTATGTCTGGGTATGACTAATAGATTATATCTGGGTATGACTAACATATTATATCTGGGTATGACTAACAGATTATGTCTGGGTATGACTAACAGATTATATCTGGGTATGACTAACAGATTATATCTGGGTATGACTAACAGATTATATCTGGGTATGACTAATAGATTATGTCTGGGTATGACTAACAGATTATGTCTGGGTATGACTAACAGATTATGTCTGGGTATGACTAATAGATTATATCTGGGTATGACTAAAAGATTATGTCTGGGTATGACTAAGAGATTATGTCTGGGTATGACTAAGAGATTATGTCTGGGTATGACTAAGAGTTTATGTCTGGGTTTGACTAGGGGATTATGTCATGCTTCGTTAATGGTATCAATTGTATAACCTCCAAAGGTCGATGTTCGTGTTACGTGGTTCATTCAAGGTATAACAAAAAATACCTTTCTTACTGTTTCTATCAACATCCGCACGTGAAGAAATAGAGAAATAACCTTAAACGTGTGTTGATATATATGTAACCAGAAACATTAATTTACCAATAATGCAATTCCAGATTCTAGACTAAGAGGATCAGGTAGCTTATTTCTAATGAATACATCAAATCCTATATTGAGGTCACTCAAATTATTCTTTTTTAGTGAGACGATTGTTCTGAGGAACCACAATATACGGGTTGGAGGCCAAGTTATAGTTTACTTATATAAGTCAATTATTTGCAGATCTGAATTACTTCTGCTCAGTTGGCCAATCAGGTTGCTATGATGCATAAGCAATTCAGTTTATCTAAACGAGCTAATGGTAGATATAAAATGATCTGAAATAGTCCATCTATTGAAAAGTGCGTACATATGCTACATTTGTTTATTAATACATGTAACCAAACCTCTTGATCAACACTTACTCATTGATACATGTAATCAAACTGCTTGATCAACACTTACTCATTAATACATGTAATCAAACCGCTTGATCAACACTTTCTAATTAATACATGTAATCAAACCACTTGATCAACACTTTCTCATTTATACATGTAATCAAACCGCTTGATCAACACTTACTCATTAATACATGTAATCAAACCGCTTGATCAACACTTTCTCATAGATACATGTAATCAAACCGCTTGATCAACACTTTATCCTTAATACATGTAATCAAACCGCTTGATCAACACTTTCTCATTGATACATGTAATCAAACCACTTGATCAACACTTTCTCATTAATACATGTAATCAAACTGCTTGATCAACACTTTCTCATTAATATATGTAATCAAACCGCTTGATCAACATTTTTTCATTGATACATGTAATCAAACCTCTTGATCAACACTTACTCATTGATACATGTAATCAAACCGTTTGATCAACACTTTCTCATTAATACATGTAATCAAACCGCTTGATCAACATTTTCTCATTAATACATGTAATCAAACCGCTTGATCAACATTTTTTCATTGATACATATAATTAAATCGCTTGATCAACACTTACACATTGATACATGTAATCAAACCGCTTAATCAACATTTTTTCATTGATACATGTATTCCAACTGCTTGATCAACACTTACTCATTGATACATGTAATCAAACCGCTTGATCAACACTTTCTCATTAATACATGTAATCAAACCTCTTGATCAACACTTTCTCATTGATACATGTAATCAAACCGCTTTATCAACATTTTTTCATTGATACATGTAATCAAACTGCTTGATCAACACTTACTCATTGATACATGTAATCAAACCGCTTGATCAACACTTTCTCATTAATACATGTAATCAAACCTCTTGATCAACACTTTCTCATTTATACATGTAATCAAACCGCTTGATCAACACTTTCTCATTGATACATGTAATCAAACCGCTTGATCAACAATTTCTCATTAATACATGTAATCAAACCGCTTGATCAACACTTACTCATTGATACATGTAATCAAACCACTTGATCAACACTTTCTCATTGATACATGTAATCAAACTGCTTGATCAACACTTTCTCATTAATACATGTCATCAAACCGCTTGATCAATACTTACTCATTGATACATGTAATCAAACCGCTTGATCAACACTTTCTCATTTGTACATGTAATCAAACCGCTTGATCAACACTTTCTCATTGATATATGTAATCAAACCGCTTGATCAACACTTTCTCATTAATACATGTAATCAAACGGCTTGATCAACACTTACTCATTGATACATGTAATCAAACCGCTTTATCAACACTTTCTCATTGATACATGTTATCAAACCGCTTGATCAACACTTTCTCATTGATACATGTGATCAAGCAGTAACACTTTCTCATTGATACATGTCATCAAACCGCTTGATCAACACTTTCTCATTGATACATGTAATCAAACCGCTTGATCAACACTTTCTCATTGATACATGTAATCAAAGCGCTTGATCAACACTTTCTCATTGTTACATGTATAAACATGGAATGCTAAGTCACGTGATGTGAGTATTAACGGTTTCAAGGCCTTCGTGTGTCCACGTCCGAAATGGAATAAAAAGGCGAAACGTGACAGCGGTGGGCTAATAGTATATTACAAACATTGGTTAGAAAACAAAATTGAATTAATTAAAACTGACAGAAGGGGAAAACTATGGATTAAATTAAAGGGAAACAATTCTGAAGACAAAAATGATGTGTTTATCTGTTTGTTATACATTCCACCAGAAAACTCAACAGTGTACAAAAATGTTAATTCTGATCTGTATGAATATGATTTCTTTGATGATATAAGCGACGATATATTACATTTCAGTAATTGTGGTGAAGTGTTTCTCACGGGGGATTTTAACAGCCGTGTCGGTGTAGATTCGGATTTTGTAGAGAATCTTGATATGCAGCGATTTGTCGATTTACCATTACTACAAACACCGGATTCTTTCAAGTTAAGAAAGTCGTCCGATTTGCATGTCAATAACTTTGGAAATAATTTATTAACACTTTGTAAACAGCACGACTTGCTTATAGTTAACGGCAGATTAGAGAATGGTGATTTTACATGCTTTTCGCTTAGAAGAGAGGTAGTTGGTAAAAGTATCGTCGATTATGTCATAACTAAATGGTCTAACTTTGAAAACATTAAAGACTTTGAAATATTAGATTTAAATGAATTTTCGGATCATTGTTCTCTGTCTTTTAAACTAAAAATATGTGCTGAGTTTAACATGAAACAAAAAGAAAGAAGTACTTTTGATAAAATCATTTGGAATGACTGTAATAAAGAGCTATTTATACAAGAGCTGAATTCTAACATAGATTCCATTGAAAACATTGTTATGCAATTAGAGAGCAGTGATATTGTGATTGATCAATGTATTGAAAGCTTTTCGACTATTGTTCATACTACATGCAGTAAATGTTTTGGTAAAACGATCACTGTTAATGATAATGGCTCAAACAGGCAACATAAACCCCAGTGGTTTAACGGTGACTGTGTTCAAGCTAAATCAGAATTCTTTAAATGCAGAAAGAAATATAAACTTAATAAATCTAATGAAAATCTTAATCATTTTCTATTGGCTAGAAAAAAATATTGTAATATTCGAAGAAAATGTAAACGAATTTATAATAATGAACAGAAGACTAAAATTTCTGAAATGAGTCGTACAAACCCTAGAAATTTTTGGAAACTTATTAACCGAGACAAGTTGATAAAAGATGATAATTCAATCACAAAGCAGGATTTTCTTAATCACTTTTCAGATTTAGCAAACAGTGGTAGGGGCGACTTACAATTCGGTGCGACAGATCCCAATCTAGAAAATGTTATATTCATTGAGGACTTGGATAAGCCATTTACAATTGACGAAGTGACGAGAGTTATATCGTCCTTAAAACGTAACAAAAGCCCGGGTTTAGATAGTATTCCGGCAGACTTTTTTATAGATGCTAATATTATTATAAGTCCCTATCTTGTTCGAATTTTTAATGTAATTTTGGACACTGGTGTTTACCCTGACCAATGGACAAAGGGTGTAATTGTCCCAATCCATAAAAAGGGTGACAAAGACAACCCGAGTAATTATAGAGGGATTACCTTGATAAGTACTATGGCTAAAATGTTCTCACTCTGCTTGCGTAATCGCCTAAATACATGGTGTGAGCGGGAAAACATATATGATAACTCCCAGTTCGGGTTTAGAGATGGAAGAGGTACCATCGATTGCATTTTTATTTTACATAATATAATTCAAAAGATGATTGCTAAGAAAGAAAAGTTATTTTGTGCCTTCATTGACTATGAAAAATGTTTCGATACCATAAACAGGGACGCGCTTTGGCTTAAATTAATACAACTTGGTGTAAGTTCAAAGTTTGTAACTGTTTTAAAAAGTATTTATAGAAATGTCTCAGCTTGCATAAAAACTCATTCGGATAGGCATTATTCGGAGTTTTTCGATATTATGCTAGGTTTGAAACAAGGTGAGCCTATGTCACCAATATTGTTTTTATTATTTATAAACGATATAAGCGACAGTAATGTAATTAATAATCTAACTGTAAATGACTTAAATCTACTAACATTATACCTGCTCTTGTTCGCTGATGATATTGCGGTGTTTTCAACGGATGGTATAAGCCTGCAGTTACAATTGGATAAAATCCATGAGTATTCGCGGAAATGGGGTCTTAAAATCAACGTTAATAAAACTAAAATTTGCATTTTTGAGAAGCGTCTTAGCCATAATGATTTGGAATGGTCCATAAATGGCGAACGTCTAGATTTAGTAGATAATTTTTGTTATTTAGGCGTTAGGTTTTATAGAACCGGCAACTTTTCATTAGCTGTTAAGAGTCTACATGACCAAGCAATGAAGGCCATGTATAGTTTATTATCAATATTCAAACGTGTACCAATGGACATTAAAACAAAGTTATCATTATTTGATAAATTGGTTACACCTATTATTCTGTATGGGGCCGAGGTATGGGGGATATACAAGTGCAAAGACGTAGATAGTCTTCATATCAGATTTTGCAAAATAATTTTAGGAGTCCGTAAACAAAGTTCCAATAATGCTGTTTTGGGTGAACTCGGTCGATTCCCCCTTTCTATCATATGCTTGGAAAAATCACTTAAATACTGGCTTAAAGTGAAGCGTTCATCAATAATAAGTTTGAGCGATGTGTACAACGACAGTTGTGTCCATCTTTTAAATTTAAAAACAAGCTGGGTTTATAGAATTAAACAGCAATTATCAGATTTGGGATTATCTTTTGTTTGGACATATTTTGATCCATACTGCAATTATTTTCCAATAATTAAGAACCGTATGAGGGATCAATTTATTCAAAAGTGGTTTTCAGACATCAATAGTTCATCTAAACTAAATTACTATAAAGATTTTAAAACGACTTTTGAATTCGAATCCTACCTAGAAAATATCAAAAATGATAGATTAAGAATTTGTTTGACAAAAATACGTATATCGGATCATAAGCTAGCTATTGAAATTGGTAGATATACAAATATTGCGAGAAATGAACGATACTGTGAATTATGCAACACACTTTCATTAGAAAGTGAATACCACTTTGTCTTGACATGTCCCTCATTAAGATATTTAAGAATAAAGTATTTTAAACCGTCTTTTCCAACATTGTTTAAATTTTCGCAATTAATGTCAACTAAAAATAGAAATGTACAAAGTAGTCTTGCAAGATTTATTAATGAAGCTTCAAATATGAGGAGGGATCTTATATCGATACCTGCTATTTGAATCATAACCACAGAAAAACCTTTTACTATTACTAATGATGTTATAATGTATATATGAATAGTTTTGTTATGTATGTGATGGTATTTTGTAGTCATGTTTTGTGCATGTTCAACCATTTTGTATGTATTTTGTATGGCCAATGGCACATTTAGTACCGACTTGCCTAATAAAATTATTTGAGTTGAGTTTGAGTTGTAATCAAAGCGCTTGATCAACACTTTCTCATTGAAACATGTAATTAAAGCACTTGATCAACACTTTCTCATTGAAAAATGTAATCAAACCGCTTGATCAACACTTTCTCACATAGAAAATAAATAGTAAAAATTTTGCTAAATTATTAAAAAATCCCCGTAAATGAATGCAAAGCGTCGGTGCTACACGTTTCTCATGCTACATATGGACACAGTTAAGTCCTGACCAGAGATCAAGGCGATTTATGAAATTATTGAACTTTAAGTCACATCACATCAACAGATAAGCAACTAACATTAGCCTCCATTACGAGAATTGAACGAAAACTCGGCACGCGCAAACGCCTGAAAAATTGCAAAACATACACAATTGAAAATAAAAAAAACATAGATTATATTGAAACACATTCATGTTAAAAGGACTGCATATTTCAGTTGCAAACCAACAACAATATATTTTTTATCAATTACTCGATAATAGCCCTGTCCGGAAAGGTGTTGCCGTACTTTGATTTTTTACTTCCCTTTGCGCTACTCTTTACAAATTGAAATCGATAAAGGCCATCGCACCGTTTTCAGTCACTTCCGGAGAGGTTTTGTCAAAATGGAACTTTCTTACCGACGTTTGACATGCGTCATTTTTAACGAATTATTTTTTCTCAAAAAATAATACAGTTAACGCGATCGTTTTTCTTTCCGGAAGTCACGGTTAAACTACACTTCCGCTTAGAATACACATTCGCTGCACCTAAATAGTCCTAGTATTTTTTCGATATTAAAATGACTTCTACGTGTTATTTCAATACAGTGAAGTCATAATTATACTATCGAATCATCATAGATAATCAATTTTCTAGAAAATATCAAATTAACAGTACGCGCATATATATTTCATTTGTCGGCAGGTACGTATAAGCCACGAGTATGAATTTTAGTCGTATGCCCATTCACTAGAAGTCGACCCCACGCTGTATAGAACAATGTTAATCTCACAAATATGCCACTACGCAGAGCTCAGTGAAATAGTCAGTGTGCATTTTAAACGCTCGCATCGCCGTTGTTTCTCCTTTTTCCAACATGATAACGATGATCAAAGAGGCTTTCTAATTATAGATCATGGTTTACATACGCGCGCATTCAGTTAGCTTAATATATATACGAAAGTAACGCTCAAAGTTGTATCAAAGTACCGTGGTGCAATGGAGAGCGTGTAGAACTACTAATCATGGACTACTTATGGACGCGAGTTCGAGTCCTAATAGGAACTGTTCTTTTTTTTTTTTTTTAATTCTTATTTTATGCGATTTGTTAAACATTATAGATTTATAATAATATAATATAAGCCGAAATCCTGGATCCGCCCCTGGTGACGAAAACAAATCGAACTAACAATGTAAATCTCACAAATATGCCATGGGTGTTTTGACAGACTTTACGCAGAGCTCAGTGAAAGAGTTAGTGTGCATGTTAAACGCTCGCATCGCCGTTGAAATGCTACATTTACTAAAACTGTCAACTGATAAAAAAAAATCTCTGGACAAAAATATTAATAATAATAAAATAGACTAAATTGTGCAATAGCATGATCAATTGCATTCATAAATTAGATTTTACAAATGTTCAAAATAATTCGTTACCAGTACTTCAGTACTTTGATTCTTTCACCAATGGGCTTAGTCTAGAGATTGTGTCAAAACATAGAAAATCTCTTTAATTGAATGAATAACCTATGACTAAAAGTGGAAAACATTGTGGCAAAAGGAGAAACTGCATGTTTGGTGCAATTTCTTCTTTTGACACTAGCGTCTATATGAGAGACAGGGTTAATAATTAAATATTAATTTTAAAAGAATTTACTGTTATAATTCCATTTAACATATATACAAGTGCCCAGTATATGAAGACCTTTAGTAAAGGTCATTTAAAGTGCACAGATAGGGCACCTGAGGTCTCCATTATCATGAAATGAAATTAGTCCTGAGTGACCTTGATGATCAATCGGACAACTCCAATAAATGAATTGTAATGTAAAAATAAGACAAAAACCTGATTTTCAATTAATATTGTTTACTTTGTTATTAATATTAATTTTATATGAAACGAAATTAAAATATTTACAAATACCTATTTTTGGTGTTTATATTACATAATGAAAATAAGCAAGTGCTGGTAAACCTTATCCACATGTAGATCCTCATTGCTGCATAAACATTGATCAGACAATCATTGCAAACTGTGGAAAAAGTAGAAATTGCTCATAAGGGTCAATTTCTCCTGTTGTCACAATGTATTCAACTCATTCCAATGATTATAGGGAAATTATACTTTCAATTTTAGAGATTTTCAATAGCAGGTGACTGGTGAGGCTCTAACTCAAAAGTAAATTGCTCATTATAAGCAATAAATCATTTTGCCGCAATGTTTTCTAAAGTGGCCTGCTGCAGTTTTTCAGTAATTTCACGGCAGCCAGTTCATTTATTCATGTGATTTCTGCGTTTCTTTCCAAGAAACTGGCTGATTTTCCATATAGACCGTTACCCCATTGGTAGAAGACGAATGACGCTTGTCACAGTGTCTTTTGTCCATTGTCGGAAAGAAAAATTGCCGATCTGGGGATCAAACTCACAACCCCTGGATTGAAAGCTCACGTCCATACAGACTGAGCTACCTGGGAACAGAGTTAACCCTTTCCCTCATATGACAATTCCGCAGTAGACGACTTTGAACATATTTAGTCAAGAAAGGAAAATCTATAATTGAATGGATGTAACATATGACTAAAAGTGGAAAACATTGTGGCAAAAGGAGAAATTGAATGTTTTGAGCAATTTTTTCTTTTGTCACTATGTTTTTAAAAAGCTGTCTGCTGCAGAGACGTCAGAAAGCGTCTATATGAGGAAAAAGGGATAAGGAATTATGTCCTTGTTTATTTCACAATAGAATTGAGAATCTTTGGAAGCATCATCAATTTTGGAAAGTCTCCATTTAAATGGACACTTGACTTCCACAACACCATTTTGGCCATTATCGTTCACTAAACCATCCGGACTGGAACCAAGAAGTTCCTTCGTTTTTCGAAATTCTCATCCTCCAAGCTCAACTCGCTTAACGGTCGTTTGCGAAGAATATCCGTTCCTTTTGCACGTTTAATCAACTCTGATTTAACTCCTGATACATACTGTCCATGATCACGGAGATACAATTTCAACTCGCTAATATTCAACTTATCAAAATCCAAATATTTACGCATCGCTGATTCATTCTCTTTATTTGTCGCCATTTGTATAGATTAGTTCTAGAAAATGCCCCCCGGAAGTAGAATTATTTCTGAGAATGCAAGGGACGTAATCGCGCCACGGGCAGATAACACCTTTCCGGACAGGGCTATACCTGTATGTCAGTTGTACATTCGACATTTTCAACAATAATTCCTCTATATCTGTCTAAAATGTTAACGCCAGGACCAGGTTTAAATTTGAGTACTGTTTATGTCACCAGGATGCAGACATAAAGAAGCGGAAAATATAAACCAAAAACAATGAATAAAAATTAACATGTCGGCAATGTCTGCATGCTAAACAAGCGCTGCGAGCACCCTAAGCAAGCACGCTCAACAGTGGTGCAGACACGGCCGGTAGCTGGGTGCTTCTGCTCGGCCATGCTTTTGATCTTTATCAAATGAATGTACATAGAACCAAAATCATAGAATAAAACAAATAAAAAATGGAGCTCTGTGTAGGGTCATTTACGGCCCGGGTCCTCGTCAGGCGCACGGGCTCCATTTTGGTAACCTAAAATGGAAAACATAGAATAAAATTCCCAAAATGATATAATATAGATCCAAACATTAAATTTTGGACCATGAGAGAGTTCCTCCACGTGGTGTGGCCTGAATACAATATTTCGCAAAATGCATTTTATGAACTATATCAGGATATATATTTATTTTTCAAGTTAAAATATTTTAATGCAAATATGGTTTAGTTTGATTCTATTTTTTACGGAATGTAGTAACTACACACTCTCTTTAATTTCATATGAATTACTTTTAAGTAAGTATATAGCTCTCTAAGTACTTGGTTTAATTAACGTTAATGACATATAAGACATAAAATTATTCGAATCTAGTAGTTTTCATACATTTAAAATCTTAGTATTGTTATAATATAATTATAACTATAATCTGTTGATCACACCTAATCAATTAGTTGACGCATAATAGAGAGAGAATTTAGTGTATTACTCGTTCAGGATGTGCGATATTGCCGCATTATAAACAGAAATTTCACGTCAGCCATTTTGATTTACGAAACACATTGTTATCGTTAAAAATCCTCGATCTTCCACTATTTTCCCGATTATCAGCTGAAATAATATAAGAAATAAATATATAATATGACACATATAAATTAAATTAAACTTTTTATAACTTAAAAATCGTATAAAACTTTGTATTTATTGCTTAATAATGACCAGACTCTACCAGTGTCCGTGTTCACGCATATAATCTTTCTATATTCACTCGAAAATGAACTAAAATAGGCAAATACCTTTTATTTTTTTATTTTTTTTATTTATATGATACAATAGCACTTTATTTTATTCATTTCAATACAAAAACACAACACAACAGTGATATAATGGGATATTTGACGACCAGAATCTACCGGACTCTACCAGACTCTACCAGACTCTGTTTAGTGACACCGGGTTTAATTGATTTATTTCGTTTTAGTTACGGAACATTGGATTCACTCAAATAGACGCGCTAGACCCAAGTTATGCAATGATGGAGGTGGCGAAGCAAAGAGGAATCTATGACAAGTATTACGAGGAATTTTTGAACCGCAGAACCCATCAAGGATATATCGCCAGGTCAACAGTTAAATTGATATATGAGACGCGTCTAGCGATTTGGGGTGAAGACCCTGGCGATCCTGTGCATTCACACAGTCTCGTAGGAGCTTTCTGTTTACTTGCTCATGTAATTTAGTCGTAGTTAAAAAAACAATACTAAAACCTAGAAGTGTAGTCTGAAAATTGTACGCCAAATTTATATGAAACAGTCCTGTATAGTCAATAAGGCCCTTAAATCGCCGAACGCGTCTCATTGAATATTTGAAGAATTTTAAGCATTGTGTACATGCTACTTTGTTTTTAAAAATATTGTGTCATTTTCCCCATACATTTATAGTAAATTTAAATACAAACTATTCAGCGTATATATTCAGTGTTTATCGAAATATTACATATCTACACACTTTGTTCCATAGAGTTAGAATGAATAACATTTAGTTCGATATTCAAAACCTAGGCTCTGTTGTCAATCAAAGTAGTTACCAAATGAGCGGTGCTCTGCGCATCCGCGACAAGTACTGTTCGCCGATAAGTAATATGTAAATCAGGACTCATTCCGGACCCTTATCATGAAGGCGTAAGTAGGTGTTGTCTGTACGTGTAATAAGTCCGTTAAGGTTGGTCTTTCGTAAAGCTCTGTTTAAACAGTCAATGGTCCACGACCAATTCTGGCAATGTGCCCGTTTCGTCCGTCGGTTGATCAATCGTCACCCTCACTTTCATTGTGAATGGATTGTTCGGTGTTTTACGCCGTTTCACGCCGTTTCAACAATAGTTCAGTTATATAACGGCGTTTCCTGCGATAGTTACTAGTACTACTGGTCCGTTTATTCTGACACCAGCCAGTCAATCGTAATGTTAACCCAACTACCCTGAGCGCCAAGGAGGGAAAGCCATTACTAGTTGACTGCGACAGCAGTCACTTTTCCGGCGACGGCCACTTTTTACAAATAACTATATCTCAGCAACCTCTGATGGAATATTTCTGAAACTATGTCAGATGTATTGTTTTGTCTTGGGACATTATTCAACGTCAAATTTGTTAAGGTTAACGTCATAATTTGGCAGAACTTGAACTTGGTTAGGTAACTTAACGTCAAAACATAACCTTGGTTATATCTCAGCAACCCCTACTGGAATATTTCTGAAACTATGTCAGATGTATTATTTGGTCATTGGACATCATTCAACGTCAATTTGTTTAAGGTCAAGGTCATAATTTGGCAGAACTTGAATCTTTCTGAGTCTTTGTCAGATGTGTTGTTGGGTCATGCAACATCATTCAACGTCAAACTTATCAAGGTAAAGGTCATAATTTGCCAGAACTTGACCTTGGTTAGGTAACTTAACCTAAAACTTTAACCTTGGTTTTTTATCTCAGCAACTCCTGCTGGAAATTTTCTGAAACTTTGTCAGATGTATTGTTGGGTCATGGAACATCATTCAAGCTCAAAGTCATAATTTGGCAGAACTTGACCTTGGTTTTATCTCAGCAAACGTTCCTGGAATTTTTCTGAAACTTTATCAGATGTATTGTTGGGTCATGGGACATCATTCAACATCAACATTTTCAAGGTCAAGGTCATAATTTGGCAGAAGTTGACCTTGGTTAGGTAACTTAACCTTGGTTAACTTTGACATTTAATACTGTAGAGCCTACATTTTTCATTTTATCTTCATGAAAGTTAATCAAAACATTGGTTTCCATCATTCAACATCAAAATTACCAAGGTCAAGGTCATAGTTTGCCAAAACTTACCCTTGGTTAACTTTGACTGTAGAAGCCACATTTTTCATTCATTGTTCATGAAAGTTTATCAGAACAATTATCTCTATCATATCTCGGTCAAGTTCAAAACTAGGTCACGAGGTCAATTGTTAAAATAACCTTGTGAACACTCTAGAATTCACTTTTGATATTCAATCTTCATGAAAATTAATCACAACAATTGTCTTAATTAAATCTTGGTCGAGTTTTAAACTGGGTCATGGGGTTTCAGGAAATAGGTCAAATGTTGGAATAACACTCTAGAAGTCTCTTTCTTCATTCAATCTTTACGAAATTAAACCCCTAGATTTGTCTTGATCAAATCTAGGTCAAGTTCACAAATAGGTCATGAACTGTCAAAAACTAACCTTGTGAATACTCTAGATTTCACATTTTTTATTCAATCTTCATGAAAAATTATAAGATTACATTTTGGTCAAGTTCAAAACTGGGTAATGGGATAGGTCAATCTTCCTTGAATGGCGAGACACCCTCAGCCCGAGGTCTTATTATAGTATTTGGTATGACCCGACCTGGGATCGGACCGACGACCTCCTGCACCCGAGGCAGTGATTGTGAAATTAGACACACTAATAACTATAATGAGTGTTTTCTAATTCGCAGGTACGTACGATATACTAACGGGTCTTGGGTGTTTTGGAGATAACCACATACCATTCGATGCACTACATGAGATTATAAGAATAGTTAAACCAGGTGAGTGACGTATTAGTATGTTCATTAATGGAAGTTAAAGGCTGCCGTAATAAAATGCACCTTGGTGTTTTCCACCGCTTTCAACGTTTGTTCTGTTGTATCGCATCGTTGTATGGGTAAATTTCCAGTTTTCCTGACACCACGACTCAGTCGTAAAGCTTACCCCACAATCTTTAGCGGCAAAGAGGGAAAGCCATTACTACCACTTTTAAGGTTTTTGATAAAACCTAGTTGGATCGAATCGCAGCCTCTCGCACCAAGGTGGTCGCTCTATCACTTCACCCCGAGGCGTTGACATGGCATTGCAAGTACATTATTAGTATATAATCAAAGAGTAATGTTTATTTATGTCAGTAATGTAGGCCTCCGGCCCAAATTACAACATACACTTATGAACATTTTACAATAATGAATCAAATGGAAGATCAATTATTTAGGTATAGCTCCGTTTCAGAGCTTTGATAATATATTGGGATACATTTTACATTTCTAATTTATTTTAAACATATTTACATGTAAATGATTGTACATCTTTAAACAGAACAGAACAGAACATACGTTTATTAATTTGATATTAAATCCAGATCATCATCGTACAAACATATTAACATTACATAACATACGTGAATGTGTAAAAAAATACAACATTACAGAACACAAAAAGTAAATATTAATTTTTCGAATTATCCTACCTAAGATCTTAAATGGAGGTTGAACGTACATGCAGTATATTTTTTTCTATACATCTAATGTTTAACAATTGCTATTACTTAAACAATTCGAATGGTGTTTTATGACAGTTTAACAAGGTACACTTTACTAATTATTAAGTGAACTACGCAAAGCAAGTGCTTCATAAACATATTTTCCTAGGTTTTTGATAATATATTTGTTTGAAGATTGCATCAGTTCGATCAATTTATGCACACTTGGTCGTGTGTAGAAGAACGGCTTGATGTGAACTCCTCTTTTATCGTTGAACATGGTGCAATGAAAATAAAAGTTCATTCACAATATAATTCGGACATTTTGGACAAAACTGCTGTTTATAAGGTATATTGTTTTATCTTCCAGTGTTAGACTGAATAGGGAGAAGTCCACTTCTTAGTAAGCATATGTGTCTGACATAGTTTCTGCTTAAACCGTCAATATATAAAAAATGACAAAATATTCAGCGAAATAAAGTATTTTTTTGTAAATGTCAAAGCTTCGTAACATGAATACAAGCAAGAACTTGTTTTCCTTCGTAGAACCTTGGTTTAAGACATATCCAAAGCCATTACTACATCATAAATGTTCAACTGATTTAGCCCAAGACTGTTTCCACTACATCATATAGCATTGCTTTGGGTATTTATGGTTAGACATTTTGAGCAGGCGAAACCAGTATTTGAGTAGTCTTTTGAATCTCATTATATACATAGGGCAACGCCCTAACTTGTTATATACAAATTTATTTGAAAAATACCTAGATAATTCCCAATATATATTTACAAAATGACAGATGCACTCGCTCTATTGCCGGTGCTGGATGAAAAACCCCAGACTTCTGAACCATAATCAAGTATAGGCGCTATTTTAATTTCCGCTTTTTCGAAGAAAAAAAGGGGGGTTATTAATTTTGGTTTGTCCGTCTGTCTGTCCGTCCGCATGAGAGAGTACTTGTGGGGTGCGTGTTTTTCATAAAGCCCAGCCACCACCCTTATAAATGCCTTAAGGGCTAGGCCAAGTTCGATCGTCACTTTCGGCGGCCTATATTCGGTGGAGTTATGGACCCTTATTTAACAAAAAATGTCGTTTGTTGCTGTTTCCGTGCAATAACTGCCACAAATGTGAACCGGTTTTTTTTTCAAACTTGGTAACAAGGTTAAATGCCTTAAGGGCTAGGCCAAGTTCGATCGTCACTTTCGGCAGACTTTATTCGGTGGAGTTACGGCCCCTTAATTAACAAAAAATGTCGTTTGTTACTGTTTCCGTGCAATAACTGCCACAAATGTGAACCGGTTTTTGTTTAAACTTGGTAACAACCTACGCCAAGTTCGTTTAATTTACCCTGTAATACATGTTCAATAAAAAGTCTACTGACATGTTTAAACCTAACCACAACATTTTCCTACAATATTTCCTGCAAGCGGGGGATATAAATTTCATGAATTTGCTTGTTTAATCAAATATCTTCAACAGGAGTTTGCCAGGTACTCTTCCAAATGTTGTCAAACCAGAAAATAGAGTTTTACTTGCTTGTGACGCTAGTGTCGTTTGAGTCATATGCCATGATGCCTTTGTCGAAAAGATATTTCCTAAAAACTTATTATAAGGTTCTACTGCAATAGGATTTTATATGCGTTCTGAATAAGACTTAACGTTGCTAGTTATGAGCCGTGTCTTGCAATATGGGGTCTCCGTATATTGTCGTAAAAACTAATTAGGCTACATACTTAGTTTGTTATCAGAAGATATACATGTATATAGGTATATGTAAAATATATTGGATGATGAGGCTGCACTGTACATAGACGCATTAAGACCCCGACTGACCAGACATGACTCATCTATTAGCCGTAATGTCCATGCGACGAATGGGGTGTATGGAACAGCCACCGTGTTAGGTATTGTTCTCACACTTCACACTGTATTAAGTGTCATTGCATTTGATAACTTATATATCGAAGAATATAGATATAGCAATTGATCAAAATTAACACTAAGGTAGGATAAATCTTTTTTTACAGGGGGAATGGTATTTATAGCATCAAAGGACTCGTACCAAGAATACTTCAAGGGGATGCAAGAACTTGTAGATAACCTCAAATTACAGGGGAAATTGGTACACGTGGATACAATTCTAAAACCTGTCTTTCGTACTGGATTTAAGTGTGTGCTGTATATTTATAGGGTTTTGTAAGCACATCAAAACCATGAACGAAGTTTGGATTTGAGTTTGAGTAATATACAACATCATTCCGACTAAGTGCTTTAAAGCAACATACTTCCTCTATAGTTTAATGTTGAACACTCATGTATCATGTAACGTTTATATTCTACCGATATCATTAAGGCTTAATATTTGTTATAATGATTTGTTGTTACCTTGCTAGCTCATAGAAGAAGGAACATAAATGTTAATGATGTTTATAGTATCTTGATTCTTCCATTTGATACTTATTAACCAGTTTAAGGCAATATTAATGATCCACGTACTGTAACTGGCCAAACTAAAGGTGCATTGCCGTAAGACATAATATGAATTAAGGAAAAGCCTCTGAAAGTTTCGGGAAGTTCATTCAGTCTCTAAAG
This sequence comes from Serripes groenlandicus, assembly GCA_031761405.1. Taxonomy (NCBI): domain Eukaryota; kingdom Metazoa; phylum Mollusca; class Bivalvia; order Cardiida; family Cardiidae; genus Serripes; species Serripes groenlandicus. Next base: position 7,655,398 of record JASEVX010000010.1, read on the forward strand.
ATTTAACCCCTTACTCAAAAGATTGATAAGCTGTTTTACAATAACCCATTTATTATGTGCGACTATAAGTCAATGGATACTGGATATGGTTGTCAATCCAGGAGTTGGGAGTTCAAGTTCAAGCTTAATCAGCTTACTACCCGAATGTTCCAGTGAATTGGAAAATTTCACTAAAGCTTGAACTAGTATAGATCGGATAATGACCATGAAGTAAGAGGGAATATCCCAAAAGCCATGCTAAATGCTTCAAAATATAAAATATAAAATATGTATATGTCTCTGGATAAATACTTCAAAAGTTTAGCTTAGAAAGATTTCTTCCAACTGATCTTGAAATCAGACAAGCAGCTGCATAGTTTAATGTTGAACACTCATGTATCATGTAACGTTTATATTCTACCGATATCATTAAGGCTTAATATTTGTTATAATGATTTGTTGTTACCTTGCTAGCTCATAGAAGAAGGAACATAAATGTTAATGATGTTTATAGTATCTTGATTCTTCCATTTGATACTTATTAACCAGTTCAAGGCAATATTAATGATCCACGTACTGTAACTGGCCAAACTAAAGGTGCATTGCCGTAAGACTTAATATGAATTAAGGAAAAGCCTCTGAAAGTTTCGGGAAGTTCATTCAGTCTCTAAAGATTTAACCCCTTACTCAAAAGATTGATAAGCTGTTTTACAATAACCCATTTATTATGTGCGACTATAAGTCAATGGATACTGGATATGGTTGTCAATCCAGGAGTTGGGAGTTCAAGTTCAAGCTTAATCAGCTTACTACCCGAATGTTCCAGTAAATTGGAAAATTTCACTAAAGCTTGAACTAGTATAGATCGGATAATGACCATGAAGTAAGAGGGAATATCCCAAAAGCCATGCTAAATGCTTCAAAATATAAAATATAAAATATGTATATGTCTCTGGATAAATACTTCAAAAGTTTTGCTTAGAAAGATTTCTTCCAACTGATCTTGAAATCAGACAAGCAGCTGCAGAGGGAAAAATGTTAAGTTTTAACATTTTATCGACTTTCTGATGCCACCTTGCAACATTGTTTTTAACTAATCAATATCCCGTGAGCAATGTATGTAGAGGGTGAACTAAAGGACGTTTTCGCTAAACTATCTGACATAAAACGAGCAGTTAAAGAGATAAATTGCTATTTTATTAATTTTCTGATGCCGCCTGCAGCATTGATCTTAAACAAATCTGGAAAGGATCTTGAAACAAGTTCACCAATTCTGATGCTGCCTAGGAAAATTGTTTTTTAATTAATAAATCTGACTTGAATAATTAGATAGATGGTCACATAAGGCAAATTAATGCAACAGTGTTATAACTTTGAAAATAGACAGGCAGCTTCCTCTTTTTCTCATCCCATCTGTGAGGATAATATATTTCAACCAACCAATATGGTTTTAATATTTTTACTAGATAGGCGACACCTTAAGGGTTTCGCGGGATAGAATGAGTGAAGAGGAGCAGAATTATACCGAACTACCAACTGGCCACACGCAATACTAAATATATATGTTATGAATATGTAATTTCAATTCTTACATGATTCAAAACGTAACAATTGATGACACTCAAGGTTTTTTGGCAACACCAAAATTATTTCCGCAAGTCTAAAAGATAAACACACCATACTATTGGTTTTGGCGCCAAAGCGATAACGTTATGACGTCATACCGCTGAAGTGCTGAACGTGACGTCACTTTCCAAGTATTTGGTCACGTGAAAATATTTGATTCAAGAGCCCCTATTAAAAGCATTCTCCAACTATCAAAACTAAATGTATGAGAAATTTAAAAACACCATTGTTTGCACTGGATCTTTGACAAGTTTCAGTTTAAATTTCAGGTCTCTAGCTGATTCCGTTATTTGCTGGTACGAGATCTACAGAAATATGTAGTCAAAATGTCGATTTTTCGGGTTTTAACCTTAAAAATATCTAAAACTAGATTTTTCCCAGATATAACGAAACCGCCCAGACCTAGATCGCATTGTGGTCTATCAGTGTGGCTAATTTCAGCGAAATCGTTCTCACCGATTTCTTTGTCCTCAAATCGCTGAATTTTACAACACATTGTGTCCCAATAGCCGTATAGACATTTGTTCCGTAGAACAGAATAGAATAATTCTGTTCCACTACACTCATTCTATATAGAGGGGAACATAGGAAACATTCCTGCCAAATTATACGGAAATAAGAGAATATCATAAACTTGTGTCACTTTAATTCTTTTCTGGTGCGTCAGCAACCAGAATTCAAAACAGAATGTATTCCTTTGAAAATATTGAAAGAGGACCACAACAAAAGAAATATGTACAGTTCAGTTAAATTGGTCAAGTATTTTAAAAGCAGCTGTTGTTTAAATAAATGGTTGCCAAAGGATGTTGCAGGATGGATGGAGGATTATCACAGAATTTTCTTAAATTTTGTCCAGAGCTTCCAAAGACTAACCTGAAACTATCAACATGTTTTTATTTCATATTACAGGAATCAATCATGTGTCAATTTCTTCAATATTGTCCAGTTTCTAAAATATTTATATTTTTACACAATAATCAAGATGGCCACCATGATCAAATTTGTTTACCTTACCAGTGGACAGATTTTGTTAATGCTTTTCATATGAACAACTTATTATGAGGGTTGTTGAATGAGACAAAAAAAAAAAGTATAGGTCGCGGTGCTAATTACAGGGATACATTTATATTTTGCATCGGATTATCTCCCTTCTAGTGCAGACATTGTTTCAATATTCCTCATATGAACAACCTGTTAAATGACACAAAACAAAACAGCCATGACTTTTATGAATACAGATCGTCCAACATGTTTGCGTTAATCGACCAATGATTTTGAATAAAAAACGTCCCGGCATTTGTCACGATATTGTGTTTAAAACGCGCAAATCATGTGCACTAAAGGACTGTTAATAGTTTGGTTCTTTTTTGGACCCGGTAGCTCAGTCGTTAATGACTCGTTCTGTCATTGCAAGGCCTATGAGTTCGAACCCCAACTCGGCTAACTTTCTTTCAGATGTTTGACAAATGTCAATGCGTTAAGCGTCATTCGTCTTTCACCAATGGGCTTACTATAAGGAAAAGCAGCCAGTTTCTAGGAAATACTGATGTTTGGAGTTTGTGAGACAGATAGGAAACGCATGGATATGTGAACCGGACGCCGTGTACTAACTTGAAAACTGTTGGAAACGGCGTTAAACCCGAATCACTCAATCAATCAATCAATCATAATTGTACATGAGTATGGATGGGTAAATAAAAAAAAAAAAAATTGTTTTTTTTATTTACATCAATTGCAAAATACATCCCGATACGTTCACAAGCGACAAACAGAACAGAACAGAATATTTATCTTATTCAACTTGAGGTTGATATACAATCATATGAGCCGTCCCACGAGAATACCAACATTGTGGACTGAATTAGCTAGACAGACACTTTTCGCCTCCTGTGGATTTACTGTTTCAGGAATAACTACTGTATACATCTATCCCCCTAAGACGGAATGTGTCGGCCGGATCAGTCTGCGCGGACAGCGCAGGCTGATCTGGTCGATACATTACGCAGATATATTGATATGAGCCGTCCCACGAGAATACCAACATTGTGGACTGGACTAGCTAGACAGACACTTTTCGCCTCCTGTGGATTTACTGTTTCAGGAATAACTACTGTATACATCTATCCCCCTAAGACGGAATGTGTCGGCCGGATCAGTCTGCGCGGACAGCGCAGGCTGATCTGGTCGATACATTACGCAGATATATTGATATGAGCCGTCCCACGAGAATACCAACATTGTGGACTGGACTAGCCAGACAGACACTTTTCGCCTCCTGTGGATTTACTGTTTCAGGAATAACTACTGTATACATCTATCCCCCTAAGACGGAATGTGTCGGCCGGATCAGTCTGCGCGGACAGCGCAGGCTGATCTGGTCGATACATTACGCAGATATATTGATATGAGCCGTCCCACGAGAATACCAACATTGTGGACTGGACTAGCTAGACAGACACTTTTCGCCTCCTGTGGATTTACTGTTTCAGGAATAACTACTGTATACATCTATCGCCCTAAGACGGAATGTGTCGGCCGGATCAGTCTGCGCGGACAGCGCAGGCTGATCTGGTCGATACATTACGCAGATATATTGATATGAGCCGTCCCACGAGAATACCAACATTGTGGACTGGACTAGCTAGACAGACACTTTTCGCCTCCTGTGGATTTACTGTTTCAGGAATAACTACTGTATACATCTATCCCCCTAAGACGGAATGTGTCGGCCGGATCAGTCTGCGCGGACAGCGCAGGCTGATCTGGTCGATACATTACGCAGATATATTGATATGAGCCGTCCCACGAGAATACCAACATTGTGGACTGGACTAGCTAGACAGACACTTTTCGCCTCCTGTGGATTTACTGTTTCAGGAATAACTACTGTATACATCTATCGCCCTAAGACGGAATGTGTCGGCCGGATCAGTCTGCGCGGACAGCGCAGGCTGATCTGGTCGATACATTACGCAGATATATTGATATGAGCCGTCCCACGAGAATACCAACATTGTGGACTGGACTAGCTAGACAGACACTTTTCGCCTCCTGTGGATTTACTGTTTCAGGAATAACTACTGTATACATCTATCGCCCTAAGACGGAATGTGTCGGCCGGATCAGTCTGCGCGGACAGCGCAGGCTGATCTGGTCGATACATTACGCAGATATATTGATATGAGCCGTCCCACGAGAATACCAACATTGTGGACTGGACTAGCTAGACAGACACTTTTCGCCTCCTGTGGATTTACTGTTTCAGGAATAACTACTGTATACATCTATCGCCCTAAGACGGAATGTGTCGGCCGGATCAGTCTGCGCGGACAGCGCAGGCTGATCTGGTCGATACATTACGCAGATATATTGATATGAGCCGTCCCACGAGAATACCAACATTGTGGACTGGACTAGCTAGACAGACACTTTTCGCCTCCTGTGGATTTACTGTTTCAGGAATAACTACTGTATACATCTATCGCCCTAAGACGGAATGTGTCGGCCGGATCAGTCTGCGCGGACAGCGCAGGCTGATCTGGTCGATACATTACGCAGATATATTGATATGAGCCGTCCCACGAGAATACCAACATTGTGGACTGGACTAGCTAGACAGACACTTTTCGCCTCCTGTGGATTTACTGTTTCAGGAATAACTACTGTATACATCTATCCCCCTAAGACGGAATGTGTCGGCCGGATCAGTCTGCGCGGACAGCGCAGGCTGATCTGGTCGATACATTACGCAGATATATTGATATGAGCCGTCCCACGAGAATACCAACATTGTGGACTGGACTAGCTAGACAGACACTTTTCGCCTCCTGTGGATTTACTGTTTCAGGAATAACTACTGTATACATCTATCGCCCTAAGACGGAATGTGTCGGCCGGATCAGTCTGCGCGGACAGCGCAGGCTGATCTGGTCGATACATTACGCAGATATATTGATATGAGCCGTCCCACGAGAATACCAACATTGTGGACTGGACTAGCTAGACAGACACATTTCGCCTCCTGTGGATTTACTGTTTCAGGAATAACTACTGTATACATCTATCGCCCTAAGACGGAATGTGTCGGCCGGATCAGTCTGCGCGGACAGCGCAGGCTGATCTGGTCGATACATTACGCAGATATATTGATATGAGCCGTCCCACGAGAATACCAACATTGTGGACTGGACTAGCTAGACAGACACATTTCGCCTCCTGTGGATTTACTGTTTCAGGAATAACTACTGTATACATCTATCCCCCTAAGACGGAATGTGTCAGCCGGATCAGTCTGCGCGGACAGCGCAGGCTGATCTGGTCGATACATTACGCAGATATATTGATATGAGCCGTCCCACGAGAATACCAACATTGTGGACTGGACTAGCTAGACAGACACTTTTCGCCTCCTGTGGATTTACTGTTTCAGGAATCATTACTCTAAACCTCTATCTGCCTGAGAGGAAATGTGTCGGCCTGGATTACCCTGCGCGGACATTACGTTGAGTCCATAATGTTGGTTTTCGCCTTGAACGGCTCATTTACATGCATTAATGGTTTAAACAATAAATTGAAAAATAGTCATTAATTCAAATTTATACAAAATGATATATGGATGATAAAGACTCACTATCGAACAACGATATTAAGACGGCGTTTGAAACAACAACAACAATTGCCACAATATTTACAACTCTATTCAGTTATTATACTTTAACCTAAAGATTTGTCATCTTTGTCTCGATTAAACTATCCGACTAGCGTCATTCATCTTCCACCAATGGGTTCAAACAGTGAACGTTGGAAGGTAGCAAGTAGCCCTGTCAAAACGTCGAGTTGAGTACTGGCTCGAGAAAGGCAGAATACCCATGGTAAGGTAAACTGAGCACTGGCGCGAGTACGGTAGAATATCCATGGTATTGTGAACGATAAACTGAGCACCGGCACGAGAAAGGGAGACTACCCATGATATTGTGAAAGGTGAAATAAGCACTGGCGAGAGAACGGTAGAATACCCATGGTATTGTGAAAGTTGAACTGAGCACCGGCATGGTATTGTGAAAGGTGAACTTAGCACTGGCATGGTATTGTGAAAGGTGAACTTAGCACTGGCGCGAGAAGGGTAGAATACCTTTGGTATTGTGAAAGGTGAACTGTGCACTGGCGCGAGAAAGGTAGATATTCATGGTATTGTGAAAGGTGAACTGAGCACTGACGCGAGAAAGGTAGAATACCCATGGTATTGTGAAAGGTGAACTGTGCACTGGCGCGAGAAGGATAGAATACCTATGGTATTGTGAAAGGTGAACTGAGTACTGGCGCGAGAAAGGTAGAATACCCATGGTATTATAAACGATGAACTGAGCACCGGCGAGAGAAAGGTAGAATACCCATGGTATTGTGAAAGGTGAACTGTGCACTGGCGCGAGAAATGTAGAATATCCATGGTATTGTGAAAGGTGAACTGAGCACTGGCGCGAGAAGGGTAGAATACCCAAGATATTATGAACGATGAACTGAGCACCGGCGAGAGAAAGGTAGAATACCCATGGTATTGTGAAAGCTGAACTGAGCACTGGCGCGGGATAGGTATAATACCCACGGTAAGGAGAACTGAAAGCTTATGCGAGAAAGGTAGACTACCTTTGGTATGTGGAACTGACAACTGGCGAAAAAAAGACAGAGTACCCATGGTAAGGTGAACTATCATTTGGGGGAAGAAAGGCAGAATGCCCATGGTGTGATGAACAGACAACTGGCGGTAGAAAGGTAGAATACCCATGGAAAGGTGTACTGACCACTGGCGTAAGAAAGGTAGAATACCCATGGAAAGGTGAACTGACCACTGGCATAAGAAAGGCAGAATACCCATGGAAAGGTGAACTGACCACTGGCGTAAGAAAGGCAGAATACCCATGGAAAGGTGAACTGACCACTAGCGTAAGAAAACTAAAATACCCATGGAAAGGTGAACTGACCACTGGCGTAAGAAGGGCAGAATAACCATATAAAGGTGAACTGACCACTGGCGTAAGCAAACTAAAATACCCATGGAAAGGTGAACTAACCACTGGCGTAAGAAGGGCAGAATAACCACATAAAGGTGAACTGACAACTGACGGAAGAAAGGTAGAATACCCATGGTAAGGTAAACTAACCACTGGCGTAAGAAAGGTAGAAACCCATGGTAATGTGAACTGACCACTAGCGTAAGATAGGCAGAATACCCATGGAAATGTGAACTGACCACTGGAAAAAGAAAGGCAGAAAATCCATTGAAAGGTGAACTGACCGCTGGCGTAAGAAAGGTACAATACCAATGTTATGATGAACTGATAACTGGCGGCAGGAAGGTAAAATACCCATGTTATGATGAACTGGTAACTGGCGGCAGGAAGGTAGAATACCAATGTTATGATGAACTGATAACTGGGGGCAGGAGCGTAGAATACCCATGTTATGATGAACTGATAACTGGCGGAAGGAAGGTAGAATATCCATGTTATGATGAACTTATAACTGGCGGCAGGAAGGTAGAATACCCATGGTAAGGTAAACTGACCGCTGGCGTAAGAAAGATACAATACTCATGATATGATGAACTGATAACTGGCTGCAGGAAGGTAGAATACCCATGTTATGATGAACTGATAACTGGCGGCAGGAAGGTAGAATACCAAAGTTATGATGAACTGATAACTGGCGGCAGGAAAGAAGAAAACCTATGGTGAGGTAAACTGACCACTGGCGTATGAAAGGTACAATACCCATGTTATGATGAACTGATAACTGGCGGCAGGAAGGTAGAATACCAATGTTATGATGAACTGATAACCTGCGGAAGGAAGGTAGAATACCCATGTTATGATGAACTGATAACTGGCGGCAGGAGCGTAGAATACCCATGTTAAGATGAACTGATAACCTGCGGAAGGAAGGTAGAATACCCATGTTATGATGAACTGATAACTGACGGAAGGAAGTAGAATACCCATGGTAATGTAAACTGACCACTGGCGTAAGAAAGGTAAAAACACATGGTAAGTTGAACTGATCACTGGCGTAAGTAAGTCAGAATACCATGGAAAGGTGAACTGACCACTGGCGGAAGAAAAGCAGAATACCCATTGAAAGGTGAACTGACCACTGGCGTAAGAAAGTTAGAATAACCATGGTATGATGAACTGACAACTGGCGGATGAATGGTAGATACCAAGGTAAGATAAATTGACCACTGGCGTAAGAAAAGTAGAATACCTATGTAAATGTGAACTGACCACTGGCAAAAGAAAGACAGAATACCCATTGAAGGGTGAACTGACCACTGGCGTAATATAGGTACAATACCGATGCTATGGTGATCTGACAACTGACGGAAGAAAGGTAGAATACCTATGGTAAGGTAAACTGACCACTGGAGTAAGAAAGGTAGAAACACATGGTAAGGTGAACTGATCACTGACGTAATAAAGGCAGAATACCCATGGATATGTGAACTGACCACTGGCGAAAGAAAGGCAGAAAACCCAAGGAAATGAGAACTGACCACTGGCGTAAGAAAGGTAGAATACCCATGGTATGATGAACAGACAACTGGCGGAAGAAAGGTACAATACCCATGATAAGCTAAACTGACCACTGGCGTAAGAAATGTAGAATACCCATGGTATGGTGAACTGACAACTGGTGCGAGAAAGGTAGAATACCTATGGTATGGCGAACTGACCACTGGCGCAAGAAATTTAGAATACCCTTGGTAAGTTGAACTGACAACTGGCGTAAGAAATGTAGAATACCCATGGTAAGGTGAACTGACCACTGGCGCAATAAATGTAGAATACCCATGGTATGGCGAACTGACCACTGGCGCAAGAAATTTAGAATACCCTTGGTAAGTTGAACTGACAACTGGCGTAAGAAATGTAGAATACCCATGGTAAGGTGAACTGACCACTGGCGCAATAAATGTAGAATACCTATGGTATGGTGAACTGACCACTGGCGCGAGAAATTTATAATACCCATGTTAAGCTGAACTGACCACTGGCGCAATAAATGTAGAATACCTATGGTATGGTGAACTGACCACTGGCGCGAGAAATTTAGAATACCCATGTTAAGCTGAACTGACCACTGACACGAGAAAGGTAGAATATTCATGGTAATGTGAACTGACCACTGGCGCGAGAGGTATAATTCCCAAGGTAAGGTGAACTGACCACTGGCGCAAACAATGTAGAATAACCATGGTATGGTGAACTTACCACTGGCGCGAGAAATGTAGAATACACATGGTAAGGTGAACTGACCACTGGCGTACGAAAGGTAGAATACCCATGGTATGGTGAACTGACCACTGGCGCGAGAAATGTAGAATACACATGGTAAGTTGAACTAATCACTGGCGCAAGAAACCTAGAATACCTATGGTATGGTGAACAGACCACTGGCACGAGAAATGTAGAATATCCATGGTAATGTTAACTGACAACTGGCGCGAGAAAGGTAGAATACCCATGGTATAGCGAACTGACCACTGACGCGAGAAAGTTAAAATACCCATCCCATGGTACTTTAACCAGATTGTTTTGATGGTTTTTGCCCATATCAGCTATTTTTAAATTTCCTTTTCGTCAACCGTTGGTCACATGATTAGAGCTCAGCCCTTTGTTCTCAGTCATTCATTTGCTGGACATTGGTCAGACAACGTCTTCTGAAGATATTTGCAATAAGGCGAACCGTAGATTCATTGTTTAATTGATAACTCCCACAGAATGAGATGTAAATGAATGAATGTTTAAATGTAAAGAAGTGAGGACTGATATATTCAGTCAATTTGTATATTAAAGATTGTAATAACTCGTTGGTGTTGTTTATTACCCAAACCCACTGAGCGAAGCGATACAGTGTGGTGAACTGACCACCGTGATATAACTAGACAACTGTTGAAAGCAGCAATACACTTAAATCAATCAATTAATATGGCGTATAACGCCGGGATCAACCGGCTGCTGTGGCTGCAGGTGGTAACAACGTCCCTGAAAACAGAAAATTAGATCTCGTTAATCTGATCATGTACAGGATTGAAGGTTTGGATAAGGAGGGGGTAAACTGTTCTTTAGTCACCAATAGCTATATTATGACTCAACCGAACCATATGCCTCAGTGAGACAATTCTTTTCAGTACCAACAACATAGTCTATAATATATTCTCGTAGTTCAATTACAGTGTCCTATTCCACCAACCATACTTAGCGCTAAGTAATACGTAAATACTTAAAAGTATATTTCATCAATTGTGTTTCCAAAATGATTCATTTCTTAACAAAAATTGAGTCAGCAAGGTTAGTATTTATGCCAATTTATTCATTTACTTAAAAACATTCCACCATTAATGTTTTACAAAATGTTAGTGAAACAAAAATGATTAAATATGCTCTTAAATATTTAAGTATTATTAATCACTAAGTTTGGTTGGTGGAATTGGACCCTGAACTCAAATTATAGCAACCTTGTACTCCATAATAAATTTGTAACAAAATATATGAGCCGTCTCACGGGAAAACCAACATTTTAGACTCTGCGTAAAGTATCGACCCGGATCAGCCTAAGCATGCCGCGCAGGCTTATCCGGACAGACACTTTGAGACGGATTGTGTCGGCCCGGATTAGCCTGCTCGGACAGTAATCTGTAAACTTTGATCTGGGTCGATACATTACGCAGAGTGTGATCCTTTACAAGATGGTTTCGTGCCGCATTTATTATGTAACCTTTGAAAACAAAGATAAGTGGAAGATAGTGGTACAGAGGTAAAGAGTCGTTCTCTCGTACCACTGAAAGCCCTGGGTTCGAATCCCGTGAAGAGCGGGTTCTGCCTATCGAATTCTTCCACACACATGGCGCGAGTACTGGTTTCAGTTTCCAGGAAGCAGACATCAAGCGTGATTAATATAAGCTGAAAGTTTCTTTCGCAATCGATGTTAAATAAATAAGTTTAGAGTAAACTAAAACAAACATACATAAAAACCCATACATGATTGTCAGGGAACAGAGCCCTTTTGCAATGATGTTCCATAATACATGGTTAAATACTTAAAAAATATTCCTATCATTAATTGCTGGTCCGATTTCGATATTACTATCAAAGTTCCTTTGATGATAAATAAAAAATATATACTAATGCCAGTGAATGTGTAATTATAATAATGGCCGCATTTCAGCCCTAATAATTGACAATTAGTTAGGCTCTGGTGAGCATAAACACTTAATGCATGCGAATATGACATGCAGTAAAGAAAGTCTTACTTTGATTTGTGCCTCGTTCACAGCTTCAGTGATTATGATGTTATGAGTCTTCTGAACTTCTTCATACGTAGAATGAGACATTCGAACCGTGTTGTCCTTGGTTGCCAATGCCAATAGTGTGGCATCTGTGAAACATTTTCCAATAGCCGTATAACGTGGTGCACCACTAGAAGTCATGATACCGGTCAGGGCACTACTGCTTGAAATTCCTATCCTCAATGTAATACCCGTGTTCAAGTTCTCTAAATTCTGACGATTGAAACTTTTGCAAAATGTTCTGATTTCGTTTGCAATGGAGCAAGCATGATCTGCGTGGTTATTGTTGAATGTCGGTAAGCCAATGGCGTACACAGTCTTCTCGGCATGCCTTTCTGCAATATAGAGTTCCTCCGAACCAAACGTTTTATCTAATCCAGCATAAAAATGTTTCAGTGTGTCGAATATACCATCATTAGTCACGCGCTCAACCACGTCTTCGATGTTAGCAATCACAACCGTGATCACACTGATACCAGGTAGTGTCTGTGATTCTACGCCGCCTCCATCATCTAACATCTTATCGATAATGCACGACGGAGCCGTCCTAAGCATAAACTCTTTTTTAGTCACAGTGAATCTCTCCCTTTGTTTATCTGCGTCTGAAAAATGAATAAATTTCATTTCAATTAATTTATGTATACGAACCAACTGCATGCTTCTTTGATTTACTAGACGGGTAATGTTGGAAGTTCCTGTGCAAACTGTGTGTATTCGCAGCTTGATCTTTACCTTCTGTGGCTGCAAAATTCGGAAGTCCAGTATTTGGTCAGGCATGATCCAACTTTTAAATGTTTTAGGGACAATATATGAACTGTTGTGATCAGTACATGCCATGAGGTTCGACTGATTCCAGACTAGTGTATAGCCAGATCAGCCAGCGCACCCGTCCAGTCTGCTATATATATGCACTGTTCGCCAATAAGTCATAGAAGGATTCAAGAATTTTCTGTACAACGGTATAAATTTGAATCCTATATGAATACACAGGCAGGTGTTTTCCCACACGTATATCTTTTACGTTAAGGCTAATTCTCCTGAACAACCGCTCCTTCGTAAATCATCTCAACTCATTGTGTATCCCAATCAGATGCAGACCAATAATGTAAAAGATTCCCCGACAAAAGACATGGTTAGGTCACGCCTACAACATCGTTATATATATACGGAATATTATGTTGTGGGGTGGATAAATTAGTTCGTATTCCACGACAAGTAGCGTGGGAAAATCGATATCTTACGAGACCGTAGGTCGAGCTAAGATATGGATTTCCCCACGCTACGCGTCGTTAATACGAACTCAATTATCCACCCAACAACATAATATTCCTTTTATTACATACCTACAATCTATGAGCAGCGAAAATTTATTGAGTTTACATTTTATTAACCGTAAAATTAAGATTATGAAGGGCGGATGAATATCGCTTCAATGATTACGCCACGCCTCCATAATGCATTCCAATACGTATGCTCCGCCCAATATCGTCATCAAACCGGTTACGTCACTGTATGACGTCACAATCTTGTATTTACACCGCATATAGATACGGAATTTTAATCTGTCGTGGTGTATTTGCGCATGTCAATATGTGTGTATTTCCACCGGAAAATAAACAGGCATGTAATAACTAGAATTATCACGCTTTGAGATATGCTCAGGAATCCGCCTTGGTGGAGTGGTTAGCGTCGGGGCGTCCCGGTTGGTTCGACCACCAGTTGCGGCACAACAGTCATGGTGAAGTGCCCTGTGACAGTGCACATTTCCTGACGATGTGATATAACTGAAATAGTACTGAAGACGGCCTAAAACTTCAATAAACCTAATCGCATGTTACTTGTAATTAATTCAAATGCCCAACCGTTGTAGATCGTCTAGTGTGTAAGAAAAAAGGTGTTGCTATGACTAATTATTTTGTTCTGATAGTTAAATGAGTCACTGGGGGAAATCATGTGAAAGACAATTGTCATTGTATAGCCTGTGCTGGTAGGTATGAGATAAACTTTCCTCTCAAGAAATAAAAGCATACCAAATTTGGTATATATACATTTTTAAAAAATATATATAAATAATTGTAGCCTAAACAAAGTATAACTGGATGCATGCAGACAAAAGTTCCATTTGGAAAATTGTTGATACCAAATTTGGTATTTATAAATACTTCTAAAAAAATAGTTAAATTAATCATAGCCTCTACAAAGGTATAGCTGGATGCATGCAGAAAATGGGCCATTTGGAAAATAGTTGATTTAATCATCACCTTGACTAAGTAAAACTGGAAGCATGCAGAACAAAGCTTCATTTGGAAAATAGGTGATACTTCATACTGTACAAAGATGGCACTATTCGAGATGTTGAGATTAACAACCGTGATTGCTGCTATTTATATTTGTGATCTAAACTAGTACCATACAAGGTTCACTCGGTTCATGTAATGTAATTTAATGTAATTATAGAGAACGATTTCTCTGATCGAGCGTAAGCTTTTTTTAACTTCTACAGGCCCTTTTAATAGTGTAAACGAGCAAAACGAGGCAATATCTCTTTGATTACATTTTTTTTTTAAACAATAATTATGAAAGAAGGGTTACGGGAAATATTTACCTTTCAATCTCTCCTCGAGAATAGCGACATATCTTTCAGACGATTCAATGATCGAATCTAGAATGGATACCTTCGCTGGGTAAGCATACTTGAGACCTTGACAAATAGCTGCGAACGACGGGCGTACTGATTGGTCCATATCCCATGTACCCTCTAGAAGACGTCGAATATACACAGAGGCGTTTGAACTAAACTTTGGTCTCACTGAACATTTAACGACAGCTCTGATAATATCACATGGTATATTGTTAAGTTCATTATACGGCTCTTCACAAGTAAGCATTTCTTGTACCACCATTCCAAAGCTGTATATGTCACCAGCTTGGGACGGTGGCTTGTTAAGATTTATAAGTTCTGGCGCTGTCCAAAAAAGCTTCCGAGCCTCGAAATCATCTACTAGGCGATCTGTTGTATCAAGCGTTACGCTGTCATCAAACTTCCGCTCCTGTAATTTATATTCACACCACCCTGTCACTTTAAGTATCCATGTTATGTCAAGCATGCACGTTGATCCCTTTAGGTTTCCATGCACGATACCTTTGCTGTGGAGATATCTCATCCCTTCCGCGAGGTCTGTAATATAGCTAACGACACAATCCGTTTGAATCTGATATTTAGGATTACTAATGACATCTATAATAGATCCTCGAGTAGCTCCTGAATACAGTCCAACATATGTCAGCCGATGAAGGGAGAGACCGACAAAAGGCATGATATTTATATGCTTTATGTTATCTCTCATTAACAGAGCTATCCTTTTGTATTTTAGTGGCATGTTGCATATCCGAGTCTCTGATAGCATGATAACGGCTCCTTCGTAAAGGCCTTTCATATTGTTGCACTCCAGCCATGCCTGGTCGGCCAGCGTGCATTCTGCGTAGCTTACTAATGGTGTGGCATGTCCCGAAAGCGTGGACTTTGTATGTATTAATGATTGTATGTGTTCGTCAACAATTGCTTTTTATTATTATCTCCGATGCGTTTATTTTCCATGTGTCTTTCAAAAGTTCCTGATGTATTCTGTATTGCTGCTGACAATAAAGAATTGAGAGAGTCAGAATTACGACAATCATTACTGTCATACCAATATACGTCGGCAACATCCAGCTTGAATCTGTGGTTTCTTCGTTTTCAAGTTTTAATTGTCTAAGATAAAGGTCCCATACATTTTCTCCCTGACAAATAATAGTCTTCAGAAATTGTTCCGTTATATGTTCGATTGTTACGAAATCAAGAGGCACCATGTACAAGTCTACGGTATTAATTCTAGCAATGTCGGTGAGGTAAATCCATTGAACAAATCTAACAAATTCAACCATGGCATCACAGTTTGAAGGATTGGTCCGTCTTGTTATAAAAAATGTATACGAGGCAAACGGATATGCATCTGACCCTGGCATAATAGCGATATCAAAGGAACCATTTGCGTAAGTAATTGCTTTTTGGACAGTTTCAACACTGGCCCTCACGACATTTCCTGGTGACTTTTGAATGTCTGCAAAGGGAATATTTACTTTAATGGCGTCTGCTATCGACATGTATGCTATAGAGTTGTGTAATGACATGCACATGCCTGACATACCGTTGTTTGTATTACCAAAAAGGTGGACAACAGTTTCGTTCCAATGTATTGGCTTCGTATTCTCGTCCAGGCCATGCGAAAATGTACCATATGAATTCTTCCAATCCTCACTATAGCTCGACAAACCTTGTGTAAACGAATGCGTTGTGCCGGACGTGTCTGAACGTGCCAATGCAACGATTTCCGCGTTCGGCATTTTCGAGTTTGGATTAAGTTCTCTGATCTTTGGATGATCCCATCGTTGAAATGATCCGTTATAAATACCAAGCACCGTTTCCATGCTCAGTGTTAGGTTGTCCAGGCTTGGAATGTTGTACGCAAGCACGATGGAACTAAATAATGTAAAACAAAGATAAGACAGCTTTTTAACCATCGTGTTCGTGACTTAAAGTTTTAATGTTCCAAGTCGTACGGAACAACCCTTTGGGGATGAATTTGTGACGAGCAAAGATCGAAATTAGATCACGACTTTCCGCAATATAACCATTGAAGCGTCTGAGGAACTGCCTCCACTACCAACCAACGATATGTAGACAACGGACTAGAAACATCGTCGGACACCCACAGATGTTGACTCTGTTATGCTCCAACATCGCCAGTGGGATATTTCACTGTCGTTTCGCCGTTTTTACAGACAGCCAATATTGTTTCTGAGTGGATGCAGTACAATGTTTTTAACTGCGCCAAAAAAGCCAATCAGATCCCTATTTATGAAACTATTATAAGTTGACTTTAAAAAAGAGACCTTAACTGAATATTGACTCTTCCTTGGCGGGTGAAACCTTTAAAATTAAAAAGTTGTGTGAGTGCTAGAAAGATACAGTTTGTGAATTGATGAAAGGAAGAGATACGTTGATATCAGTGAAGACAGGCGATGGGTAAACTGTGTGTTACGAGACATTTCATGCTACTTGTACACAACTGGACAGGTTCCATGTCAGCCGCCTTGTTAGCTCAGTCAGTAGGCTACTCGCCCTTACAGTGAGAGGTCCCAGGTTCGAACCCCGGTATTACCGCATGTGTTCTCTCCCTGCCACATAACACTCCTTAACTTATAATACTTACATCTGTAAATAATATGAAATCATACTGCACCTTATTGCATTTTGATTCAAAACGTCGGTAATATTAAGGTTTTAAAGACGATAAATAGATAGCACATTTACTCGCTCTGACAGTGAGAGCTCCCGGGTTCGAACCCCGGCATGACCGCATGTGTTCTCTCCCTGGCACATAACACTCCTTAACTTATGATACTTAAATCTGTAAATAATATGAAAGCATACTGCACCTTATTGCATTTTGATTCAAAACTTCGGTAATATTAAGTTTTTAAAGACGATAAATAGATATAGCACATTTACGATGTGTGGGCGCTGCCATTTTTCTATGCGTTTACACGTAGTAGAGTATCGGAAATGTAAACGTCATTTCGATTGGCTTATGTGTATTATATTTTGTTCTGTCAGAACGGCGAAACGACAGTGAAAAATCCCAGAGGTGATGTTGTAGCAACGCGGAGTCAACATCAGTGGGTGTCATACGATAGACTAGATGAGGAGGAGTAAACTAGTATTTCTTCTCACATATATTTCTCTTTTGACTCAACCAAGTGTCAAAATAAGGTTTTTATAATTTGAAATAATCACCTTATTTAGAGACTGTATGCAGTACATAATTTGTTAATGGTGTATGTAGTACATAATTTGGTAATGGCTTGTGATTAATTATTGAAACTTCCATAGTACGGTGTTCGTAAGGTATTGCTGAAAGGTTTACTCTGCATATAAATAAATTTTATTTTTTGTTGTTTTACTAAGCGACTTTTTATTGAAAATCGTTTGTTAAGTTTGAGTAATGATGAACTTTGCCAAATTTGGTTGAAATAATAAGGACAAAAATGAGCAAAGGCTTACCCGGCAATGGTTGGAAACTGTATGAGATCTGGGTAGTTTCTCATAGCTTCCGCTGTCAAGGAATAATCCGATCCTGCAACATGAACGGCTCCTTTTCTCCTGTGATTCTTGCTTTCCCATCCCCACTGCCGACACTCTCATAGGTCATAGTAAGTAAAATGTGATCACTTCTGGAATGTCTGACAAATAAACTGCTCATATGAAGCGAATCGGGGTTTTAAGAACGTCAAAATTCAGACGAGTTGTAAAAAGGCGTTATCTCGCCAGGGTGTCCGGTCTCCGTCTGCATACAGAACATCAAATTAAGTAAGTTCTTGTGAAAAGGTTTGTATTATTCTGAGTATTGGTAAATGAGAAGCGCACAGGATAGACCAAGATTGGACTTCATGAACTCAAGTTGATCTATATTGTAAACAAATGCAGTTTAGAGTCAAACATACCTGAATGATTTATTGATTGATTACGATATAATGCCATTTTCAACAATTTTGCTGTCATATCACGGCAGTCAAATGACCTACTCTTGTGTTTCCTGGCTTTCAGACACCAGTACCCCATACAACAGACTCTACAAACACCTGGTTCCTTTTCCTCATAGGCTGTTAGCCTATTGGCGGAAGGCTAATAACGCTTGTCATAATGATTTTGTCAAATGGTGGAAAGAATGTTGGCCGAGCTGACCTTCGAACTCACATCTCCTTGATCGACAGCTCGCGATGCTATCGACTAAGCTACCGGGTGCTCGGTAAGTCGTACATGAAATAGCACGTTTATGTAGTACACAGTCGCGTACTGTCGGGTAATCTTTAAGACGAAGTACCGTTAGTTTCATGCGTAGGTTTGACTTGATGTGAGGTCAAAGCGGGGTTCAACTATCCACGCCATTTTAATCCGAAAGGATCCATTATTCTGTGACTTCGATTCGGCTTCTTTATTTTGTTTAAGGGTACCTTTCGTTTAAAGTGCGATGTAGCATTTAGGTACGGTGAATGTCCAGATCAGCCGATGCATCTTCGCCGTCTCATCCGAATCTACACACGTTATAGGAAGCTTCTGACAGACTTATATAAGTAATTTAGGAATAATGTAAATATTTATCAGATTTTGACGATGCGCATTAAAATGGGTATACTTTATTCTCAAAGATTAGCATCGCTTTCAGTATGAAATATATATATATATATATATCCCAGATATTATCTAAAGCCACGCCCATCGTTAGGCATCACAAACAAACAAACAATTAATCGTTAAAAACTACCCGGTTTTCATGCATCAAAATGCTTTCGTTTGTGATGCAGCATCCGCGTTTGGCAATCGAGTGTACCGGACTAAACATATCGATTGTTTTGATTGGCTTAAATACTGCATCTAATTTGAAGACCAGGGGGGAGGGCGGGTAAGTAAACATGAATCATTTTGTTGTCAACGAAGTAAATGTTCTTCATTGAAATATAATTGAAGCCTTTCATCGTTTATGACCAATCTCATGGAAATGAGTAATCTTGCCAATGATTAGTCTTAGTATGTAAGTCTATGTATACAGTGCTTTCATTAAGGAATAATTATAAGATTTGTCAGAATATTTGAATTTTATTATTTGTCAATAAAACCACAAAACAGAAAATTCAGGATTTGCATTCAATAGCACGTCATTTTACCTTTCCCCCGTTAAAGTCAACATTAGACACCTTTGCAGCAATCATGATATTAACTTGGCATCCTAATTATTTCATACTTCGACAAATGTTAAAATGTAGTCCAATATATTTACAAAGTAGACCACCCTCGAAATATAATATCAGCTAAACAGTTAAATTTCATTGAAATTGTTGTATAATTTCAAACTTAATTTTGAACATAAACTGAACGCTACAACATGTTAATTTATTGTAATTCTTTCCTTCCTTTTTTATAATGAAAATAACAAACTACTCATGTTTTAAAATTATATTATGATGAGCAACCTTGTTTCAATTATTCATAACAATATGCAGAACGCAAGCAAAATGCCTATAAGGAATCTAATGACACATTTAAAAGTGTCTAGGACGAAATAATTGTGTACGAAGGACCCGTTTTGTGAACCATTTTTCTTCGCAGAGTTGTCGTTCTTTACACTCTCTGTATAGGTACATGTAGAGAGTGTTCATTCAAAGTCATATTTATATTATTACCTTAGTCTTTTTTTTTTCTTCATTTGTTTCGAACCAAATAAACATCTTAAATCACCTATAATTAACTATGTAAAGGCGTGTACATTGAAAGTTTTCCCACGTGAGTCAATTTCCTTCCTTCGTAGCGTATCATAGAGTAGAAACAGTCTATACATTTTACTATTACAGACATAAATTCAGAAATATTGTATGAAATCTACACAAATCAAGACATTATTTTAACCTTAAAAGAGCTTTTAGTAATGAAGAATTACTGTTAAAAAGACAAATTGAAGTTGTTTTATGGTGATATTATTTTGATACTTGGTTGTAAAAAGTGAC
This sequence comes from Serripes groenlandicus, assembly GCA_031761405.1. Taxonomy (NCBI): domain Eukaryota; kingdom Metazoa; phylum Mollusca; class Bivalvia; order Cardiida; family Cardiidae; genus Serripes; species Serripes groenlandicus. Next base: position 7,675,946 of record JASEVX010000010.1, read on the forward strand.
GTGTGCAAAACCAGCTTTTCATTGATTATCTCACACCCAATAGTAAATAGTGAAGTGTGCAAAAATAACAAATCTACGCGGTCGGTATTCGCTAGTCACGTGATCAACAGTTTTAGCTTAGAAACAGTTCATATTTTAGATATACATGGATAAACATTATTAAATGAATTCTTCACATATCAAGACATCTCTTTGAACATAAAAATAACATTCAGTAAGTTAAAATTACTGTTTAGTGGAGAATTCGACGTGATTTTATCTCGATATTGACACATTACAGTCTGCTGCAAGTCTAATAGGGACTCATTTGTCTTCGTAAATAAGAAAAAAACAAAAATGCGAGTCAAAATAAAGAAACTGCAAATACTTAAAACATCTGAATATTTATTTCATTTTAGATGTGTCATAACTTAGTGTTTTTAAACTAACGCAATTGTAATATGTTCAAGACATTTAAAAAAAATAAAAAAATAATAGTAACTCGTGCTCTAGTGTCATTTCCGAAAAGCTTTTAAAAACATAAGTCGCCGGCTCCTGCCCGGTGAAAAACGAATAGCCTGCGTACCGAGGATGGTATATATAGGCTTGGTCGAAACAAGTAAATATAACGGTTTATTGTGATAGGTAATTTACGAATTAGGGATCCCGACTGAACTCTGTCAACGGCGCCAGTACTGATTAAGGATCCGGGAAGCAGACATCGAGAGTCTTTGTTAAAAGATATTTTAAATATTTGTATGGAATTTGCAACGAGGCTAACGGTCTTATTAATTCTTTCCCACATACAATAAAACTGCAGTAAATTATACGGAAATTCTTTATAAATGAAAGAACAACAAAGTTGAAAAGATTGTTGCAAAAGGAAAAATTGCTCATAATGAGCAATTGCTTCTTTTGTCACAGTGTTTTCAAAGGTCGTCTGCTACAGAGGCGTCATAACGTATATACTACGTACTTGTATCCAGATATTAATCTCTCGTAGACTTTGGTCGGGAAGGATGCTCCAGCCCCGGCTAATTCCACAGTTCTGCCCTGAGCCGTCGAAACCAAAATCATCAACACGGCCAGACTGGACAATCTTTCGATACTCCTCATGGTTACCTGGAAACAGAAAACATACATCCATTCAGCATTTGAAATCAATGTGTTCACGCTTACCCGCTGAATACCTACAACCGGTATTAACACACCTTTTTTTTCGACAAGTTCTATAATATAACTTGACTTCATTTTGAGCAATGTATTCAAAAATCGTCTTCTGTAGAGGTGTCTAAAGGCCTCTGCATGTTTGGAAAATATTAATTTCTTAATTAATGGAGATTTCAGGTATATCAGGATTAAAGAAGAAATTGTGTCTTTCAAGACAAAGATGGAAGCAAATTAATACGTCGACAGCAATGGCCTTAAAGGACACTGCAGTGTTGTTTCAATATGTAGATAAATGGTAAGTGTATCATGATTAACCAATACTTAACTCCAAGGGAATTTATTCTATTCTTAATATTCTTAATATTTATTCTAAATACTGAACTCTTTTTGATATATTTATTAAGGCTGTTTTCTTCTAATACACCAAACACTTCAGCCGAGCCTCGGTAGCTCATTCGGTATCAACACGGGCTGTTATGTCGAAATCTAGCTCGGCCAACATTCTTTCCGACGTTTGACAAGAGTCACTCTATGACAAGCGGCATTCGTCTTACACCAATGGGCTGCCAGTCTAAATGGAAAAGCAGCCAGTTGCTTTGAAAGTGTGGTGTGCAGTACTGGTATGGAAAAGCCATACAACGCATCGGTAGGTGAACTGGCCGCGGTGATATGAGCATTGAGGATTATGTTAGTGTATATTAATTGTAGACTACTGGTAATTCAACCTCGATTTAAACCAGAAAGGTCATTCTGTATGAACTCCAAGGGAATTATGAAACAACTGATAGTTACAAGTAGAAAAGTAGTGCTTCAGCAGCATAAGTACACGACAAAAGAACGTGTTGTGTGCTTTAAAGGTGCGTGATAATCATTTTAAAATGTTATTTGGACCTAATATTACTAAATCCGATAATGAACCAATGGTTTTAATCCGTAATCTTGAATCGGATACTTTGGTTTTAATAATATGTTTAATTCCTCTAATAACTAACTAAACCGTTAATAGTTATATTCAGGGTGTAATTTGGTATTTGCATGTATAATTCGGTTTCATCTCATCCGGGATGCACTACTATACAGTGTGTCCATTTCAGGATCGGTGTTAGTGGTATAAGGTCCAAAAAAACTTTCGAAATGATAAACATTTGATTTTTATAATGTTTATTAAAGATATTAACCAAACCAATGTATAAAAGGAGGAAATGTAACAACCATACATTTCAAGTGAATTTCGGTACTTATCTGCGTATTTCGATTTTTCTAGTCAACATTAAGCGAATACACAGGTTCCACTTCCGTCAATATTGGTTTCATGATCGTGTTAATAATAGTAGAAAACTGCGGGAACAATTGGTCACGTGACAAATGGTATAAGCGACCTTTAACTGCACGGCGCTCGTATTCGTCTCACACGCCAAGCATATATATAGTCTGTAACTTAATAAATAGATATGTTGTTCACCACGGTCATGCATACATACACTGCGTAACAGGGTACATTTTGTTGTGTCACCATGGTCAGGTATTATAATTTATCACATGAATCCCTCTCTGGTAGTTTCAAAAACCCATTACATAAATATCATATGACACTACTAGTTTGGTTTCCAATATTATGCTCAAGTCTTTGTTACAACGCGGAAACTAAACTATAATCAAAGTACTGAAGTACTGAAGGTAAAATTGCGATCGTTTAAGAAGAGATACAGAAGAGCATATATGAATATTTATTTTACAAAATGTTGACGAACAGACAGACGGAGAGACAGACATCGCCAATCTATAGACCGGAATTGCTAGAGCAATCCGGCCAAAAATAAAAAAAAATCATCAATTTTAGCAGTAAAATCCTGCCAAGAAGTAATGAATTGAGAAAAAAAATGTGCTGAGAGGTCCATAATTTCAAACTTGCTAAGATTTGGTCTGTGCAATGAATGTACAAATTGAAAAATATATTGTTGACATGTATTTTCTACACCATCATTGTAATGTTGTTTATCATAAATAAAATTATTCCTTTTTTTAAATAAACTTTTAATCAAAATGTGTGTCTCAGTGTTGTCTTCTTCAGCAGTTTGACAGAAACAAAGCCTAAATCTGAAATTGTGTCAATGTGTTATTTGTCAACTCTGTCCCATAAGTTTTGCTTGTGATTTGAACTCTCATAAAAAAAGCATGGAAAGGGACAACTTTCCCAACTTTGATTAAATATGTTTTCAATTAAATTGTAAAAAATATTTTTCTTGTTTTTTGAAAGTTTTGTCATTATTATTTAAGACGGACATTATATACTAGAATAGCCAACTGACTATCATTTGAAAAAGTGTTTCTTATTTAAACTTTTCCCACTTGCATACGTAATTGCAGCCGACGACTTTTGAAAACATTGATGCAGAAAAAGAAATTGCTCATAACAAGCTTTCTCCTTTTGCAACAATGTTTTCAACTATATTCAATGATTACACTTCCAATAAATGTGATTTTCTGTATCTTTGCTCAGATTTTTTTTAATTCGTCTGCTGCAGAGTTTTTATATTGTGGGGTGGGTTGTGATTTGTTAAAGGGCAAGCAGGATTGGGAATTGAGTGTTTCACTTATCCTAATGAAACACTCGCCTGCCTGTGCATGTTTTAGCTTAACTTAACTTGTTAATGTTCTTTCCATCATCAACTTAGTCATCTGTTAGTAATCAACTCTATCAACGAAATAATCGCGTCAAAATCTTGAATCGCGTCAAAATCATAACGAACAAACTGTCAAAATCTAATTTTGAACTGTGTAATACAAATTTAGAATAAAAGGATGAATCAGTTATGTTGTAACAACCAATATCCGCGGGTCATTTACCTGATTTTGGCCAAAAGAAATGATCGATTTCTTGCAAGATTTATTCGTTATTCGTTCTGCCTATTATAATCATAGTATTCTAAACGCTTTATAAACAAGTGATTTAAAGCGCTCAAATCATTTGATGAAATTTGTTTCTTTAGACGCGGACCTTGTCGAAAGCACCTATCCAAAATGCAAAAATCATCGTTAATCGTTGTCGAAGGAATAGATGGACTGAGAGAAAGAGACAGAAAAGGCTTAGCAATGCATACTATCTTTATGAATAAGGACATGAACGAATATGTATGGACTAGCGCCTAGAATTTCGTACTAGCCGATCCTTCATTCCACTCGCTTATGCTAGCGGGTGAGTGGATGTTTACATCTCTGCCGAGAGGGAAAAAAGGGTTACAATTTACAAAGGGTAATTGCGCGGTGCAGTGCTATATTGGCGTAGTGATATCTTAATAATTGTGTACACTTTAAATATGATATTTACACTTACAAGACTTGTTATTTTCTATTATAAGCTTGAATAATCGGATTTTTTTTCGTTACTCTATGTTTGCTTTTGTGAGCATTCGTAAATTAGTCAAACCAAAAATTGCACTTAATTGTTGGTGGTGAAGGGCGTATACATCACGTGACTTCAAACTCACTATGAATATGGCAGCCTCTGCGCATGCGCAAGTCTACCAAAAATGACGTCACGTAGCGGTTTGATGTTATAACGTGTGTCACTTTTACGCAAAAACCGTCCATTGTATGCGGCCTTGTACAGTCCCACTATTTTGAACAGTTAATTTCATCTTGAAATTAATATATACATGTCTGTATGTAGTTAAACTTGTGCAAGCGGTCACTTGTGATCAACGATCAAAGGCTTGAAACCGTCACTTTAAATCCCCCCAACCAATTATACACTATAAACAGCCTTGACCCAGATTCGCCAGTTGTATAAGTATCGGTGTCATCAGAGACATATAAACACACCCCGCACCCGCACCCCAGCTTAATCCGATTTAAAAAAGATTCTGAAAATTACTAAATTTTTGAAATCGTATATCGTATAAAACCATGAATCTATTTTAATGTTTTATATCATTCGAAGGATTTAACCTTAGGGTTTAATTTGACACCGATCTCATTTAAATTGGATGCGTATTAAATGTTTTAGCAGGGGGGCCATAATGGTTGATAGGACAATCGGTGTTTTTCTTCATTGCGTGCGTTAATGCAAATAAGTTTAAAAAGAAACGTAATTTGATTGTTGATTGGACAATCGGTGTTATGTCATTGCGTGTTTTAAGTGATTAGACTCGTTCCTGCGCTGTGAAGAAAACTGTTCTGCTTTATGTGCTCGCCATATGGCTATACAGTCGACTATCAGTTTTCAAATTCCTGATTACGTATCTGCATAAGCCGATTACTGAATGAAACGATACGACATGGAGCAGTACTGTGATGATTTTTAGCGTCCAATAACATAGGCCAAAATTGTCGGCGAAGTCTTAAATGTTGTGATATATTATATAAAAGTACAAAGATTAAAGAAATATTGAGTAAATACATAAATCTTGCAAATAGTAAAAGTAGTTTAAGCAGAAAATTTAACTATTGTAATTGAAATGATTATAGTTATAAACAAATTGACAATTTATGAATTACTATCATAAGCGAATGTTACATTCAATAGGTCATTAGTGGCGTTTGCGCAGTTAATGTTATAAATGGTTAATTAAATGATGAACTGTTTTCATCCGTTTTTCAGTTATATCATGGATGCAAGTGCACATAACCATGTGCTTCCTGGCGTTCAAGTACCAGGGACCTATTCAGATTGAGCTAGCTCACCGTGCACTCGGACATGTGTTACCTGAATCAACAAAACAAATTACAGATCGTGAATAGCATTCGATGTGGACAACTTTAATACAGCTCAGTATCATACCCAGAAGACAATTTTCAAAAACCATCGGTTGTTTAGAAATGAACTAAATTACACAAAAACATTGTCCGATGAGTTCCGGACGGATCTACCTCCTGGGGGAAATTCATGGCCAAGCAAGCTAAATATTCGAACATCAAAAGCAACTTTACTCTTTCACTGATGAATTTCGTAAAGTGGACTCTTCTATGTTGAAAATTGAACCAAAAGCCTTTGATTGCCTTTGGCAGCTAAAGAGTAAAGACATCAACGAAAGATCAAGCCAAACACAAGTAGATCTCTCAGAAACTTTGCCTTTTACAGAAGCCTTACAATGAATAATGTTGCTGTTTTAAATATTTCATGAATAGATGCAGAGACACTCGTGAGCCGTCGCTGGCAAATCAGGGTTCATTGCGGGGATCATAAGAGGATTACACAAATGGATATGGTATAACATGTGAACACTCAATGGACTACAATTCTAATATTTGAAAGAAATTACATATACATGTATATGCAACTGCCTGCAAGCGTCTATATAAATGGGTCTATATTACATGCAATCGTCTACGTCTATATACATGATTTTATACTGCATGCAATCGTCAATATGCATAGGTCGATATTGCATGCAAGCGTGTATATGCATGGGTCGATATGCATGGTTCTATAATGCATGCAATCGTCTACATGCAAACGTCTATATTCATGGTTCTATACTGCATGCAATTCTCTACATGCAAACGTCTATATTCATGGTTCTATACTGCATGCAATCGAGTACATGCAATCGTCTATATTCCTGGATATATACATATACTGCTTGCAATCGTGTACATGCAAACGTCTATATTCATGGTTCTATACTGCATGCAATCGTCTACATTTAAACGTCTATATTCATGGTTCTATACTGCATGCAGTCGTGTATATGCATGGGTCTATATTCACGGTTCTATACTGCATGCAATCGTTTGCATGCAAGCGTCTATATTCATGGTTATATACTGCATGCAATCGTCTATATTCATGGTTCTATACTGCATGCAATCGTCTACATGCAATCGTCTATATGTATGGTTCTATACTGCATACAATCGTCTACATTCAATCTTATAAATACATGGTTCTATACTGCATGCAATCGTCTACATGCAATCGTCTATAGTCATGGTTATATACTTCGTGCAATCGTCTACATGCAAACGTCTATAGTCATGGTTATATACTGCATGCAATCGTCTACATGCTAACGACTATAGTCATGGTTTTATACTGCGTGCAATCGTATACATGCAATCGTCTATATGCATGGTTCCATTCTGCGTGCAAGCGAACAATGAAGAATACCGTGTCACACTGTAAGCAGATGCAGTAAGATCCGAAATCATTTGTGTAACCCTTACCACATTCAAGCACTTTATGTAGCCTCTGCATCAGACGACTTTTAAAAACATTGGGTGAAAACTCAAACGAGTAGCACTCTGGGCAAACAATACAGCATCTAGCTCTTGCCGTAACTGGTACTTTTATGGCAATAGTTATTTTGATAAGAATGATCTTTCTATGAACACTAATCTATCATACTCTGTTTTTCGTTTTTTTGCAAAAGATGTTGAAGGAAATCCTTACGTTAATTATATAAATAGTTGTCGCGTATAAACAATATTGTAGGCTCCTCTGGTCGTGGACGAAATAAACTGCGAACGTATAAGCTATTCAAATCTGAGTTTCAAACAGAAGAAGTTTGTTATATGATCTTACCGCAGAGACACTGTTCTGCCTTCTGCAAATTCCGACTTGGGGTTGCCCCCATTCGGATTGAAAATGGCAGATAAGAAGGTTTACCTGAGGAATCTTGTATTTGTCCTGTTTGTGATACTAACTCTATAGAAAATGAACAGCATGTTATGTTAAATTGCCCTGTATACATTGATTTTAGAAGCGATATTCTCTACAAAGCCTATGCTTATAATGTCAATTTTATATCTATGTCTGATAATGATAAATACTGCTTCCTGTTTTCAAATGTAGATTTGATAAGAATTTGTGCCAAAACCTGCTTTAACATTTTACAAAGACGCCAACTATTGTTAACTAGATAACACCTTTTATATCAATATCTATAATATGTAAACATATGTGTGTGTATATTTATGTGCACCGTTTTATTGTAATGTAGGGAATTATGTTTTTATTAATTCCTCATCTCTTATGACTCCATTTCGGAGTGGCATTGTACTTTTATGTTGTATTGTATATTTTATATTGTAAATGCTATATTGTATGTACAATGATGAGTTGTAAATAAAGATTATAACCAACTTAATCCATCTCAATTTGAAAAATATATGCTATTTTTCAAAAAAACATAAAGGAAAGGAAAGACTTAAAACAGTACCAAGTGTCAAAAAATAAAATTTGACTATCAAAAATATAATGATTAAATAATAACGTAAGAACAAAAAATAAAATTAAGAAATGTTTTATGAAAAAATCAATTTTGTATAGTAAAATTACTGACTTGTGGTTAACCGTGATGACGTAGTAATGAGGAAAATTTTCGATTTCAATAATGGCGGAATAGTCACATTTCGGAGCTTAAGATGAAGAATTATACTGTTCGTTGTCTTCTTTCGAAAAAAAACCAGGGAGTAATCAGGTATTTACAGTGAGACAGATGCCCTAGGCAACGGTCTAGCACCTTTAGGGATCAGACCATACCAGTTTAAGTCAGTCAAACGATCTGAAACAAGCAGTGAGTCTGAAGACGAAGCAGGACGTGAAATTGTTCGTGATGAATGGTTCGTGCAATTTTCAGCTTTAAAGTATTGATAACATGCGAGAATAAATTAAATTTTGTAAAAGGTTATTTATGAAGCATTTAAATTTTAATTATTTATATCTAGAACTACTAGTCCCTGGTTGAACCATGTAAGAAAACTCTAAAAGCGTATGTTTTATGTCCGATTTTATTTACATTGAAGCCTGGTACAGTTTGATGACTTTCTGACAAATAGAAGTTTTTCAAGGGTAAATTATACTGTGTAAAAGTTTGTTTCTTCTTTAACTTGAGTATTGTCACAACACTTAGCAAGGAAAATAAAGTTTTTTATGTTTTGTTTTCAAATGACATCTGTTGAATACAAGATTGTCAGAAGGAAATGGTTAAATGAATTGTATATCGAACAGGAATGCCTAAAGTCTTACACAATCCCTGCCAAGTTATAATATGGCAATTTACAATACATGTAAAATAAATATATTTTGAAACTTATTAAAGTAGTTACTTTGTTAGACGAACTTCCATTCCCTCAAAGTATTGCGTAACATGTGTCTTCCTAGAAAATTTGTTTTCAAATTTTAGTCATAGGTTATCCATTCAATTAAAGAGACAAAATTTAAAACACTTAGATAAAAATGTGAAAAATCTTTATCCATTATTTCAGCAGCAGAAGACTTTATTCATTTAGGGTTGCTCCTTTGTGATTGAGACCATTACGCTGTCTTTGTGAGGTATTTCTCTCGTGTTTTCAAATGTCGTCTGCTCAAGTTTTTTTAATATTAAGAAAAGGATATATTAGCGACAGAGGAATGTTGTCAAGGTTTTTTTTACTGCCTGCCTCGTGTGTGATTTACTGGGGAACAAAATACCGTGTCAAATGAAAACGGGCCTTCTGATATTGGGAATATCTGGATCATCACTGCTCGTAATATCGTCACACAACAGCGAAGACTTTGGAGAATAGTAATGACCAACATCCGGCATTACAATTTTGTCAACTGATACTAATTGTCTTCGATTTGGGAAAAAAATGTTTGGCTTTTTGTGTGTGTCGTGACTCAATCTGTATATGGAGCATAGTGATGTAATATTAGAAAACCCTTGTGATATAATTACATTTAACAATAACACAATGAATACTGAATTTTGAAACACTGAAACATGTTCGGACGCTTTTTACTTCAATGGAAAACAATTATCAGCATGTGTTTATAGGTAATTCATTTTTGAAGAAAAAAAATAAACTGGAAATAATTTCCTATGCAAGCTGTGAAAAAATAAACATCGCCTTCACATAAATTAATCAAGCAGTATTATGTTATCAAGTCCTTAACTTTAATCAAGTTGTGAATTATAATAATTACCCGCTAATAATCATGAACGAATAGTGTTGATTGGTTTGGTGGTTCTCTACATGCCATCAAGTGTTAAATTTTGGGTGGAATAATATTCTCGTGCGTGATTTCCCTAACATTTATATATTTCAAATGAGACGATTTTAGAACAGTAGTCTTAGTTTTTCTTAGGTCAAAGAGGGAAATGACGACCTGTGGCCGTATGCCAATATTAGTGTACGTCAAGATGACTATCGATCGCTTTTAGGTGGGTATTAACATGTTATTCAGACACTCAAACTCAAATTTTATAAATAATAACAATATATTCATTTACTTAGCAGTTGTATTTTTTAAACCACGGTATATTTTGTAGGACCTTTCCTAAGTTTTCGCGTCGAATGCACCGCCTTTATCAACATTTTCCTACCTGTCTTGTCCTTTGGGAAGCTTTGAAAGCTAACATCATCCTTCGCATGTTAAAACACCCCCTACCACACAATTTATGGGCATTTTCACGTTTTATTTCTTTTTAATTATTCCAAATATATCGATGCGTTCACGATATACACTGTCAACATAATGAAAGCCTGCATTGAATTCCTCATTAGATCTTTTTCTTTCGTAAATCACGACCTAGCTTATTTTGAGCCCGGATTTTAAATGCTTATTAAAGTTACTTTTTTGATATTTTTCAATGAAAATTCTTATCACATAAAGTTTATATGACTTTTCCCTACTTATTTATCGCGTATTTGAATGTAATTCTTGGTTTCCTTCAATCAGAAGAAATTTGATCCATGATGTTTTTTTTGTTTAAATTTGCTTATACTGCCCACGTTCAATGCATTCGCAACTATTCTCCGTGTTATGCAATGATATTAAATATGTATTAAAAGAATAAGTAAAATGTTCGAATTTCTTTGAGCCGCGACAGTTCAGTCAGTAAAGACGAGGACTGTCAACCATGAGGTCCTGTGCTCGAATCCCGGATGAACGTCATTGTGACTAGCGTGAATCTCGAATGAGAAGCTTGATTCGCCTTCCACCAATGGGCTTAATAGCCTAGGTGGGAAGGTGACCAGTCTTTTGTGAAGTATGGTGTGTTGAGTTCATGTTCGAGAAAACCAAGAAATACACATTTGGTGAATATTCGCTTGGGAAGAATGGTGTGTGGAGTTCTGGTGCGAGAAAACCAAGAAATACACATTTGGTGAATATTCGCTTGGGAAGAATGGTGTGTGGGGTTCTGGTGCGAAAAAACCAAGAAACACACATTAGTTGACCAGTTGCTTTGGAAGGATGGTGTGTCGAGTTCTTGTGCGAGAAAACCAGGAAAGACACATTAGTTGACCAGTTGCTTAAGAAGAATGGTGTTTTGAGTTCTTGTGCGAGAAGACCAGGAAACACACATTAGTTGACCAATTGCTTAAGAAGAATGGTGTTTTGAGTTCTTGTGCGAGAAGACCAGGAAACACACATTAGTTGACCAGTTGCTTTGAAAGAATGGTGTGTCGAGTTCTTGTGCGAAAAAACAAGAAAACACGCATTAGGTGACCAGTTGCTTGGGAAGAATGGTGTGTGGAATTCTGGTGCGAGAAAATCAAGAAACATACATTAGGTGACCAGTTGCTTGTGAAGTATGGTGTGTCGAGTTATTCTGCGAGAAAACCAGGAAAGACACATTAGTTGACCAGTTGCTTTAAAAGGATGGTGTGTGGAGTTATTCTGCGAGAAACCAGGAAACACACATTAGTTGACCAGTTGCTTTAAAAGGATGGTGTGTCGAGTTATTCTGCGAGAAAACCAGGAAACACACATTAGTTGACCAGTTGCTTAAGAAGAATGGTGTTTTGAGTTCTTGTGCGAGAAGACCAGGAAAAACTTTAGGTGACCAGTTGCTTGGGAAGAATGGTGTATGGAGATCTGGTGCGAGAAAACAAGGAAACACACATTAGGTGAACAGTTGCTTGGGAAGAATGGTGTTTGGAGCTGCCTTCGAAAAAACCAGGACACACATTAGGTGACTAGCTGCTTGGTAAGAATGGTTTGTGGAGTTCTGGTGCAAGAGCATCCGGAAACGCACATTAAGTGGCCAGTTGCTTGGGAAGAATGTTGTGTGGAGTAGTTCTGGTGCGAGAAAACCAGGAAACACAAATAAGGTGAACAGTTACTTGGGAATAATGGTGTGTGGAGTTCTGGTGCTGAAAAGCCAGGAAATACACATTAGGTAGACAGTTGATTTGGAAGAATAGTGTGTGGAGTTCTGGTGTGAGAAAACCAGGAAACACATATAAGTGAACAGTTGCTTGGGAAGAATGGTATGTGGAGTTCTGGTCTGAGAAAACCAGGAAACACACATGGGGGTGAACAGGCCTTCGTGATATATCTTTCAACAAATTGTCCACGTGGTGTATTTTATCCTCGTGTATTTTCAAAGAAATCAGAGCCTTAGATAAGGTCAATATCCCTATGTTATGGGTACTCAAAAGAATTTTCTTAGCGAGACGATTATTTTGAGCACCCACAACATATGGTTTGGTTGAGTCATAAGAGAGGTATGGATGGGATATGACCACTTTACTCCTCCTTATCTATTCTTCTGTAATTGAAATGAAGAATATTGCATCAGCGGTAAAGGGCTCAACACATTACGTGAAACATATTATTACTAGTAAGTAGTCTTTGACTTCGTCCCCGGTTTTCAGTTTTGTCTACTTAATTGGGGCTTAACGAAAATAAAATAACTGTTACAACTATAAAAAAAAACCCAGCTAATTTGCATGTTAAAAAAAAGTATTGGATTTTTATTTCGTTTTTACGAAATAATAATTCGATACTTTTTTTTTTAATATGCAAATAAGCCAATTCATCTTGTATTAACGAAATAAGAATTCGATACTTTTTTTAATATGCAAATAAGCCCGCTTTATTCCGAATTTACAAGATACTTATTTCGTTTAAAAGAACTAAAAATCAGATACTTATTTTTAATATGCAAATTAGCTGTTTTATTTGCATACTAAAACAATATACTGAATGTCACTTTAAGGGCTCCGTAGTATACCATGTTAAATAATTAACCTAAACAAACTGAGAAAAATATGGAAGATGCTAACCTGATGCTACCGCAATCGTTTGTGTATACCACGTGAACTATCAAACTTCGATAAACTGAAAAAAATATGGAAGTTGAGTATCCGACGAAGTACTGTCAAGTCTTGATTTTGATCATAAGTTTATCGAGGTGTTCGAAGAAAGCAAACCTTTAATTAAAACCGTGCTAAAAGCCGAAGGAAGGACCCTGCATGCGACATAAACTGTGTTAATTAAGCTCCATTAGAACTGGCGAAGTAATAAAGAAAAATACCCTTGATTTTATTCCTGAGTCAGACATTAGTATTTCTCTCTGTCACGTGGAATACACACATTGCGCAATCTCATTGCTACAACAGAAATCACGGTCTGGTGGCTACTTCGGCTATATATCGGATTGCACTATGTTACGTATTTCAACAAATAGACATAAGGGAAAATAACACGTAGTTCCTCGTAGTTAGTTACGTAAATCAAATATTCGAGATGTTATTCTTGCCCTGAAAGAAGTTTCTGCTGTTTATAGATTTTATTCCGTCCAAAATAAATATATATATTAAACGTATCAAGCAACGCCAACGGAAACTGGCTCACTTCACTTATGTTGTATGTATTCATGAGCGACGTTTGTCGTCGAAGAAAAACGTAGAAAATGGTAGATTACACAGGATCGTATTTCTGCTTTGATATTATAAATGGACTCTCAATATATTTCTCATTGTTAGACAGGGACCTTAATATGATTTTGATATGACATGTAAATGTGCTAATTGCATAAAAAAATATCGGCTAAATCCGTTGTAAACCAATTTGTGTGCTAAACAGGAACTACTCATATTGCAGATGCGCATAATTAAGGGAAGTAATTTATGTCAAATTTTAGTATATCCGTTAACCCCCACACTGAGTGTTAACTATTTTGCGTTCAAATCCTATATCATTCAATATATGGACATACCAAAGGGATTGTAAAGCTTGTTAGCAATTTGGGATCGGTAAATTCATGTTCAAATGTAATCTGCAGTTAGCCCTTTGCTGTCAGTACTGTTTCAGTGTTTTGGTTCTTCTTTATGATTTGACGTTGAATACAACTTGAAAATGGGACTATTCGATTACAGGATTAAGGTTAAGGTGAAACCATCTCCTTGAACGGATCTCCGTTTTGAAAATGTGTTTTCTTGATATCAGCCGTTCCGTGAGAAAACCAACTGTATGGCGGCATGCTTAGGCTGATCATGGTCGATACTTTACGCAGAGTCCACAATCTTGATTTTCCCCGTAATTCGGCTCATATGCGTTTATCACTGGCTTGCTTTTCATAATATAAACTAAGTATTAACATATTTTATTATCCTATATTTACACTTTGAATAAAGTACATCATATTCAATAATACAGAGTTCGGTTCCTTAGCACGAATACGTCGACAGGTATTTTTTTCAACACGTAATAGTTACGGTAAGGGTGGCTTTCCTTTATAACTGCAGTAATCACGTTAATGTTGGTTTTCTTGTACCATCGCCATTACGTTAAGATTGGTTACATTGTGGCTAACAAGCCGATTCGGATATCATATTACAGAAATTAAACATTTTAGAAAATAAATTGATTAAATAAAATATAATGAACAACATGTCGACCAACATGAATTTAAAAATATGGCATAAAATTGGTCATCCCTTTAATCTTAAACCCTATCCTTTATACAACAAATATGCAGCAGAAATTATTGAATAAAAGTTGAAAGCATTGTGGCCAAAGGAGAAATGTAATCTTATCAATATGTTTAAGTCAGAAGTCCTGGTCCTGGTCATATAACCTTTAACGTATACACTTATCATCGGAAGAAATACAATTCTTTTTCGTATGTTGAAATAAAACCTTGATCAGATGACATATTATCCTTTATGAATATATGCATTAGAGCATTTAGCTAAACAAATAATTGAATAAAGTCGTTATTTTTACTTTTCTTTAATTTATAGGCATTATACTTAGTATTTATGTATTATGAATAAGCAAAACAACTAGTAACTCTTTCACTGCCAAATTTCACAACGTCGACTATTCAACTATTCAACGTTGACATTTGGACTATTAAATTGTTCATATATAAAATACATTATGCATCATTGTGTTTGCAAGTTGATTTTTAAAATAGAATGTATCATCATAGTTTTGTTTCAGCAGGAACGTATATCTAATCTACGTTCCTGGTTTTAATAAATTAATTTATACTAAATATTATTCGCAAAACAGCATCAATTTAAATAGTAATAATAATAATTACAATAATTACAGTTTAATTATAATAATTACAATAATTACAATTTAA
This sequence comes from Serripes groenlandicus, assembly GCA_031761405.1. Taxonomy (NCBI): domain Eukaryota; kingdom Metazoa; phylum Mollusca; class Bivalvia; order Cardiida; family Cardiidae; genus Serripes; species Serripes groenlandicus. The sequence goes on from JASEVX010000010.1 coordinate 7,691,404, forward strand.
TTATAATAATTAAATTTAATAATAATAATAATCAAATAATAATTATTATTATTATTATTATTATTACTATTATGAAAAGACAAGAATTATAAAAATATATATGTTTGTAGTAGTTGTAGTCCTAGTACAAGTAGTAGTAGGAGGAGAAGAAGAAACACAAATAGTAGTAGTAGTAGTAGTAGATGTATTAGTAGTAGTAGTAGTAGTATAGTAGATGTAGTAACAATGATACAACAAATACCTTGAGTAGTAAAATGCCGCTTTGCGAAACAGATCCGGAGCGTTTGTGAGATTATTGGAATAAATACTGTAAATTGCACTGACAATGTGACTGTCATCACCTGTAGAGTGTGAAGAATGGCGGGAAGATATAGTGTACGCTATATATATATATATATATCTGTTCGGAAATGTTCTAGTGTACGCTCACAAATGATACAAGACGGATGTTTGATGCAAAGCATCAAAGAGAAGCCGCAATATTTCGTTTCACACGAAGAAATAAGAAAAAAGAACATTTAAATCCACAAACATTAGAACAATTTAATCTGTAGTCAGTAATGTGGATATCGGTTATTGAAGATATAAGTTTTATGTATGATATTCAACCTGGCAGGGTCTGTATTTTAAATGAATGAGATAATTTAGAGTTAAACTGATCATGAAAAGTGACATATAATACTAACGATAAATGGACAAGAGGTTATAATAAATTTAAATTAGTACCAAAAACAATCAACTATTTGTATTGAACACACGCCCTGTTATGATAATGTTTTATCAAATAATGCTGACACACAGAAAAACTTTTTTTCGTTTGTATCGGTAAGTCATGATAGTGGATAAGCGTATCCCACATAAAACAAATATGCAGTAGACCACCTTTTAAATTATCAAGTAAAAAATATAAAAAAATCTCTATAAATGATCGTATGATAATTGAAAAGTGTTGAAATTATTGTGGCAAATGCAGATATTGCTCATTATGAGCAATTTCTCCTTTTGCCACAATGATTTCAATGATGTTTACCCTGACAGACTTTAAAATCATCAAGTGCAAAACATAGAAAATCTCTATAAATGATAGTAAAATAATTGAAAAGAGTTGAAATAATTGTGGCAAATTGAGCAATTGAAAATAAAACCTGCCGGATAACAAACGGACAATCTCGAGTTGACGAAACTGATGTGAACTCGTGTTGTGATTAGCATTCAGAAAATCAAGAAAACGTATTTCATTGTACACGTAATCCGACAAGAGCTGTAGCGGCTTTTGTAAACATTGTGACAAAAAGAGAAATTTATCACGAGGAATTTATCCTTTTGCTACAATGTTTTCTACTTTATGTCCATAAATTATACCTTCATTTAGCAAATTGTTCCAATTTTTACTTAATGTGCTACATATCTGTTGTACGTGGAAAGGCTTACATAGGAACTAGTTTCAATTGTTTTGAAAACGTTAAACCAGTGCATGAAAATTTAATCGAATTTATTTCTCAAACTGTAAATTTACCAGTTGATATAAGAGTTGAAATGCTGTCTTCATTTACAGTTATAAGTTAAATACAGTTCAGTTAATCCTATAACACTTTGTTTGTAAGAACCAGAAGATTTCATTTCATTTAAGTTTTCTGGATGTTCACATCGCATCCGTGATAAAACATGTTGTCGGCTAGGCAAAATACACCGATATCGTGTTTACCGCGATATTCATGAATGTGGAACTGCAAGAGCGAAAAAGAACGAAATTGATCTTGAAACAGATATTTCTATGGTTTAAATATTTTCATGTCTGCATTTTGCGATGACAATTGTACTAAAAGTTAACTTTGAATCAAGTATGTACTGAACATGAAAGTCAGATTATTAAAAGCAAAGCAAATGAAAAATGCATGTAAAGTTACGATCAAAATGAAAATCTATGAATAGACTATAGATGAATGGTTCTATCTTTTATTTTAGATCCTAACTTGATTCGGGAACCAGAGTCGCTGCGCGGCCGCTAACGACATTTACAAACTAGACTAAATTGAGATCGATTTAAAACGCGTTGGTGGATACGGATTAAATCTAAAACGTTGACTAAATATTAAGATTTAGATTTAGTCAAAAATCTAAATTGAAAAATTTAGTGAATACGGGACGTAGCTTCTTCGTCTAATTACTGCGTAATATATCATAGGATGTAAGGAACCAGACTACATTTACCAATTCAATAGAAGTGTTCTCTATTTTACTGTTTAGACTAGAAACAGTATGAATTTCGCTAAATAAAAATGTACATACATTCAATTAATATACTGGCCTTTGTCTTTTGTTTTTAATTTGTAAAACTCACACATGTATATAGAGTGTAAACGGGATGTTAATGTACTTAGTAAGGACAAAGAGAACTCAAGATATGTGGTCACCCTGGCAGCTAGGTCTTAATATTCTCCTTGTCCAAAATGTCTAAGCATCCCTACAGGACGCCGCCTCCTGGCGGCTTCCAATAATTAGTTTCACACCATCGTAGCTTCATCTGTTCTGTGTGTGTTGACTTCAGCCGAAATTCGTCAAACAAAAAGTAATAGTAAGAGTGCGTATTTTCGATATTTATTCGATATAGTCAATGGAAACCGTTCTTCGAATAATAAATACCATATTTCTGGTTTTATTCCGCTCTCCACATCTTCAAATTCACTCTCAAATGTCAAAGTCACTCTCAAATCTTAAACTCACTCGCAAACTTCAAATTCACTCTTAAATTTTACATTCAATCGCAAACTTCAATTTCACTCTTAAATGTCAACTTTACTGTCAAATTTCCACCTCACTCGCAAACTTCATTTTCTCCCTTAATTTCCAACTTCACTCTCAAATGTCAACCTCACTTGCACACTTCAATTTCACTATTAAATTTCAACGTCACTTGCAAACTTCAATTTTACTCTAAAACTTCAATTTCACTCTCAAATTTCCATCTAAATGGCAAAATCCATTTTCCTTCTTAATTTCCTACTTCACTCTCAAATTTTAAACTCACTCGCAAAATTCAATTGTACTCTTAAATTTCAACCTCACTCACATATAAATGAACCAACTGGTATTGTATATTGTAAGAAATTTAGTAAATTTGACTTGGCTAGATATATACGGGTTGCATACGTTTAGGTCAAATTACGCCAAATACATCCGTAGAAATGAGTGTATACCTTCACCAGAATGCATTGAATATATAACATTGAGTTTAAATTCATTGTTAACGAGTATAGGATACACTGGAAATTATTGATTTGATCATTTTGAGTTGGTTGATCTTGTCTGAAAGTGAAAGTAGAGTATGCGAAAAGAACAAGTTTCGTTCCGGCCCGATTTCGTCCAAAATGACGTTAACCGTTTCCGCGGGCTGAATTATATCTTACATAATACATAACGCCCCATTGTCTTTGTATTATTATCTAAAAGCTTTAAGGTAACTCTTTCCAATGATATAGGATATTCTACCGGAGAAACGATTAGAAAGTCTGACAATTGAGAGTTGAAACTGGTTGATATACATGGAAACAAAACAGAAATTCATTTGGTGTATTTTGACCTTTAACATTCAAATAAGACACCGTTAAAAAGTGTCCGAAGGGATCGTTTTCAACGTTGAAAACATTACCGCTGACAACAACTCAGCATTATATTTCGATCAAAACAGCCATTGAAAACTGATCAGTGTTAAATTTTGATCACAGTTGGGGTCATTTTGTTAACGGTCAGTAAACTTTCAGATAAACATCATACGTCGAAAGTTGTTGAAGAGAAATGTTCCTTAAAAGAACCAACGACTTCCGTATGTACATGTGTCCGTCCGTCCGTGTATGCGTTCGTAAGTGCTTCCGTCAGAGCTTGTATAAATGCATCATTGGTTTTTCGTACATTTCACGTGAAGTAATAAAATCGCATGTTTTTCTTTATTTCGTTATCGGAAAATATAACTACCACAAGAGTAACAAACTGATGTAATAGTAAAATGTGAGAAAAAAATAGCATGTTCAGCTCTTACGGTTAAATGAAAATAAGATATTTTATTTCTTACGATACTGATAGGCTGTATCATAATACAGTAAGAACCAAGGGTAGCCTGCGAGTATCGGTATGGCTAAATATATATATTTGTTTAACCATTTCCCACACACAGCAAATATGCAGCAGGCGACTTTGGACACATCTGGACAAAAACCTGAACAATCTCCAAAAAAGATAGCTTAATTGTTAAATAAAGTTGAAAACATTGTTGTCAAAGAAGAAATTGCTCATCATTACCTTTGGCCACAATGTTTTCAAAAGTCGTCTGCTGCTATTGCGTCAAAATGTGTCTGCAGTTTGGAAAGGGTTAATATAACTATAAGAGCTGAAAAGAGAAGTTGTTAAAAATATTTATAATTTGTATATTTGAATATTACTTAAATTTGTTACTCCGTTGCCAGTGGGAAATATGTGTTATTTCACGCGTGACAGCTAGAAATAGAAGGATTAACTTAGATCTAAGATGGCGTGTTGTTTGCCGTTCAAGCGGTATTGTTGAACACTTTCGTTGCATGTCTAATTTAACACACAGTCTCGTAGTTCGGTTTTTATTTATCACAACAGTTTCTAGAATTGTATTCTAGGGCGAACTAAATTTGTTGTCGAAGCACGACGAATTCACTATGTACTCAGGTGAGTAAGATACTTTATTTGCATCATATGACTAAATGGGGAGTTGAACCACAATCAACAACAACAACAACTAAATGGGCATATTTTTTTCTTAAATGCTGCCCGATTTTGAGTGGACCAATTGTCAATGGGATTACTTTTTCAATGCGTTGTAGGGTCATTTAAGAACGGTTATTTTTTTTTTCTTTCACCATTGCCAACTTTGGGGCTTATCAGGTAATCGAGCGATCTCTATCTCCGAGCAATACTGGCATTAACATAAGCTAGTTTACCAGTCATCTATTGCTGTCCGCTTGGCTTGATAAGATCAGATCTTGAACCGTTTGAAATGAAGCGATCGGATGTTACTAAATAGTAAATACCTTGATAAAGCAGAATATTTTTTTGCTCCTATTTCAATGTAACTTTTGGTGACCAACACAAACCTAAAAAAAGGACTAAAATGTAAAAATCATATAATCATATAAAAAATATAATATCTTGGAAATTATAACATCTGGGGTCACTTTTAACCCTTTTAACCCTTTTCCACAATAAAACAAATCTGCAGACGACTTTAAAAACTTTTTGAGCGAAAAAATAGAAAGTTTCTACTGGGGAAAGTTTAATTATTTAATAGAGTTGAAAAAAATTGTGACAAAAGGGGAAATTGCTCATAATGAGCAATTTCTCCTTTTGCAAAAATGTTTTTAAAAGTCACCATGTTGTATAGGACATATGTGGGAAAGGGTTAAACGGGAGGATATTCGGGTGTTATATCGTCATCTGTCCGGTAAACGTTTGAACAAACAAATGTACCTCATTGGTAAAACTACCAACCAGTACTCCCGAGTACAAGACTACATTTTAACCCTTTCGCTGGCAAAGGCCATTAAAGGATTTTGCAAACTATACAGATTCAGGTGAGAATGCTCGTAGACATTCAATTTTATCAAAATTCCTGTTGGTTGAAAAAATGGAGTGATCAAATTTTCAATTTGAAAGAGTCGACTTCGTGAAATTCGGCAGTGAAAACAGTCCCTTTCCTAGGTAGTAGGCATTTATTGTATAGATGTATAGTAATGTGCCGCCGAATCCGACATACGAGACTTTGCGACTAGAGGATATCGCTTGTGTGTGGTATGATCGGGGTCTTCTGTGTTTGCCATCTGACCTTTTTTATTAGTTTTTTTGGCATTTTGCACATTTTCATAATTGTCTCAATCACTTTGCATTGAAGAAAAGTGGTCATAATTTTCGATCAATACTAGAGTCAAGGAGTGATTATGACCGTTGTTAAGGGTGTGCGATGACACCGCATATTACACACGCTCATGACGATTGTTTGATTGATTATTTTGGTGTTTTATGCCGCTTTCAACAATTTCCTGCCGATGGAAGATGTGCAGTCATTACTACCATGTTTAAAGTCTTTGTTATGACCTAGCCGTGGATCGAACACGGGACCCCTCGCACCTGAGCCGCACACTCTACCACAACACAACCTTGGCGGTCCTTGGGATACGATAACCAGCCACAAACTATACCGCATACAGTTATAAACTTATAACCGCCCAACCAACGATACAGTTTTGGATTATATACTTTGATGGGAACGATAAGGTAAAAAACCCATCGAAGGTCGGTTTTCATGCGGCGTAGTTCATTTTGTTTGTATGGGAAATAATAATATTGAACGGTTCTGTTTGCCTTTGGTGTATGCTTCTCATCAAATATTAATGATCGATGTTATATATGAGCCGAACTACGAGAAAACCAACATTGTGGAGTCTACGCAAAGTATCAACCCGGATCAGCTTAAGCATGCCGCGCAGGTTAACTCGGACATACACTTTTCACCTCATGAGGATTTTGTGTTTCAGGAATCATTACTCTATCATGACCTCTATTCCCCTGAGACAGAACCTTTCGGCCCAGATTAGCCTGCTCGGACTGCACAGGCTGATCTGGGTCGATTCTTTACGCAGAGTCCATACTGTTGGTTTTCTCATGGAAACCAACATATGTCTGAATCGTAGAACCCTGTACTAGTCTAGTCATTCTTTGAAAAGTACATTTTCAACAATAGTTTATCGCAAAAATCAATTCCTATATAAAACCCTGACCCCATGTTTATCTTATCTTGTATTTGAAGGGTCAACGTCCTATATTTGATTGATGAGTTTAACGCCGTTTTCAAATAGAATTCAGTCATATTACGGCTGCCAGTTTACCTACCCATGTCATTCCTGGGTTTCTCGCACAATTTCTCTCCACAGAAGTCTTTCAAAGCATCGTGTTGCCCATCGTTGTAACATTGCCTGATTGAATGTATGGTATTTTACGCCGTTTTCAACTATCTGTCAGTTATTTCACGGTGTTTCCTGGGTTAGTTTCAAGATCTACTGGTCCATTTATTCTGATTTTTTTTAAAAAGTAAAATGCGTTGCATATATCATTCTTCGTCAAATATATCAAGTCACATCGGTTGTTTTATACTTACGCCTACCCCATGTCAAGTTCTATCGCAGATTTTAAGTTTTTAAATTTTGAGTACTGGAGACAATGTGTACGCAGCTGCGTATTTTGCGTACAGTCAGCTACGCGCCTGATTAGAATGAGGCTTGTCGCATTGGTTTAAGTCAAATATTGGAAACAATGTTTACCGACCTTGCGTAAGGACTCAGGCTCCGTGGATTGACAGCCAATGTTGCTACCGACTGAGCTACGGGTACGCAGCCTATGTCATGTATAGAAATGGTTAAATAATTTAAGTATAAACTAGCAAGAAAATGATATTTAAATCGATCGGGTCTAAGTTTGTACTCACCAGAGTTCCAATCCTTGGTTAACAATATTATAGTAGTAATGGCTGCCCTCCTTGGCGCCCAGGGTTGCGGGGTTAGCATTACGACTGACTGGCTGGTGTCAGGATAAATTAGCCAGAAGTACTGGTAACCTACCCAGGAAACACCTTTATATAACAAAAATAAAGTTGAAAGTCGCGTAAAAAAAATCAATCAATCAATCCATCCAATCCAATCATTGGTTTTACAGGTATTCCACATTCACCGGCAATGTTGGTGACTCGTGTTTAATAGTGCGACAATAGTATCGCTAAAAACATGATACGACCTTCATTTAACAAGCTTTCATAACAATGAGTCTTGTTTACTCTGCGATCAGTGGAACATTAGGATTGCCTAACGTGTATTCTCTTTGTTACGTGGGAATTACCTGATTACTCTTTGCTGATTATACGTGAACAAAGGTACAGTATCATAAAACAATTCTTTGTTTTTGGTTTAATGTCGCTTTTACATGCTAATGTTGTATCGCGGCGGACAGGGAAGATGATATTTGTCCAACACTTTATATTTACATTGAGATAAAAAATATATGAGGTATACAACCCCTCATGCTTGAGATTGAGAGTTAAATTGTCAGACCCATTTTGGCGGCTCGTACAGTTCAGGCAAGGATCAGGACTTATATCTCTTTCGGCACCAATGGCAATATTGAGGGTTTTGGCAAACAGTATCGTCCATTCACCTATTTTCGATACGTACCTGTTTTCGATACTTTTTTCTGCACGCGCGTATAAGTTAACATGTAGTTCAATGACGTCACAGTTTGTTTACAATCTACTTCATCCAGTGTTATGTTCGATTTGCTCGAAAAAAAATAAAAAATTCGTCGCAAACAGATCAGATTTCATTATTTTACAACATTATCACAAAAACAGTGTTTTTAACTGTTACTTTTTACTAGTTGCGTAGAAACTGCAATTAATTAAACTTCTTAAATGGAAAAATAAAAAAAATGACATTTACCGTAAAGATTATTTTCTCTGCTGCAGAAGGAAATCACTGTCACACGAGACTATGCAAAAATAAAATGTACAGGGTGTGCCAAAAAGATCGTACCCCTTATATTTTTTTACTTTTTTTTTTATGATTTCAACAATCATTAAGCAGTCATTAATTTCAATCAAGTATATAATAGGATTATTTATTTCTATTTTCAGGCAATACGTATTGCATTTCGTTGGTTTATGTGAAGTTTGCAGGGTGTGACTTCCCATCTTGCAATCACTAGACTCACTTAAAGTATTGCTGCAAGCAGTCTGTAGTCTGCAGACTTGATAAATGTATCTCCCCATTTCATAACACTGATATTCAAGAATGAACTGTTAATATTGAATAAATTTAGCTTCATACTCAAATTGTAACTGTTTTCTGAAATATCTAGTTCATTAAAATCTTTTGGACTATAACTGTACTTATTTATACTCTTCAGCTTGGAGGTATCGAAAATAGGTCAAGACAACATTCAAAATGGCCACCTACATGTGTTTTCTTTTTATAAAGTATTTTTTTATCAAAATTAAATAGTTATAGGATATATATATTTTAGTGGGTGAGAATGAATTAATCTAAAGTATTTTTGTGTTCTTATTTGTTTATTTGCTTTCTTCTATGTTTAAAAAGCAAATGTCGCTTATGGTATCGAAAACCGGTCAAACCTCGATACAGATTCATTTGCGTTACTTCGTTACAAGCTGTCTCACCAAAAAATCAGCATTGTTCGCCTTTTTAGTTATCACAATATTTCAAAACTCTTATTAAACGAAGAATGGAGTGGCCTGATCTTGAACATGGACGAGTGTTATTCAGGAAAATCGACGGTTGAAAGAGTTACAAATTGTATGTTTTGACGGTGAAGACTCGGGTGAGACTGTACGCGAGTCTTCACTCCGAACGTTGTTGCAATAAGACCCGACATCAGTTGACGGAGCACAAATGTTTTTTTTTAGATAGTTAGAAATTATATTTCCATTGAACTAAGAGCATTTGGCATTAGTATTTTCTGAAACATAATGAATATGTACGGTGTTCCGTTAGGGCCATCGTTGTTTCGCGGTTTCGACCTAGGGTCGACAGTACGATAACGCGATGCGATAGTACGAAAACGCGATGCGATGGTACAGAACGTCCATTGTATTCAAAGAAAGGTGGAATCAATGTTGTGACCCTGGAATGTGAGGTCAAACTGTGTTATTCATATCAAAATGTTAAAGTACTTGTGACAATACCTCTAACTATATATTCACAATAATGAAGAATTAGAACATAGTTGTCCGGGAACATCAGATTCCATTTCATTTTTAAGACATTTAATTCATTTTATTTTTTTCAGATAAAAATTATTTGTAAACATTAAATATTTGTGTAGATGCTTTTAAAGTTGTCTGCTGCAAATTTCTCAAAAGTTTGTAATTTCTGACAAAAATGAACTAGCATTATTTACGTATATAAAACCGCAGAAAATATGCCGGACAAAAACAAATATTATGAAAAAATAAAAAATAATCACTACATAACAATATATTTAACTATTATAGTGGAGTGATTCGGTTTTATTTCTCTTATCATATAATATATATGAGCCGTTCCACAAGAAAAACAACAGTGTGACGACTGCGTAAAAAATCGATCTGGATCAGCCTAAACATGCCGCACAGGCTAACCCGGACAAACACGTTTCGCCTCCTGTAGATTTTCTGTTTCAGGAATCATTACTCTATACCTCTATCCCACTGATGCGGTATGTGTGCAGACACGGATTAGTCTGCACGAACTGCGCAGGCTGGTCTGGGTCGAGTCCATAATGTCTGTTTTCTTGTGGAACGGCTCATATATAATTATATTGAGCACCCCGCTCCAGGAAAACCGGGCTTAATGACATCATTGATGACGTCGAGAAAATGCGCACAAATGACGTCACATAGTAAATAATCTTTAACGGATTTTTTAAACAAACAAGAAAGTAACACAAAAATGGAATTTGTGTCTTAAAACAAATAACTTAGACAAAGACACGATAGTGATTCAGAGGTAAGTTAAACATTAAATTTAACACTTCGTATTTATGTAATCAATAAATGTTAGTGTGTTTTTGCTTCACGTTGGGAACAGTAGAGACCTTAAAGGTCAAACCGACAAATACCTTTTGTATTTGATAGACACTCGTGTTACCATTATACATGTAACATGTTAAGATTAGCAAACTACATGTATTGATCCCTTAAAGTATTTCCCTTACTGGAAAAACAAAACATGTCAGAATTTGTTTTTAATGATGCTACTATCCCCACCCACTACTGGCCCTAGGCTACACACGATGGATTTGTTTTTCAACAATAATTCTTACATTATTTAACAACTATATCATTATTTTATAATTGACATGCACTTAAATATATTCTTATATTGAGAACACCCCATTTTTGGTTAAACCTGTGTTATATATGGTGTATCGATACACGCAACGTTTTTAAAAACGATTACAGTATTTTAAAGTCAAATATGTGTATAGCGAAGTTAGTCCAGTGGTTAAGATGATGGAATATGAAGACTGCAAGTGAACTATCCGAGTTCGTATACCAGTGGCTCCCCTTGTTTTTTTCCTTCTTCTACGCTGTAGATCTTCTATTACTTACACATTAAACATAATATAGTATTAGAAGCTTTATACACTCAAACAGTCATAATCTTTCTTCGTTGTCAATTTAAGTAAAGACATGAAAAATGAATGCATCAATTGTGAATTAGTTGTGCAAAAAATCTAAAACTTGACATTTTTTATATCATATATCTTGAGATTATGAAATATGGATTAAATCACAAATAAAAGGGAGAAAAACAAAATTCCGGAGATTGCATTCTTTAGCCCTTTTCCAATACAGAAGCTTTCTGACGCTTATGCAGTGGACGACTTTTGAAAACACTGTGACAATATACATCAGATATGTTTTAAATGTCCTATAGATAAGTTAGCAATGTATCACTGTTGTACATTATATAAATAACACATTGCTTTGAATTGGACAGCAATATTGTCAGCCTGAGGAGAATACTGTCACCCGAGCGGCAGGCGAGGGTAACAGTATTTCTCCGAAGGATGACAATATTACTGTCTAATTCAAAGCATTTTGTTATTTATTTTATTAAACCAAAAAGTAATAAAATAATAAATAATAAAATATAAATAGTAAAATTATAATTATTTTATGATCTGTAAAATGTTTCATAGCACAAACGTACAACATAGAGCGCTCTACACGTCTAGTTTTAATGAGTTTCATTAACAGCCTACCTGCCAGTAAACACATTTGCATACGGCCGTGAGACAGTAAAAAATTTGCATACCGCCGTGAGACAGTACAAAAACTGTCTCATGGTCACGTGGTACATTTGTCTTGACAGTAAAAATAGCAACTTTTTGTCAATGGGAGTTTGATATGGACAATGAAATTGAGGTATAATAAATTCGTATACCAATACTGTATAAAATATTCAACAACTTTTTCTTAAATTCTAAATGAAAATGTTTCAATTTAGATTCTGTTTGATTATTATTGTCAGGACTGGGCAATACCGGCAATACTGGTAACTAACATATGGACGTCCTGATATAACTTTAATACTACTGAATAACGGCGTAAGATACCTTTCCAGAGGTCCAGATTGATTGATTGAATTATGGGGTTTAACGACGTTTTCAACAATTGTTCAGTCATATCAGGGCGGCCAGTTCACCTACTCATATGTTTCCTGGTTTTCTCACACCAGTACTCCGTACAACACACGTTTCAAGCAACTGGATGCTTTTTCACATAGACTGTTAGCCCATTGGTGAAAGACGAATGTCGCTTGTCACAGTGATCTTTGTCAAACGTTGGAAAGAATGTTGGCCGAGCTGGGGTTCGAACTCACAACCCCTGGATTGACAGCCAACGTCGCTACCGACTGAGCTACCGATGCTCGGGTCAGATAAGGAGGGGTTTACAGCTCTTTTTGCCACAATATCTCTCTTATTATCCAACCAAACCCTATGTTATGGGTACTCAAAAGAATCGTCTCATTGAGACGATGCTTTTGAGTACCTACAACATAGAGTTAGCGGATAAAATAAGGAGTTTAGATGAAACAAAATTATCCTTATCTAGAGCGCTGCGTCGGGTGGCGGGCGGCGGGCGGGCATTCAACATTTCAAGCAGGTAAACACACAACCTTTATGCCTGAACCAGTCACTTTCCTAGGTAGAAAGCATTTCATGTATGTGCCTCCCAATCTGACATACGGGAGTTTGCGACTAGCAGATATCGCTTTTGCGGGGTATAATCAGGGTATTCTGTGTTTGCCATCTGACCATCTTTTAGTTTATTGACTTTTTGCAGTTATTTATATTGTCTCATTCCCTTTGCATTAAAACAAGTGGTCATGATTTTCGATCAATGCTGGTGTAAAAAATCGTCAATCGTTATCATTTTTAAAGTATTTGTTATGACCCAGTCGGGCATCGAACCCGAAACCCGATACCTCTCGCACACGAGCCGGACACTCTACAACCACACCACCTTGGCGGTCTTTTGGATACGAAAACCAGCGACAAACTATACCGCATATAGTTATAAACTTATAACCGACCAACCAACGATACAGTTTTAGATTATATACTTTGATGGGAACGATATGGTAAAACAAAACCCATCGAAGGTCGGTTGTTTTCATGCAACGTAGTTCATTTTGTTTATATGGGAAATAATAATATTGAACGGTTCTGTTTGCCTTTGGTTTATGCTACTCATCAAATATTAATTATCGATGTTATATATATGAGCCGAATAACGAGAAAACCAACATTATGGACTCTACGTAAAGTATCAACCCGGATCCGCTTAAGCATGCCGCGCAGGTTAACTCAGACATACACTTTTCACCTCATGAGGATTTTGTGTTTCAGGAATCATTACTCTATACCTCTATTCCCCTGAGACAGAACGTTTCGGCCCAGATTAGCCTGCTCGGACTGCACAGGCTAATATGGGTCGTTTCTTTACGCAGAGTCCATAATGTTGGTTTTCTCATGGAACGGCTCATATGTCTGAATCGTAGAACCCAGTACTAGTCTAGTCATTCTTTGAAAAGTACATTTCCAACAAAAGTTAATCGCAAAAATCAATTCCTATATAAAACCTTGACCTTGACTATATTATGTATAGAAATGGTTAAATAATTTAAGTATAAACTAGTAAGAAAATGATATGTGTATCAATCGGGTCTCAGTTTATACTCACCAGAGTTCCAATCCTTGGTTAACAATATTATAGTAGTAATGGCTGCCCTCCTTGGCGCCCAGGGTTGCGGGGTTAGCATTACGACTGACTGGCTGGTGTCAGGATAAATTAGCCAGAAGTACTGGTAAAGTACACAGCAAACGCTGTTATATCATTAAAACATTGTTGAAAGTCGCGTAAAAACAACAATCAATCTATTCCAATAATTGGTGTTACAGTTAGTCCACATTCACCGGCATTGCTGGTGACTCGTGTTAAGTAGTGCGACAATCTACGACCTTCATTTAGCTGCGATCAGGGGAACATTAGGATTGCCTAACGTGCATTCTCTTTGTTATGTGGGAATTACCTGCTCTCTCTTTGCTGATTATACGTTGACAAAGGTACAGTGTCATGAAACAATTCTTTGTTTTTTATTTAAATGCGCCTTTAACTGCTAATGTTATATCGCTGGGAACATGAACAATTATATTAGTCCCAAACCTTATATTTACATTGAGATAAAAAATATATAAGGTATAAAACCCCTCATGCTTGAGCTCAAGAGTTAAATTGTCAGACCCATTTTGGCGGCTCGTACGACTTAGGCAAGGATCAGACTCTGGCTGCTACTCTAATTGGCCGTCCCCAAGCCACATACGCAATCATGAAATGTACAAGTATGACACAACTGCTTTGAAGTGTCCTTGGGATATAGCCATATTGCCTATTCTTGAACCGGCTATTCATTCAATGATGATGGAAGAGTGAACTGTCGCAATGGAATAACTGAAACACAATTGAACAGGGCGTAAAACACAAATACAGTCAATCACATTAATATTCACCCCTTTTTGTCAGATGTCAAAAAAACACTGCAGTAGCTGGAGTTTTTTATTCTAGATTTTTTGAAATGTTTTAATTTGCTTTGAATTATGTGGATTCAGTAACATGCAGTTCATATAAAACGTCGTAGGAGTTTTATGGGCTTTTGTTTCAGGCATTGCACGAAACCGATTCTATCCTGTATCAATAATTAATGTTTTTAAGTATTGATTACATCTATTGATTTTAAGTTTTTTGTTTAAGCATTTCATATTATGTATCGAGTGTTTAGTATTATAATAGCTACGCTCTATATAGAAACACGTGTGTTATGATAAACCTATGTTAGTGCCGTTCTTATTCTAATTTACAAGGTAGGTGTAATTTGAGTATCCATTGATTGAGGAATACGAGCCGCACCAAGCGATAAAGGGTCTTAATGACAGTCTGCTGTGACATCATTTAAATATATATTGGCATACAGCTAGTGGGTCTACGCTTCCGATTCTGTTTACAGAAGGTATAAATACCTTATATATCTGTTTCAACAACAATGGTGACATTGGGGGTTTTGGCAAACAGTACAGATGCAGGTGAGTTACCTCGTTACAAGCTGTCTCACCTAAAATCAGCATTGTTTGCCTTTCTAGTTATCACAATATTGAACATGGACGAGTTTAATTCACGAAAATCATCGTCGCTAAAAGAGTTACATGCGGACGGTGACGAATCGGGTGAGACTGCGCGAGTCCTCACTCTGAACGTTGTTGCAATAAGATCCTGGACGATACATACTCGGATGAGACTGCGCGAGTCCTCACTCAGAACGTTGTTGCAATAAGATCCTGGACGATATATACTCGGGTGAAACTGTGCGCGAGTCCTCACTCTGAACGTTGTTGCAATAAGATCCTGGACGATACATACTCGGGTGAGACTGTGCGCGAGTTCTCACTCTGAACGTTGTTGCAATAAGATCCTGGACGATACATACTCGGGTGAGACTGCGCGAGTCTTCACTCTGAACGTTGTTGCAATAAGATCCTGGACGATACATACTCGGGTGAGACTGTGCGCGAGTCCTCACTCTGAACGTTGTTGCAGTAAGATCCCGGACGATACATACTCGGATTAGACTGCGCGAGTCCTCACTCTGAACGTTGTTGCAATAAGATCCTGGACGATACATACTCGGATGAGACTGCGCGAGTCCTCACTCTGAACGTTGTTGCAATAAGATCCTGGACGATACATACTCGGGTGAGACTGCGCGAGTCCTCACTCTGAACGTTGTTGCAATAAGATCCTGGACGATACATACTCGGATGAGACTGCGCGAGTCCTCACTCTGAACGTTGTTGCAATAAGATCCTGGACGATACATACTCGGGTGAGACTGTGCGCGAGTCTTCACTCTGAAGGTTGTTGCAATAAGATCCTGGACGATACATACTCGGGTGAGACTGTGCGCGAGTCCTCACTCTGAACGTTGTTGCAATAAGATCCTGGACGATACATACTCGGGTGAGACTGTGCGCGAGTCCTCACTCTGAACGTTGTTGCAATAAGATCCTGGACGATACATACTCGGGTGAGACTGTGCGCGAGTCCTCACTCTGAACTTTGTTGCAATAAGATCCTGGACGATACATACTCGGATGAGACTGCGCGAGTCCTCACTCTGAACGTTGTTGCAATAAGATCCTGGACGATACATACTCGGATGAGACTGCGCGAGTCCTCACTCTGAACGTTGTTGCAATAAGATCCTGGACGATACATACTCGGGTGAGACTGTGCGCGAGTCCTCACTCTGAACGTTGTTGCAATAAGATCCTGGACGATACATACTCGGGTGAGACTGTGCGCGAGTCCTCACTCTGAACGTTGTTGCAATAAGATCCTGGACGATACATACTCGGATGAGACTGAGCGAGTCCTCACTCTGACCGTTGTTGCAATAAGATCCTGGACGATACATACTCGGATGAGACTGCGCGAGTCCTCACTCTGAACGTTGTTGCAATAAGATCCTGGACGATACATACTCGGGTGAGACTGCGCGAGTCCTCACTCTGAACGTTGTTGCAATAAGATCCTGGACGATACATACTCGGGTGAGACTGCGCGAGTCCTCACTCTGAACGTTGTTGCAATAAGATCCTGGACGATACATACTCGGATGAGACTGCGCGAGTCCTCACTCTGAACGTTATTGCAATAAGATCCCGGACGATACATACTCGGATGAGACTGCGCGAGTCCTCACTCTGAACGTTGTTGCAATAAGATCCCGGACGATACATACTCGGATGAGAGTGCGCGAGTCCTCACTCTGAACGTTGTTGCAATAAGATCCCGGACGATACATACTCGGGTGAGACTGTGCGCGAGTCCTCACTCTGAACGTTGTTGCAATAAGATCCCGGACGATACATACTCGGATGAGACTGCGCGAGTCCTCACTCTGAACGTTGTTGCAATAAGATACTGGACGATACATACTCGGATGAGACTGCGCGAGTCCTCACTCTGAACGTTGTTGCAATAAGATCTTGGACGATACATACTCGGATGAGACTGTGCGCGAGTCTTCACTCTGAACGTTGTCGCAATAAGATCCCGGACGGTGAAGACTCGGTTGAGACTATGCGCGAGTCTTCTCTCTGAACGCTAATAAGAGCCCCGGTAGCTCAGTCGGTAGCGACGCGAGCTATCCCTACAGGGGTTGTGAGTTCAAACCTTAGCTCGGCCAACATTCTTTTCCACGTTTGACAAAAGTCACTGTGACAAGCGTCATGTGTCCTCCACCAATGGGCTATTAGTATATGCGGATAATCAGCCAGTTTCTTGGAAAGAATGTTGTGTTGAGTAATGGTGTGAGAAAGTCAGGAAACACATGAGAAGGTGAACTGGCCGACGTGATATGACTGAAAACTTGTTGAAAACCCAATCAATCAATTGTTGCAATAAGACCCGACATCGGTTGACTCAGCACATATTTTTTTTTAGATAATTAGAAATGATGTTTCCTTTGAACTAAGAGCATTTGGCAAAGTCATGTATACGTATTTTCTGAGATTATATTGATGTATATGAGCATTGTTGTGCTTTTACTATGAGGATGTAGATAATACACATTACGTCCAACCCTCTCTAATATACAAACGCTGTTTGACGCCTCAGCTGCAGATGACCTCTGAAAACAGTGTTGCAAATTGAGAAATTGCTTTTGATGAGCAATTTCTCCTTTGGTCACAATGTTTTTAACTTAGTAATTGCTCTTTCATTTATAGAGAGTTTCCCTACGTGTTTAATAAGAAAATATAAAGTCGTCTGCTGCACAGTTGTTGAACGTGGGAAAGGGTCCATTGTATTCACAGAGAGGTAGAATCAATGCTCTGGCAATGGTATGTGAAAGTTCAGATTGTGTTATACATATCGATATAAAAAAAAAAAAGAGCTGTGACATTCTATGGTCAGAAAAATACCAGAAAAATCAAAAAATCACTATTTAACAATATATTTAACTTTTGTAATGGAGTGATTCGGTTTTATTACTCATAGTATATGTATACATATATATATATGAGCCGAATTACGAGAAAACAAACATTATGGACTCTGCGTAAAGTATCGACCCGGTTCAGCCTGAGCATGCCGCGCAGGACAGTTTCGCCTCCTGTGGATTTTCTGTTTCAGGAATCTTTAGCCTCTTTAGTCTATACATTTATCACCCTGAATTAGACTGGGCGGCATGCTAAGGCTGATCCGGGTTTTCTCGTCGAACGGCTCATATATATATCTCTCTTAGAGTATGAAATATGAAATAAATCACAAATAAAAGGAGAACAAGAAAAATTCCGGAGATTGCATTCTTTAGCCCTTTTCCATATACAGAAGCTTTCTGACGCCTCTCCAGTCAGTGGATGACTTTTGAAAACATTCTGACACAAGAAAAAAATGCTAAAAATGACCAATTTCTCTTTTGGCCACAATGTTTTCAACTCTATTCAATAGTTTTAACTTCCGTTTATGGAAATTTTCCATTTTTTGGCCTTGAAGTTTTCATATTCGCCTACTTAAAATGTGTTGTGTGTAGGACAGGGTTAAGTAGCTATCTACCGGGATGGACTTTCAGGGTAAAGGATACACTTGTGAAACCGGTCAAAGTTTCTTTTTCACATTATTTTGAAATTAATGAATACATGAAACTAATCATTCAGAAAAGAACACTCTCCGAAACATATATACATATTAAGATAACAACTTTATAAATAACAATTCAATTATAGCTGTCGTGTCTCCTTTCTTCCCGTTCTCTTATGACCGCCTATATGTCATAGTTGTAGTGCTTATACCTCGGGTGCGGGAGGTCGTGCGTTCAAATCCCTGGTCAGGTCATACCAAAGACTTTAACAATGGAATAATGGCAGCTCTCCTTGCCTCTCGGGGTTGCGGGGTTAGCATTACGACTGACTGACTGCTGTTAGGATACGTGGTCCAGCAGTACTGGAAACTTACACAGGAAACGCCGTGATATCATTTAATTTTTTTGTTGAAAACGGCGTTCAACAACAGTCAATAATTCCTCTGCTCTTACATACAGAGCTATATCACTTTATGTAATGTGTGTTGTAAAAGTGCTAGCTATAAATGGGTTACCACTTTACTTTGCTGAGTTAACTATAATTGGTTGGGGGCTCGTAATTCGTTTAGACAAGACCCCGCCTATCTTCCGAATACATTTGTTGGCGTCTCGTAATTCGTTTAGACAAGACCCCTCCTGTCTTCCGAATACATTTGTTGGCGGCTCGTAATTCGTTTAGACAAGACCCCTCCTATCTTCCGAATACATTTGTTGGCGTCTCGTAATTCGTTTAGACAAGACCCCTCCTGTCTTCCGAATACATTTGTTGGCGTCTCGTAATTCGTTTAGACAAGACCCCTCCTGTCTTCCTAATACATTTGTTGGCGTCTCGTAATTCCTTAAGACAAGACCCCTCCTGTCTTCCGAATGCATTTGTTAGCGTCTCGTAATTCTTTTAGACAAGACCCCTCATGTCTTCCTAATACATTTGTTAGCGTCTCGTAATTCGTATAGACAAGACCCCTCCTGTCTTCCGAATACATTTGTTAGCGTCTCGTAATTCGTTTAGACAAGACCCCTCCTGTCTTCCGAATACATTTGTTGGCGTCTCGTAATTCCTTAAGACAAGACCCCTCCTGTCTTCCGAATGCATTTGTTGGCGTCTCGTAATTCTTTTAGACAAGACCCCTCCTGTCTTCCGAATACATTTGTTGGCGTCTCGTAATTCCTTAAGACAAGACCCCTCCTGTCTTCCGAATACATTTGTTGGCGTCTCGTAATTCTTTTAGACAAGACCCCTCCTGTCTTCCGAATGCATTTGTTCGACATACTTGTAATGTTGAAACTGGAATGCACAGTAGCATAACTGTAAGCATATTAATTGTCATATATCTGTTGCCACAAAAATCATCATTATAACCATGATCATCATCACCAGTTGCTCTTTTTTTTTTCCCCTACATATGTTTCTACTTTGATAAATCTTGTTTTCAGTTTGTACATATCTTACATTAAATAATCGTTGTAAAAGAGGAAAAGAGTATATCTAGAATGTTTTCTTGTTTTTTTTTTTTCTATTTACAGAACCTAACAATAATGGTACCACAGAATGATCTTAAGAAGCAGGTATGTTTCATTTGCTAAATATGTGGATCAACTAAAGCAGTTATCAAGACTGAATTAGAATACCGTCTCACACCGAGACTAATAACTAGATGTATTAAATCAACTCGTAAAACCTGTTCAATTAAAAAATAACCCATTAGGAAATCTCATTTGAATCCTTAAGAGTCTGATAGTCTCTGATTTTTTGTAAATCTCGTCATTTAACCATTTCCTTTATACAGAAGCTTGGTGACGCCTCTGCAGCAGACTTCTTTTTAAAACATAAAGGCAAAAGAAGAAATTGTTACAATTATTTCATCTTTATTTAATAATTATACTTTCATTTAAAGGGATTCGCCATACTTTAGTCCATATGTTTTCAACGTCGTCTGCTGCAGGTATGTCGGAAAGGTTAAAAGGACATGCTATAATCCCCATATCTACTTTTGAAAATAATCGAGTCGTGACCGATTGGGTTAATAAGATACACATCTACTGTCAAAATAAAAAAAGCTCGATCAGCATCTGTCTGTGGCACATACAAATATGCAATAAGACTTAATTGACTAATATTTACTGTTGATGACGTTAGGTACATATATCTTACATGTGGAATAAACAGCTGGTAGCTTGAACAGAAAGGTTCGTTGGGTATACTGGTACACGTTAAAATATAACGGCAGATAGATACATGGGGGAAAAGTAACTTGAAATCATTTAGACTGTGAACTCTCCATTGGAATCCAAGTCATTCAGTATTAATTTCTCGAGTGTGTTATGTTACTCTTTCAGTCTCGATGTTCCTACAGTAGACTCTTCCATATTTAATATCGGCCACTCCATTTTTGCATGTTACACGAGTTTTTGAAATATATTGATAATTAAAAGACAAACAATGCTTATTTCAGGTGAGACAGCTCGTGACGAGCTGACTCACCTGAATCTGTATTGTTTGCCAACACATCAATTCTGCCATTGTCGCTGAACGAGTTTACAGCTATATCTATTGTTAATGTAGAAACCAATACTGAATAGTATGGAGAAATAGTTTTAGTTAGTTTGTAATCACATACAAGCAGATCTTAATATACATTGTTGACACATTTGTTTAAAGTAGAGAAAGTTCTAACTCAAATCAATAAACTTACTGGATAACAAAACTTCTAGGATGAATCATTCAGGAAATATTCTATATTTTGAAAAGAAAATTGTATGTTATTGCGCGGGTGCATCAGCACCAGTGCATATATTGGTTGTTAAAAAACTGTCTATGGTGCAATGGGCTTGCGCATGCGCCGTGTTAATCGTCCTGATAGCGCATGTGCCTTATTTTACCGTCAGCTCTCGCATATTTGTATGCGAGTATTTTTTTTTATAATTAAAATGTAAATTAAAATCATAGTTTAACGTGATTTCCAATCGTTCAAATGTCTTTTGGGTATAAGTTATATACAAACGGCCACACTTTTCTGCGATGTCTAGCGATTTAGGGTCTTAATGACACCACTTAAATTAATATTGGCATAAAAGTAGTGGAGCTACACTTCCATCTTTTGGTCAGATGGTGTATTTGGGTATGTGTTGCAAATATGCGTACTGTAAAGATTCTAGTGAGACTTGATGGATGCATTATCCCTCTATCACATACAACAAATCTTCAGGGAACGACCTTGAAAACATCTAAGCCAACATATGGAAAACCTCTATAAATTGAAGTTTAATTAATGAATAGAAAATTGAAAACTGTGTTGTAAAAAGAGAAATTGAATAGTTTCTCCCTTTGTCACAATTTTTTCAAAAGTCGTCTACTGTAGATGCGTCATAATGCGTCTACAAGTGAGTTAAGGGCGCAGCTGTTTCAATAAGCTAAGCATTAGAAAAGGATCGTGTTCCATAACTGATTTTAGTATGACAAAAAGGGTGTGAGAATGATATATATAAATCTCTATTTCCTCCATATAATGAAAATCAATAGTTTACAAGAGTATAATAAAAATGAGAAAAACAAAAAGAACAGATACAAATCACCAATGCATAGAAATACGAATATAATACAGCTGTACAGCTATGTCTCTATGTGAATTCAACTGTCCCCTGAAGCTGTCAGATCCACATATCTGTGATCATTACGATTCACAAACCCATATATGCTTTCTGCATGCAACCTGTTCCAGCCGAAGGGGAATGGGGGATTCTAATCGTCTGGATTAAAAAATGAAGATATTAACATTTTACTTTTACTATTATGTATTACATGGCTGTTTTAAGTGATGATCCAGTAGATTTGCAAACTAGTTTAAATAAGTTGTATATATATATATACTGTAATAAATGGGGATTAGAAGTAAATATTGACAAAACTAAAATAGTTGTTTTTAGAAACAGAGGTGGCCTAAGGGTGAATGAGTGTTGGACATATAATGACGCCAACATATAAATTGTATATTATTTTAATTATCTTGAAACAATATTTAATAATACTGGCTCCTTTATCTTGGACAATATTTAATTATACTGGCTCCTTTATCTTGGAACAATATTTAATTTTAATTATACTGCTCCTTTATCTTGGAACAATATTTAATTATACTGGCTCCTTTATCTTGGAACAATATTTAATTACACTGGCAACTTTATCTCGGAACAATATTTAATTACACTGGCTCCTTTATCTTGGAACAATATTTAATTACAATGGCTCCTTTATCTTGGAACAATATTTAATTACACTGACTCCTTTATCTTGGAACAATATTTAATTATACTGGCTCCCTTTATCTTGGAACAATATTTAATTATACTGGCTCCCTTATCTTGGATCAGAAGACAAAAGCAGACAAAGGTTTGAAAGCGCTAAATGTTTTGCAAAGTAAAGTTCGTCGTTTTGACTTCGATACTTCGACCTTATTCCGATTATATGATGCATCTGTACGTTCAATACGAGGTTTTTCAAGCGAGATTTGAGGATTCTCCATGTCGAAGAAATTGGAAAGGATAAATCTTAAATTTTGTAATAATTTTTGAGCGTTATTACTTGTAGCTTTGCTATTTATTGTGAACTAGGCAGATACTCCATTATATATAAACAGATAAGCGAGAGTAATAAAATACTGGGGTAAAATGTTATCATCAGATAATTTTGAGACTGTATGGCTAGCAGAAAACATTGTAACATGAGCAAGTAATTGGTGTAGTAAGGTAAACAATCTCTTATTTCAATATTGTTTTGGATATATATATATATGGCTCAATCCAAGTACTGTCAACCATCAGAAATTTCACAATATGTTTAAACAAAGGTTGATTGATGAATTTAAACAAAGGTTGATTGATGAATTTAAACAAAGTTTAGATAGTTATATCAATAGAAGCCGGATTTTGAGCACAGACAAGTTTATTAGTAATGGTCCGATTATGGAAGATTATTCAAATATTTAACCTGGTAAATGGAAACTCTATGTTTCTATTCTAAATTTAGACTGTCTTCACATTCTCTAAGAATTGAAACAGGGAGATATGGAAATGAGAGGTTAGAAAGACATCAGCGTTTATCTGTTTTTTGTAATAAAAGTGAAATGGAGGACTTCTAGTGTGTCCGCTATACTCAGATATTAGAGCAGTTCATATTAAGCGGTTGTTTTTTTGTATGCGTCTAAACATGTACAAATTTAGTACCTTACTAAACAATAATAATAAGCAAAAACTTTTACATCTTGCAAAATATATTAAGGAAGTCTTTATCCGTAGAAAATTTCATTTAGTATACTCCTATTATACCAGGAAGGTCCTGTGGTATAATTGAAGTGCTACTCTTCTTAATAAGATATTAGTACATGTATTGAGGATTGTTTCTCTTATTTTATTATAATTATGATTATCTATTTATCTATCTTAAACATTCGATTTTGTGTATATGTCATGTTAATTGTAAGTTTATGTTTATTGCAATTGATTGTACATTTTTGTATTGTATATATTACTATTATGTGTTGTTTGACTAGAAACTATGAAGTTTACGTCAATAAAATACTGTCATTATCTGCTAATGACTATGAGACCTCCAATAGAAAACTTCACCGAAACGAAATGCGAAGTGTTCAATAAAGGACATAGACATATATTAAGTTATTATAATTAAACAGAGCATCAGGTTAACTAATAGAACATGATACGATATTGAGTCGTCTGCTTAAATTCCTAACTGTGACCTAGTTATCTTTTTCTCTAAATGTTACCAAGAGTCGCCTTAAATGAGCGCGTTCGAGGCGGTTTGTTACCCTTAAAAGGTTTACTGTTAGTGCGGGCCATATTCAACACAGAATCAGTCATCTATATACTCTGGCATTGATGTCTTTATTACATGTCTGAAAATGACACATTTCAAAAGGCAAAGGATTAGAACAAAAACTTAAATCTTATAAAGTTCATCTTACTTCTACAGTAGTGCGTACTCATCGGTTGTTTCTTTAATACATGCTTAATTATTGAACACTGTGGTAAATAGTAAACATATATAGAGGAATTGCATGATTTAATAAACATGTTGATATTCGATAATTGATAAGATATGATGATGATGATGATGATGATGATGTGGAGTGTTTGAATAACGAAGGAAAATATAATCTTAAGCATCATTTGTGAAACTGTTAGTAACGTACTGTTATGTTTCATACATTAAACTAAGAATATCCTAAGGAAAGAACGATTTAGTACAAACAACGATGCTAAGTCACAATTATATTACACGGTTATGAGTATGGAATACAGTGGGTGGGTGCATTTTTATTAAGTGAATATTTTGGTTTCGTGTATACATGTCGGTATGAACCAATTCAAATGCCTTTTCATTGTCGGCAAATAAAACATCTTCGTCTCCAAACAATAATCTGTTTAATCTGTTCATCGTCAGTTTATATTCCTCAAAAAATAAATGATTCCTAATCGTAGTAAAGTATCTACATTCAATAAACGTAGTTCTTGTTTGATTCAACTGAGCCACACCTACAGAGGGGTGAGTCAACAACGAATTTCGAAAATTGATGTTGGTTGAGTGCGCTACAATGTGTTCTTAACCGTGTATGTAATATTTGGAATTTAAGTATAGCTTATTCGGAGTGGACTTGTCCCTATTAATTTGAACCGAGATATTGTGCCTGCACTCTTGACATGTTCTGGAAGGGCATTCCACGCCTTTATAACAGATGGTAGAAATGAATTCATATAAAGATGAGTTTCTCAAACAACATTTCTCAGATTATAGAGCCGGCAAAGATTGTATGATGTGGTATTGCCAGTTGCTAGATGGGCTAAGGATACTTAACCCTTAAAAATAGTTAAACACAGTGTGGCAAAAGGAGAAATTGCTCATTATTTTGTCACAATGTTTTCAAAAGTCGTCTACTGCAGGTTCGTCATGTTACGGTCGCGACTCATTTAAGGAGCTAAGCATTAAAATTAGATGTTCAGTTGTCCGCCGTATCAATGGTATTCTCGTAAGAATGTTTGTCTTATTGATTTATAAATCAAGTTCGAATACGAGTTATATTGGTTCAGAAACTAGGTCACTAGGCCAAATTGAAGGAAAACCTTGTTAAAACTCTGGTGACTGAATTTTTAACTTTAGCATGTTGAAACTGTATCAAAATGTTTGTCTTGATGATATGCTGGCCAAGTTTGAACATTGGTTATGCCTGTTCAAAAACTAGGTCACTAGGCCGAGCTGAAGGAAAATCTTGTCAACACTGTAGAAGCCACGATTTTTTTTTTAAATTTGATCAGAATGTCTTGTTAATACTCTAGAGGCCGCATCATTTGCTTCAGCAGCTTGAAACTGTGTCAGAATGGTTATGTTGATGATATCTAGTCCATGTTCGAATATGGGTCATATCGGTCACTAGGCCAAATGAAATAAAAATCTTGATAATACTCTGAAAGTTGCATTTTGAATCTTTGTCAGAATAATTGAATTGGTGAGTTTTGCATTGTTCAAACACTTTCTCCCAGTCAAGTACATTGTTTAGAGAATTATTTCTACTTGATGGAAGTTAACATTGACATATTTCTCAATATAATAAGGCGGAAACTTCAAAATATTCGGCCTAAACCTGCTGTCAAATTTTCCTTTGATTCTTCATGTCTTAAATGTGTATACTTGTGAGCTCTTGCACTCAAGTTAGCGATGTAGTGCCAACAACGTCCTATTGTTTTCAAATTGGCAGTTTCATAATATTTACTAGTTTTGATATGATCTTCAGCTTCTGATCAATAAATACATAAACATAAGCTGCAATTATTATTTTCTTTCACATTTTCTCTACTTCCCCAACCTTCCTGCAGCCCAAGGCCGTCAGCCCTTCAGTGCTGTGATTCAAATACTACCGGATCATTTTTCCATGCGTTGTAGGGTCATTTAAGAACTGTAGGGGTTATTTTTTTCACGTACAAAATTGATAAATGGTCTGTTGGAAAATACAACACCTGGAGTCACTTTTAACCCTTTTCCACATTAAACAAATCTGCAGCAGACGACTTTGAAAACCTTTAAGCGAAAATATTTCTACTGGGGAAAGATTTTATTATTGAATACAGTTGAAAATATTGTAACAAAAGGAGAAATTGCTCATAATGAGCGATTTTTCCGTATGCCAATTTTTTTTAAAAGTCATCAGGTTGTATAGGCGTTAGAAATGGTCTAAATGTAAGGAAGGCTTAAACGGGAGCATATTCGGATTTATATCGTCACTCTGTCCTGAAAAACGTTTGAAAAACAAATGTACTACATAAACAATTACATAAAATAATGCAATTTAAACCATTTTTATATTTTATCATATGTATTAACATGATATAGAAATGATTAGTTGTAGAAATTCTTGTTCAGGCATAGCACATAATAAAACATATACATATATACAATAGCACATGAGATAGATGAAACGTTCACATAGCTCAGCTCCCAACTGTATGAGTTGGGATGCTGAGTCAACATAAGTCATTAAATAAATCACTCCTGTTTGGTATCTCTCTTTGTGTACTATCAGGCTACGATCAATGTTCAGGTACGCTTTGGTTCGTGGTCTAGTAGTTCCACCTGTAGCTCTCTCAATTATGTTGATATCGTGGGAGTTTTGAACATCTTTAAACATCTGAATGGCCGTGAATATATTAGAGTGGGCATGTAAATGCCTTCCACATATTGGTCATTGCCCTTAAAACCAGAAGATTCTGATAATTTGAATTTGATTAATAGCTATTTAATCTTAAAAACAGTATGCTTTAACTTATTGAAAGAAAAACATTATGACAGTTTGAATTTAATTAATTATTAGTTTTCAAACTGTAAGAACATAAAGCTTTAACTTACAAGGAAAAATATGTGTGTGTTTGAATGATAATATGTTTGTGCTACATGTTTATAACAAATTAATTTCAAATTAATAACGGATTAATTTAAGATATTTATGCTTAAAACATTTTATTTACGAAATTTACTCTCTAAGATTGCAATACATAGAGATGAATTACCTGCATTTCGATGATATTAAACATACTTCACAAGAATGGGTGTTAAAAGGTTGAATAAACGATTTTTTTCACCAGATGACACCCATTCGAGTGACATATATTTATATTCATCGGAATATAGGTTATTAATCTGTTATAATATTCCTTCAATCTTTTTTGAAATGATGGAAAATCGAATTTAGCGGTATAATTGGGAGGAGCCAGTACAACAGAATCCACGCCTCAGTGACGTAAATGTCGCGCATGAATACACAAATACCCGTAGAATTAAAAAAATTATCCATGGTTTTTTTAACGAAGCATAGAAAGTGTGCTAGCAGTGATGTTTTGGATTAAAATATCTTTAAAAAAGATAAACGACGATCAATATAAGAAAACACTAAGAAATGGAACATGCGCATTCAATGCCGAGAATACGTCACATGACTGCAGATTACGCGAGGCTCCCCAGAGGTGTATGAGTTTCAATTGACGATAAATAACTGAAAACTTATCATGTTTTAAAAACAATTAATATTTTGCTTTTAAATATTATATTTTATACGTTTTCACTTTTTTTGTACTGAAATTTATTTCTTTATTAGTGCCTCTCGTAGGATCGCCAACTTAACTATGAACCAATCAAAACGTTTCAATTCCTTTATTTCTTCGACATTATTCATTAAATACAACATTTGATTGGTCTACACTCTAGATCATTTGTTTAACATCTAGGTCAAAACTGAGGTTAAACAGCTATCGCCGAAGGAGGAGTGTGATTTTAATCGTTAATATAATTTGGTTCGTAGAATTAAGAGTGTTTCGAAGGCAGTTTGTAATTTGTCCTTCTGTCATAGGTGTTTGTTTGTCTTTAAATACAAGATACATAATCATTACATGACTAGGACAGGAATTCTTTTTCGTTTAAAGAACTTCGTACGGTCTTACCTGTGATCTGGTGCGCATGCGCGGAGCACTTGTTGGTTGTGATTTCTGCAAGCGAGCACGCATACATTTTATAAGAATCAAATTGATCGTAGATCAATAAAGAATAATTATACGAGTGTAACTCGTATATTTAAAGGTGCATGATGAATTCATTGTATCGGAGGATTAGCCATTTTGTGTTGTCACGGAGTTTCTACGAGTAGTTTGAGGGTTTTAATGGAACACGTGCACGTGGGGTTTTAAAAATGGCTGACGGGAAAAACCGAACGTAGTTCGACCAATTTTATCAGAAATTTCCAAAAAAGGAAAAGCTCCAGCTAAGAGGGCTAATCGTGGAAAACAATCAGTCGAAACTCTCGACATCAGAGGAAAAAATGCTTGCAGCATTAAATAGTATTCAAAACACTATGAAAAGTCATTCGGACGCACTGAATTCAGTTTGGGAAAGATTCAATGTAATCGAGAATTACGGCGATGAATGACTATGAGAGGGAGATTGGTGAGACTGAAGTTTCTGATCAGGTTAAAAGAAAGGACGAAGAAGATCCTTCTGATCCGAACAATATTAGGTTCAGAGACATGGCAAAATGATTTAAGGCCATTGAGAAATGTGATAAAGAGGTGAATAGTGTCCTTGCTGCAAACATAAATTATCTTTTTCCTAAATGGGATTGAAGAGGAACGCTATTCAGAACTAGTGAAAGATGAAAATAACAGTAGACACGTTAATTGTGAAGGGCTGACAGTGGTTAGAATGAACCAGTTAATCTGGGATGCTATTTCACCTGCTGCACGTACAAATTACATAAAATTACAAAGAATTGAAGCCACACTAGTTAAAAGTGCAACGTTGTTGACTAAAGTAGTAGATTATATGGCTAGAATTGAAGACAATGACAATAATACTGATCTTGGGTCATTGATCGATAATTGCACTGATGCTTTGGCTCTGTTGGGCCATGCTAATAGGCAGGTAAACCTAACCAGGAAATATTTTCTCAGGCCAGAAATGAAGCAGGAATTTGGTCACCTGTGTAGTCAAAGTAGACCGTATACAACATTCCTCTTTGGAGATGATGTCTCAAAGTCGGCAAAGGAAATAGAGAACTGTTCTAAGATTAGTTATAAAATGTTTCAAAACAAAGTGTTCAGAGGCCCATTACGCAGAGGCGCAATGAGAGGAAGATTTAGAGGAAATTATTCTCCTCGATTTAGAGGCAGAGGGCGTGGGTTTCCAGAACAGGGAACGGCTGCACAATATGAGTAAAAAAACTATCGAAGCAGGGAATCTCGGGCGTACAAATAATAACACAGGAGAGACCTTTTTTCAAAGCAGGTAGAATAGCAAAGTTGAAAAAGAATGGCAAAAATTAACAACTGATCCATTCATTCTTGATATTGTAAAAAGTTGTCACATAGATTTAGACACATGGAAAGACATTAAAAGTAATTGTATACAGTATAAATTTGAGCTTTTTAAAGAGACCATTATTGACAAAGAAATAGAAAAAATATTGGAAATGGAAGTGCTTGAAAATGTTGAGCTTAAATAGGGTCAAATACTATCCCCAATATTTCTTAGGGAAAAAAGTATTGGTGAATATAGATTAGTAATAAATCTAAAGAAAGTGAATGCATGCATTCCATACACAGATTTCAAAATGGAAACGTTCGAGAAGATGTTAACACGTGTTACAGAAGGGTGCTTTATGTTGATTTACGCCATGCCTACTACTCAGTAAATATTGCTGAAGACAAATAAAATATTTCTGCTTCATTTGGAAAGGGAAGACTTATCAATATACATGTATGCCAAATGGGGTTTGTGAAGGTCCTCGTTCATTTAGAAAATTGTTTAAAACCGGTGTACTCAAAACTGAGAAACGAATGTTAACTCGGGTTTCATTTATGACAGTATTCTTATGGGAGATGCAATCGTTGAATGCTCAAATAATGTTGATGCCACAGTTAGCCTCATGTTAAAGGTTGGATTCATTATTAATAATGAGAAATCAATATTCATTCCATGTAAACAGATACCATTGTTAGGGAATTTAATTGACTAAGAGAAAATGATTGTCACTTTTCCAATGGATAGACAGAAAAAAAATATCTGACGCATGTAGAATTTTGTCATGCAAAACGTGGGCGTCAATAAGGAAAGTAGCACAAGTTATTGGCATGTTGGTTCCTAGTTTTTCGGCCGTTGAAGTGGGTAAAATGCATTATAGAGAGTTGGAAAAAAGTAAAACTGTAGCCCTGAAAAAAACACAAGGGGAAATATGATGCAATCATGTATATTAACCTACCTATGAATCAGGAACTTAGCTGGTGGATATAAAAATATACAGCTACAGTATAGGGAAATATGCAGACCTAACCCTACAATAGTCTTAAAAACGGATGCATCATTGAAAGGTTGGGGTGCAAAGCTTAGTTTTAACAAAATTGGCGGTCGATGGACAACAGTAGAGAAACAAGAACATATAAATGTGTTAGAATTGCTGGCAATTTTGCATGCACTGAAAGCATTTACACTGTTCTTTGAGGGTCAAAATATAAAAGTTATGTGCGACAATGCAACTGCTATAAATTATGTCAATAACATGGGGGGGTATTGTTTCTGAAAAATGTAATAGTGTCAATTGAAAGATATGAGAACGGTGTATTCAACATAACATTTGGCTAAAATGTTCGCATAAAGCAGGAAGAATAAACTATGAAGCAGACAGAAAATCAAGAATATTCAAAGATAATTTAGAAAGGAAACTGGATGAAAATATATTTAAACATATCTGTAATATATGGGGCATACTCGACTTAGACCTTTTTGCCTCGCGTTTGAATGCACAAGTTCCAAGATACTGTTCTTGGAAACCAGATCCAGAATGTGAATGTGTTGATGCTTTTACATTCGCATGGAATGATAATACTTTTTATGCATTTCCACCTTTCAGTTTGTTATGAAGATGTGTGCAGAAAATAAAGAGAGACATGCCCAAAGGCATTATTGTGGCTCCACTGTGGCCCACACAACCCTGGTTCACAAGGCTCATGGACATATTGATAAACATTCCAATCATAATTAAAAAGAGAAAGGGTCTCCTCAAGCTTCCGCATCAAGATGCACAGCATTCACTAGAACAAAAGCTGCGTCAAGTTGTTTGCAAAGTATCAGGGAGAACTTCAGACACAGAGGATTTTCAGAGGAAACTACCAATATTCTCATGCTATCTTGGAGACCAGGAACTAAGAAACAATATGACACACATATCAAAAGATGGTTTAAGTACTGTTGTGAAAGGGAAACATCTCAAATTCTATCAACGCTGGAAACAGTAGTGGAATTCATTACAAACCAGTATTCAAAAGGCCTAGGATATGAAAGTTTAAACACAGCAAGAGGTGCTCTATCGGCCCTTGGTTTACAGTTTGATGGTTTTAGAGTGGGGAATCATCCCCTGATTATTCAATACATGAACAGAGTTTTCGCATCTAGACCGTCTAAACCAAGATATACACACATCTGCGATGTAGATATAGTATTGTAATATTTAAAGAAACTTTCACCAGTGAAACATCTATCATTAAAGGATCTCACTTTGAAGCTAGTAATGCTTATGGCCTTGACTCAAGGTGCACATGTACATTCGTCAAATTTGTAGAGCTGGAATAAACATAAAGGATTTCGGTTCACACATTGACAGATCGGCAGTGACATCGAAAGCAAGTACATCAGCAGTATCTGTATCGGTTATTCTTGCGAAAGCGGGATGGTCAAGAGAAAGTACTTTTAGAAAATTCTATGACAAACCAGTGTTAAATAAAAGTGACAAGTTTCAAGAAAGCATCCTGCGATGCAAATAGTGCATTTGTCACATTCAGCTTTAAAGTCTCAGACCGTACGAAATTCTTTAAAGAAAAAGAGTTTGCAAATTAAACGAAACTTACCTTGGTTAAGTTGAAGTTTGATTTCAATTATTTGAGTAAAGAATTGAGGGATGGCTTAACTGCCACACCATTTCACCCATTTTACGTTTGAAAAAGTATAGTTTTATTCAAACTTTGGTTTATGAATGTAAGCTAAAACACTTAAAGAAAGTGCTTTGCGCATGCACACCAAATCTCAGTTAAGCCCTCGCTCAATACTTTACTAAAAGAATTCAAATCAAACTTCAACTTAACCAAGGTAAGTTTCGTTTAATTTACAAATTTCAAGTGAAGATTGACAATGTAGATTTAAAGGACGAACTGGAGGTAGGCTTTAGATAGTTCTCACATTGTTTATATTATTTTTAGACATTTTTCTTTACACCGATAAATTTTCATATTTCTTTGAAAGGAATGTAATAAAAATTATTTTTGTTAATAAATATCAAAAGTTTATAATAAAGCTTTCCAAAGTCATCTACGAAATATATTGTAGTGAATCGGTTTCGGGAGATGAACTTTCTACCTTTCAACCCTGATTATTCCACTGTACCAAGTAAGATTAAGTACATACCTAGTAAGTAACGTTGTTATATGATTGATTCCTGCACTCTTGCTATCCTTATCATTAGTTTTGATTCTACATTTGTGTTTAAATAACTTGTCATGTGTAAACTTTACTTCTGAGACGGCCATTTTGGGGAAGTTGATTGCAATGCATTAAGGCAGAGAAAGAGTTATAGCATACGGTAGTCGCGCGCTCAACAAAGCGGAGTCCAATTACTGTATTACAGAAAAGGAGTTATTGGCTCTCAGGTATTTCATTGAATACTACCGCCAATACTTATTAGGCAGAAAATTCCGGGTCAGGACTGATCACCAAGCGCTAGTGTGGTTGTTCAGGCTGAAAGAACCTAGAGGAAAGATAGCAAGGTGGCTCTAAATATTAGCTCAGTATGACTTTGCCATAGAGTATAGACCCGGGAAGAAGCAAGGACATTGCTGGTGTCGGATGGTGTGCGAATCCGTAATGACTGTGACTGCCCTAAAGTAGACACCTGTGAACCACTGAAATGTGGGCCCTGCAGAAAATTCATAAAGAGATCAATTGAAATGGGTGCGGGCGATTTCGAGATGGTCGGAGTCCAAACAGAGCAGGAGAACAGTACGAATGAAAAAAAACAGGTAGAAGTCGAGAGCGAAACCAACCAACGAGCAAGGGTAATTACTAGACATAAGGAGGAAGACCAAACCCCATCAACTAGCACTGCGGACGACACGCCTAGCAGAATTATAGCAAAGGAGTTCATTAATTTAGACAAAGCACAATTACTGACAGTGACATAGGCCAAATACTAAAGGCAAAGCTGGCAGGTGTAAGACCTAAAAGCGCTGAGGTGACAAGCTGGAGTCCAGCTTCCCGCCATTATTGGATAGTGTGGGACACTCTACATGTTGAGATAGGAGTATTAGTAAAACACTTTGTTAAAACAGACTCACCGGAAGTCTATGTGCAAACGGTTATACCTGAATTACTGAAGGGAGATGTGATGTACCAATATCACAACACGGCATTAACAGGTCACATGGGAACAAAGAAAATCAAATTGAAATTGCTAAGGCATTGTTATTGGTTTAATCTCAAAGAGGAGTTAAATCTGTACATTAAACGATGTGAGATATGTGAAAGGGATAAAATCCCAACTAAGGCCCCTAGAGCCCCTATGGGAAGTCTCAGGACAGGTGCACCATGGGATGTGATCGCAGTAGACTATATGGGCCCTTTACCAATAACTCCGGGGGGAAACAGATACATCTTCGTGTTAACTGATGCCTTCTCCAAATGTGTTGAAGTGATTCCGGTACCTGACCAGACCGCTGAAACTTGCTCCACCAAAATTCTTAACGAATTTGTAGCAAGATGGGGTTGCCTATTAACAAATCCACAGTGACCAAGGCAGAACCTTCGAAAGCAAAATGTTCAAAGAGCTTTGCAGGATGCATGAAATACGGAAAACAAGAACTAAGTGTACGTCATCCGCAAGGCATTTGACAAACGGAGCGTTTTAACAGACCATTAATCAGAATGATAAAGGCATACCTGAAAGGAGAGCAGGAAGACTGGGACCAACACCTAGGTTGTATTGCATGTGCATACAGGGCGTCACCAAATGAATCAACAAAGTATTCTCCAAACCTACTAACTATGGGCAGGGAAGTTAGGCTTTCTCCAGAACTAATATTTGGTAGTAACACCTCAGATGAAACTGATATAACCTCATATGGTGAATACATAGATTCACTAAGAAGCCGCTGGGAGAAGCAGCGCACAGAAGCAAGCAAACCTATGACTCAAATATCTCCTTCAACAGTTTTGAAGTAGGAAGTCTAGTATGGTGCTTGGCAGAAACCAGAAAGGTTGGCGTCTGTCCAAAACTTGAACATTCCTATGACGGCCCTTATCTCAGAGAGTAAACAAAGATGCAACGAAGGGAAAAGCAATACACATGCTCATACTGTCAGCGTCAGGGAAGGAAATATAATGAAGCGAAGTATAGGGTGATTGGACATATCCTGAAGCACCATTTTCCCTTGGACCAATCCCCTTTTTACTGCACCCTACGCCTTTTTAGAGCAAGTACAACGGACCAGCTACTTAAACATGTGTCTCAGTACAAAAGACACTGTAAATTGGCACAAGAACTTAATGTGATTGACAACAGTAGATTCATAATAGAGAACTCAGGAGCTACACCACCAAAAGAGCCAAAATATTTCCATCAGGTGGAATATTCTTTGCTAGAGGACCCTCTACAATCCTTAAGGGAACCTACGTTTACAGCCACTCCAGTGAGCATGAAGACCCTACTTACCCTTACATTACCGGTGGAACCACATCCTCAACCTTTGTCAATACTACATCAAACCATACAGCCACTAGCCAAAACCAGAACCAATTAATTTCTGTGCAAGTGACCTGATGTCCTACAAGAAATATTGAGTGCTAACAGTATGTGTCCTACATCCATTCCGCAGTTGACTATACATAGAATTGGTTTCCCCGAAGACTCACCTACACCCAGTTTCATTACCTCAAACTCAATTTTTCAAGAAGGATTGAACAATACAAATATACTTCAGCAAATAATAAATGATAAGGAAACTTACATAATCTATGAACCAGCCCAAAAGCGTCAACGTATAACAGAGACCCCAGTAAATGTACACCACGACATAACAACAGTTGATGCCAGCACAAACACTAATTTTGTTAATCAACCCGAATTAAACAACACTCAACCTCAACTTGATGTTGTATCCGAAATGACTAAAGCAATCTCTGTTTTGAGAGCAACAGTCGTGCTGTCAGATGCTTGGAAAAACAAACTTCATCCATTACTGACGTTCTTTCCAAACTCAACCGTAATATTGAAAGAATTGGAGAGGAGTCTAGGCGGAAACACCAGCGGGAAGACGAATTGTCTCGACAACCGTACCACCACAAATCATCAACCGAACAATACCAAAAACCGAAACCAACCGTGAGGAAACCTAGGAAAGAGGAATAAACTAACTAAAACCCATTCGTATCTACATTATACTAACCATTGACCAAGCCGTTTAACAACAATCACTAGGAAATTCATTCGCGAAAGGAATAATTGTGTTATTATCGTGTTAACGCGAAGAGCAGTGACTTAACATTTAATGTAGTATCTCTTTTAATTTCTCGCCGCGCTCTGTTGTGAATAATTTAACATTAAAATTTAAGTTATATTTCAAGTGAATCTGTTAACTAGTACCAGTAAATAACTGTTGACCAGTAAAATATTCAGATACGAAGTCGAACTTCGTCAAAGGGAATCATAACGAGGCCAGTAAACCTCTATGTCATAGTTTATGATAATTGTTTTTAATTCATCAGCTGCATTGAACCGGCTATTCAACTAAGTTTGTTATTTAAAAGTAATTTTCCCTAGTGAAGTGCTATCTTTGCGTTTGTTTTCATTCATAAACTCTTATATTACCAAAAGACAACAAAAATTGCCTAACTGAGCAACATGTCATTTGGTATCATAAGTGAAGTAGAGTTCATAAACTTTTCTGTAGTTAAACATTTAAATGCATTAGGTATCTTTGCAAAGTGAATTCTAGTCAGAAGTTCTATAAAATTGAGTAGACCCTTAAGAAGTGCAGTTGTTATGGCACTGAAGGGAAAATATTTCTTAACATTTATGAGTGCTGTTTCATTCAGTTTCGTAAGCAATAGTTATTGCTGTCATTGGCATTGATTGTAAATTTATAATGTTTTTCCAATAATGCACTTAAAAATTGTTAATAATCGTTAATTTCATACATTGATAAGAATGAGTGAAGAAATCATATTTAGTAGTACATTAATAGTTATATTTGGAAACATAGAGGTTATTTAAATGCATTAGGTATCTTTGCAAAGTGAATTCTAGTCAAAAGTCTTATAACTTTAGTAGACCCTTAAGGATGATAGAATTGCAGTTCTTATGGCACTGAAGGGACAATATTGCTTAACACGTATGAGTGATGTGTCATTTAGTATTAAAAGCAATGGTTATTGCTATTGTTGACATTGATTGTATGTGAATATGTTGTTACTATTAATGTATTCAAAAATTGTTAATAATTGTTAATTTTATACATGGATAAGAATGGGTGAAGACATCACCATTAGCAGTACATTAACAGTTATATTTGGAAACATAGAGGTTATTTAAATTCAATGAAAGAATAGTGATGCTGCCTCTGCATGCTTTATGCTGTAAAGAACCTGTAAAACTATTGTGCATATTTGAAAGTGAGTCTATATGTACATGCATTATTAGAGAATTACAGGATGGCAACTCTGGAGAAGAATCCAATGAAATTGTATATTGTATGAGTTAGCCTTTAAGTGATTCGGCTATAATATGTGTTGAAGTACTGGGTTTTTATGTTTTAGAACATGAGAGTTACAGCTGCATTCTAGAATTTGGGGCCTCATTTATATGTTTTCGTTGTGTATTGGTATCAGTCAGTTTTAAGTGGCAAAGCAAGAGGTTTTCAAAACTTTAAATATGATACTTGCTGTATAATGAGTTTGTGCCCTGAGAGACTTTAATTGGTTGGCTAATTGGATCAATTAAATGATCTCAGGCTGGCAAATTCTGTTGGAAGTTATTGACCAATATAGTATTGATTATTGTTTATAAATAAGTGTTAATGATTGGTCAGCAGGTGAAGAGTTACGTGTATCACTGCAACCTTGGTTATGTCAGATGGAACTTTGGCATAATAAAGGGGGGGGGGGGGGGGGGGGGGGAGTTATGTAGTGAATCGGTTTCGGGAGATGAACTTTCTACCTTTCAACCCTGATTATTCCAATGTTCCTTTGTGTCAAGTAAGATTAAGTCAGACCTAGTAAGTAAATTTGTTATATGATTGATTCCTGCACTCCTGCTATCCTAATCATTAGTTTTGATTCTACATTTGAGTTTAAATAACTTGTCATGTGTAAACTTTACTTCTGAGACGGCCATTGATTGCAATGCATTGTGGGATAGTTGCTAAGCAACCTTAGAATAAGTGAAGGTGATTGATCGTCTGTTTTCTTCTCCCTCAAATGTATTTGATGTAAACAAAGAGCTGTCAAAAGTTAGTATATATTCCATTTAAGCTGTATACTAGTATTTTATACTGTGAATTGTTTAGTCATGTAACTTAGAAGCCAGGTCATCCATCAATTACTATATTCCATGTTTGTATGCAGTAATTGCTATTACTTAGTTGCCCACACATTGGCGATGTGTGCGTGATACTTTGTGGGCAAGTGGACCACATAATTTGAGGGTGGAAGCACACGAATTCTGTGGGCTATTGCGAGTATATAAACGCTGACCTTAGAGCGTTCCAGGTCTCCATATTCTGGTTTCCACGCTGAATCTACACTGAATCTACCCTGAATATCGTATCAACTTTGGCTTGATTTGAGAGGTATGAACATTACTGGCTTTTAAAGTACAACTATCATAATAAATACCTGAAACCTTATGCGAAGACTAAAGAATCATTATTATTGTATAAAGCCGAGTCCATTGTTTTTTCACTTCGATACTGATCCGGAGTCTATTTATCCTCCTCTTAAACAAGAGTCATTGCAACTTGGGAATCTAAGTTCGAGAATAATCGCTAACGTGTAACAATATCTATAATTTACCCATTACAAGGCCCCCTAATTCCCTAATACACTTTAAGTCAGTAGGCCTTCGGGGAACACACCGGTAATTTGCGTTGCAAAGGAAAATCATTTGCTATGTTAGATGGACATTTCTGTTGTGTTGCAGCACAAAATATACACGCTATACTATATGGGCAAGAATTCACTAATGCAACACAAAGTGTGACATTGAAACAAAAAAATAGATCACCTTTATTTATTTTATAAAATGCTTTACTACTAAGTTCTTCTAGCAAGACATCTAAAACCAAGAGTCTTTTTTAAAAATATGTCATCTTGTCTTCTTTAAATGTCATATTTATTGATATATGAAGTATGTAACATTGACACCAATATTATTTCAATTGTTCATATCTCATATAATTGAAAGAGGATCTAATTTTTGCTATGGTGTGAAATGATGTTGGAGTTTGTTCCAACATTTACCGTTTGAATAAGAAATACTGTCTTGTCGTTTAACAGAAAAAATAGCAAAAAGATATGGTTGGTGTCAATGTTACACTTGTAAAGTTTGTGCAAACTTATGTTTGTTTCAAATAATATATCTTGCTTCTGTCTTAGCCTATTTCATGGCTGTTGGGGTCAGTGTGTTTTTTGTGAATGAATTTTATAAGTAAACATCCTAAAAAATAAAAATAAAGCTCCATTTGATGCATGTAACATTGACACGTTGAAAGCCATATATTAAAATGTCATTTATATCCATTAAACATATAAAATCTTCTTTGGTTTGTGGATTATATGTTAGAAGTTGTGACCAGGTCTTCTGATTCAGGTTGTATTTACTACTTTGTATGTTTGATTACCAGATATTTGAAGTATGTAACATTGACACTTTCGTGTCAACTGAAATAGTTACATACATTTAGAAATCTAATTTATTTCTGTTATATACAATATTATTTGTTATTTTTTTTTACTTGTAGCAAAAGCATGTGATGCAATATATCAAATAACTTCAAAAATCTGTAAATTATGAATTTATTAATATTATACTGTTATATTTATTGTTGCATGTAACATTGACAGAATTGTTGTCAATGTTACATACAAATTTGAAAAGTAATTTTATTCATTTAGATTTGAAATTTAATATGTTGTTTTGTGGTTCGGAGATTAATTGTCAGGAGTAGAATATTCCTAAATTAAATAGTTTAGCCTGTCAGCTGCTGTATAGAAGATACAGCTATGCTTGATGCATGTAACATGGACACGTTTGTGTCAAATTAAACAGTTACACACACACATCAAAGGTTGTTGTTTCTGATTGAAATAAATTGTTTTTTAATTTTTTTTATTTATAAATGTTCTACCAAAAAGCATAGCCAGTGATTGGAGATGCTTGTCTAAAGAGAAGCAAATAATTGAAATTTAAAAAAAGTATGGTGTATGTAACACCTTGTCAACGTTACATGCACATTTTGAAGTCAGTTTATTTTTTGCCATACATTATAATATGAATTCATATTATTACAGATTTTTAAATCATCCAATAATTTGTAAATGTTATTAAATTAAAACAACTGGAAGCATTCCATTATTGAATTATTTGATCAAAATTTGTAAGATTTATTTGACACCAAAATTTAAGACATTTTGCTGGGCCT
This sequence comes from Serripes groenlandicus, assembly GCA_031761405.1. NCBI lineage: Eukaryota > Metazoa > Mollusca > Bivalvia > Cardiida > Cardiidae > Serripes > Serripes groenlandicus. Next base: position 7,731,957 of record JASEVX010000010.1, read on the forward strand.
TCCTATCATAAGTCACACACAGATTTAAAGAAAGTGTTTTTTTTTTCATCAACTGGGTAAAGAAAGCATACTATAAGGCAAAAATGTAAGTCCTTGGGTGCTGCAATTTATGTTTGTTTGATAAATGTACGCGTGTAACAATGTTTGACACCAAATGTTACACGCACATGTCAATTTTCATTCTTTTTTTGTAAAAAGATTGTTGCAGACAAATACACTGGATTGATTTTTTAGGAAAATTTGATTATTAGATATAAGTTTTGAATCAACTACACACTAAAATGAGGTAAAATAAAGCTGTTATACACACACATTAAAGGGCATGTACAAAATGTCACACTTTTTGTCACACTAAAACCTTAAATATGGTGTTTTAAGGCTTTTTTTCTCGGTGCCAATACATTTTAAGTTCATTCTTTTTTTACAAAAGGATGTGTAAGGTATAAATGTGTAAATAAATGTCTTAATTTTTTTTCTAAATCTGTACTTAATTGATACTACATACAGAATAAGAGTGTTGACACCAAGAATTCCAATAGTGAATTCTTGCCCATATACTAATATACCTTTAATTTAATTCTTAAATAATTTTATATTCATATAACAGTGTTGACATTTGCTTGTCTTTATTGGAATGCCATGATACATATATATTCGAAGATGAAATGGTACTCATCCTCAATATCACAAGTATTGCAAAAGGTACAAATACACAAATTACGCTCAATTCTACAATTTCCATACCTCCCTGTTTCTATTCTTAGTTGGTGAGAAGACAATCTTATGCGTAATAAAAACAACTCTGAACAATCTGGGTAAAATTTCCAAATATTGTTCATGCATAAAAGACATTTTAAATGCTCTATAGGTGAGCAATGTACCACTGTTGTACATATTCGTATACCAATACTGTATAGAAGCATCAACAGCTGTTTTCTTTAATTGTAAATAAAAACCTTTCAAGTTAGATTATGTTTGATTATTATTGTCAGGATAAGACAATACCGGTACTGGTAATATACACATGAACGTCCTGATATGACTTTAATACTGCTAAATAACCGCGTAAGACACCATTGAACCCGAGGTCCAGACAAGGAGGGGTTTACAGCTCTTTTTCCCACAATATCTCTCTTATTATCCAACTAAACCCTATGTTGTGGGTACTCAAAATAATTGTCTAATTGAGACGATTCTTTTGAGTACCCATAACATAGGGCTAGCGGATAAAATAAGGAGTTTAGAAGAAACAAAACGCACCTTATCGCGGCGGGCGGCTGGCGGCGTGCGGCTGGCGGCGGGCGGGCAATCAGCATTTCAAGCATGTAAACACACAACCTTTATGCCTGAACCAGTATTTTTCCTAGGTAGAAAGCATTGCATGTATAAATGTTAATGTGCCACCAAATCCGATATACGGGACTTTGCGACCAGAGGATATCGCTTTTGTGCGGTATGATCAGGGTCTTCTGTTTTTGCCATCTTACCATTTTGTTTAGTCTTTTTTCATTTTGCACATTTTCATAATTGTCTCATTCACTTTGCATTTAAACAAGTGGTCATGATTTTCGATCAATACTGGAGTCAAATAGTGATTATGGCCGTTGATGAGGGTGTGCAATGATACCGCATATTAAACACGCGCATGACGATTGTCTGATTAATTCTTTTTTACAACGCTTTCAACACTTAGTCAGTTATATCACGGCGTTTCCTGGCTAAGTTACCGTTTCTTCTGGTCCATTTATCCTGCTTGATATTTTGAGAACCGGCTCATTCAAATATATGAGATTCATATTACTTCGCAAAAGACAAATTTCGCATCCAAAAAAAAAAGCTGTCAATCGTGTCAAACAATATATAGAATACATTTACAATCTGAAAGTATGCAATAAAACGCTGTTTGACCATGTACTGTGAAATCATCGTAAGAGCTCGTTTTTCTACGCACACTGCCTTGCAGACTCGGCAAATACGGCATTGAACTCGGCTCAACGATGATTTCACAGAACATATAAGCGTCTGCATAAAGAGCCTTTTTAGCCAAACACAATTGTGCACGTAAACACTTTGATGTTTGTTTGTTGTATTGGCGGTTTACGCCCCTTTTCAACATTAGTTCAGTTATATCACGGTGACAGTTCACTTATTCATGATCCACGTGTATGAACCAGTACTAGGCTATGAAATGTGGCTTACCCATGGACATTCCACGATGACCGCCACGACCGGGGATCTAACCCGCACACCCGAGGTGGACGCTCTACCACTTCTCCACACTGGTGGTCCGTGGGATACGATAATCTACCAACCAACGATACAGTATTAGAGTATGTAGTTTGATGGGAATGATAAATGAAAACACTTCGAAGGTCGCTTTTCGTGTGGCGTAGTTCATTTTGTTTGAATGAGAAATTTATACCTTATGATATTGAATAATTCTAGTTGCCTTTTGGTGCATGCCTATCATAATATTATTGATCGATGAAACAAACGAGAAAACAAACATTGCGAACGCTGCGTAAATTATCAACCCGGATCAGTCTAAGCATGCCGCGCATGGATTTTCTATTTCAGGAATCATTACTCTATACCTCTATCCCCCTTAGACGGAATGTGTCGGCCCGGATTAGCCTGGATCGATCCATTACGCAGAGTCTATAATATTGTTTTTTTCATGGAACGGCTCATATGCCTGAATCGTAGAACCTAGTTCCAGTCTAGTCATTCTTTGAAAAGTTCATTTTCAACAATAGTTTATCGCAAAAATCAATTCCTATATAAAAACCCTTAACCCTACCTCTGTCTCTATCTAGTATTTGAAGGATCACTGTCCTTTATTTAATTGATTAGAGTTTAACGCCGTTTCCAAAAGAAATTCAGTCATATTACGGCTGCCAGTTAACCCACCCATGTTTTTCCTGGGTTTCTCGTACAATTTCTCGCCACAGCAGTCTTTCAAAGCATCTTGTTGCCCATCGTTGTACCATTGCCTGATTGCATGTTTAGTGTTTTACGCCGTTTTCAACGATTTTTCAGTTATATCACGGGGTTTCCTTGGTGAGTTAACAAATACTACTGGTCCATTTATCCTGACACCAGTTAATCAGTAGTAATGCTTACCCAGCAACCCTGAGCCCATATGAGGGCAGTCATTAGAATGAGGCTTGTCGGATTGGTTTGAGTCAAATGTTGGAAACAATGTTTACCGACCTGGCGTAAGAACTCACGCTCCGTGGATTGACAGCAAATGTTGCTACCGACCGAGCTAACGGGACGCGGTCTATGTCATGTCATTGGTTAAAAATAGTAGTAATGGCTGCCCTCCTTGGCGCCCAGGGTTTCGGGGTTAGCATTACGACTGACTGCCTGGTGTCAGGATACATTAGCCAGAAGTACTGGTAACGTTGCGAGGAAACGCCGTTATATAACTAAAATATAGTTAAAAGTCGCGTAAAAACACCAATCAATCTAATCCAATAATTGGTTTTACAGTAAGTCCTCATTCACCGGCATTCCTGGTGACATATGTTAAATAGTGCGACAATCTTATCGCTTAAAATGTGTTACGACCTTCATTTAGCTGCGCCAAGCGTTACTGATAATGAGTCTTGTTGACTCTGCGATCAGTGGAACATTAGGACTACCTAACGGTTATTCTATTTGTTACGTGGGAATTACCTGCTCACTCTTTGCTGATTATACGTGAACAAAGGTACAGTGTCATAAAACGTTGCTTTGTTTTTGAATTAAATACGCTTTTAACTGCTAATGTTATATCGCGGCGGACAGGAACAATTATATTGGTCCCAAACCTTATATTTACATTCAGATAAAAAGATATAAGGTATAAAAACCCTCATGCTTGAGCTCAAGAGTTAAATTGTCAGAACCATTTTGGCGGCTCGTACGGTTCAGGCAAGGATCAGACTCTGGTTGACACAACTGGAACATATTGCCTATTCTAGAACTGGCAATACATTCAATAGTAGAAGAGTGAACTGTCGCAATGAAATTGAAACACCATTGAAAATGGCGTAAAACACAAATAAATTTAATCACGTTAATATTCACTCTTTTTTGTCAGATGTCAAAAGACCACCGTTTTACCTGATGGGTAATACATTTTTTAATCCAGAACTTTTGAAAATGTTTCAAGTTGTTTTGAATAATGCGGATTCAGTAACATATAGTTTATATAAAACGTAGTAGGAGTTTAATGGGCTGTTGTATGAAACCGATTCTATACTGTATTATTAATCTATTGATTTTAAGTTTACGGTTTAACCATTCCATATTCTGTATCGAGTGCTTAGTATTATAATGGCGACGCTTTTTATAGATACACGTGTGTTATGATAAACCTGTTTTAGTGTGGTTCTTATTCTCATTTACAAGGTACGTGTAATTGGACTTGGCATTGATTGAGGAATATGAGCCGCACCAAGCAATAAAGGGCTTAATGACACTACTCTTTGACATCATTTCAAGATATCTAGTTGCATATAACTAGTGGGTCTACGCTTCCGATTTGTTGACAGAAAGTACATTCAGGTATGTATATACCTTATATCTCTTTCAGCATTAATGGCAATATTGAGGGTTTTGACAAACAATACACATTCAGGTGAGTTATCTCGTAACAAGCTGTCTCACCTAAAGTCAGCATTGTTTGCCTTTTTAGCTATCACAATATTTCAAATGTCTTATTAATCGAAACATGGAGTGGTCTTATCTTAAACATGGACGAGTTTTATTCAGGAAAATCGTGGCTGAAAGAGTTACAAAATGTATATGCGGACGGTGAAGACTCGAGTGAGACTGTACTCGAGTCTTCACTCCGAAAGTTATTGCAATAAGACCCGACATCAGTTGACGGAGCACATATGTTTTGTTTAGATAGTTAAAAATGATATTTCAATTGAACTAAGAGAATTTGCATTAGTAATGTATACGTATTTTCTGAGATATAATGAATATGAGCTTTGTTGTGCTTATAATGAGGATGCAGTTAATAAACATTACGTCCAACCCTTTCCCATATACAGACGCTTTCTGACGCCTCTGCTGCAGAAAACATTGTTGCAAACTGAGAAATTCCTTTTTATGAGCAATTTCTCATTTGGCCACAATGTGTTCATTTAGTAATTGTTCTTTTATTTATAGAGAGTTTCCCTATATGTTTATTTAAACATAATAAAGTATGTTGTAGGTGGGAAAGGGTCCATTGTAATCAAAGAAAGGTGGAATCAATTTTCTGACCCTGGAATGTGAAAGGTCAGACTGCGTTATTCATATCAAAATGTACCCGTGACAATACCTCTTACTATATCTTCACAACAATGAGGAATGCTACTTTCGAAACCGTGTAGGAATATTAGAGAACATAGTTGTCCGGCAACGTCAGATTTTATTTCATTTTCAAGACATTTAATTTATTATTTTTTTCAGATTAAAATGTGTAAACATTAAATATTTGTGTAGATGCTTTTAAAGTTGTCCACTGCAAATTTCTCAAAAGTTTGTAATTTCTGACAAAAATGAACTAGCATTACGTATAATAAAACCGCAGAAAATATCCCGGACAAAAACAAATATTTTGAAAAATATAAAAAATGATCACAATATAACAATAGATTTAACTACGGAAGCGTACGGAAGCGTACGGAAGCGTCCTGGTGCCAATTCATAATGTTCTATAAAAAAGAATAACTCCTACGTTGGAGATAAAAAAGCCTAATTAGGAGTTATAAAGTCCTACGTAGGAGATAAAAAAGCCTAATTAGGACTTTGTAACTCCTACGTAGGAAAATAAAAAAAGCCTAATTAGGACTTTGTAACTCCTACGTAGGAGATAAAAAAGCCTAATAAGAAGTTATAAAGTCCTACGTAGGACTTATAAACTCCTAATTAGGCTTTTCTTTCTCCTACGTAGGAGTTACAAAGTCCTAATTAGGCTTTTTTATCTCCTACGTAGGAGTTATAAACTCTTAATTAGGCTTTTTTTTATCTCCTACGTAGGAGTTACAAAGTCCTAATAAGCCTTTTTTATCTCCTACGTAGGACTTATAAAGTCCAACGTAGGAGTTATAACGTCCTACGTAGGAGATAAAAAAGCCTAATTCGGGGTTATAAAGTCCTACGTAGGAGTTATAAACTCCTAATTAGGCTTTTCTTTCTCCTACGTAGGAGTTACAAAGTCCTAATTAGGCTTTTTTATCTCCTACGTAGGAGTTATAAACTCCTAATTAGGCTTGTTTTATCTCCTACGTAGGAGTTACAAAGTCCTAATTAGGATTTTGTATCTCCTACGTAGGACTTTAAAACTCCTAATTAGGCTTTTTTATAGAACATTATGAATTGGCACCAGGACGCTTCCGTATTTAACTATTGTAGTGGAGTGATTCTGTTTAATTTATCTTATCATATATATATATTAGCCGTTCCACGAGAAAAACCAACAGTGTGGACTCGGCGTAAAATATCGACCTGGATCAGCCTAAACATGCTGCACAGGCTAACACGGACAAACACGTTTCTCCTGTGGATTTTCTGTTTCAGGAATCATTACTCTATACCTCTATCCCACTGATGCGGTATGTGTAGGCCGGATTAGCCTGCACGGACTGCGTAGGCTGGTCTGGGTCGAGTCAATACTGTTTGTTTTCTCGTGGATTGGCTAATATATCTATTGAGCACCACTGCATGAAAACAGGGCTTAATGACATCATTGATGACGTTGAGTAAATGCGAACAAATGACGTCACATAGTAAATAATTTGTCGGATTTTCTAAACAAACAAGGAAGTAACAATAAAACGGAACACATAAATTAGACAAAGACACGATAGAGATTTGGAGGTAAGTAAAACATTTAAATTAAACACTTTGTATTTATGTAATCAATAAATGTTAGTGGTTTTTTGCTTCACATTGCGAACAGTAGAGACCTTAAAGGTCAAGCCGACAATTACCTCTTGTATTTGATTATGATATGTCAAAATTGGTTGTTAATGATGCTTCTATCCCCACCCACAGACTTCCCGAAACTCTGTCAGACCTGAGACCTTCAGACCTGACTGACAGATTATTGAAAGGTCTGACTAATAGCCATTCTTGTCAGCCCAAAATGTCTGACACAAAACAGATAAATTTGCAAATCAGCACTGGAAATTTCATTCATTTTTTTTTTAAACACTGGTTTGTTTAACCCTTTCCAATATATATACAAGAAATCTGCAGACGACATTAAACATGTCTACTAAATAAGAAAAGGAAAATCTCTATATTTGAAGGTATAATTACTGATTAGTCTCAATATATCGCCGTTACATATATATGCAAACAGTCGAAATAAAAAATCGCATTCCTAGTACAGAAACCTGGACTAAATTACTGATAAAAAGTGATTGCTGTTAATAAATCGAAATGACCAAGAACTATTCTCTTCAAATCAAATTTCCGATGTTGCAAATTGTTTGGTCTGACAGTTGAGCATGAGGTCTGACAGAAATGTTTGGTCAGTCAGACCAAATGTCTGACAGGAGTCTCACGAGTTTCGGGAAGTCTGCACCCACTAGGCTACACACGATGGATTTGTTTTTCATTCAAATGGATAATTATAATAATATGAGTATAGGTGCTACCTATTTCGGGTAAACATTTATTATATGTTGTGATTGGTGAATAATTCCCCGCGAACTGCAGTTAGCCCCTTGCTTGCAGCACGATCAGTTATTTACGTCAATTACGAGTCCTACCGACCTAAGCAAAGAAAATAAAAATCATCATCAGGTTAAGCTTATATTTAACTTTAAAATATAGCTAAGTTTTTACATCCATGAAATTATGATGACAGGTACAACAAATAATCAACTTGCCCTTCATAAAGTACTTCAAATAAAACGATTCCATAATTCACGGAACTACATTTGTGACAAGTAAAATTAACGTTTCGTATAATTTCTGTCGTTTTCCACTTATTTATTTTACATCGATTGTAAAACAAAAACAAGCTTTCAGCTTATATTAATCATGCTCGATGTCTGCTCCCTGGAGACTTAACCAGTACTCACGCCGTTTGTGTGAAAAAATCCCAAAGTCAGGACCCGCTCATCACGGGACTCGAACCAGGGACCTTTGATACAAGAGGCCGACGCTCTACCTCTGCACCACTAATAGAATGACGTCATATTACAGGAATTTGGATTTATAACTTCTGGAATGTCAAAGGTAAAAAAACCCTTACGAGTAATATTTAAACTCGTTTTAGAAATAGACGACGAGTGTTATTAAACGGAAATTATCACATATAAAATTACTTGTGCTCCTTTATCGAGTACGTATTATCATATTTAATTATTTTCTCTAGAATTCTTTTTTGTTTCGATATTTTCTTTTCATCCAATCAAAACGTAGCACTGTAGTAGAATCGTGACTGCATCGAAAAATCCATTCTGGACACAATTTTTGGAAAGACGGTATAGCAAAATTTTGCAAAGTTCATACACATTACCTATTGACGGGAAACATCGTCTTGTTTACCCGTATTAGTTAACAACTATATCATTATTTTATAATTGACATGCACTTAAATATATTCTTATATTAAGAACACCCCATTTTTGGTTAAACCTTTGATATCTATGGTGTACACGCAACGTTAAAAACGATTACAGTATTTTAAAGTCATACATGTATGTGTATAGCGAAGTTAGTCCAGTGGTTAAGATGATGGAATATGAAGTGAACTTTCCAAGTTCGTATATATACCAGTGGCTCCCCTTGTTTTTTTCCCCTTCTTCTACGCTGTAGACTTTTGTCATTATCATGATTATTATAATATATGAATAAAGTATTTTTCAGATTAATATGCAATTATTCAAATGAATAGTTTATGTTTAAGAAATAATTAAGTTCTATTTATTGTGTGTAACTATATGTAGCACTCTGTCCTCCCTATAATATTGACGGCGTTTAAAACACTAAACAGGGTCCAATTCCACCAACATTACTTAGTGCTAAGTAATACTTACATACTTAAACGCATATTTCATGATTTTTGTTTCCCTAATAAAAATGGCAAACAATTTCTTTTCTTAAAAATAATTATTTGTCAGCGAGGTAACTATTTATGTCCATTTAGTCATATACTTAATTTATTTCACAATTCATGTATTACAAAATATTAGGGAAACACAAATCATGAATTATGCCTTTAAGTATTTAATAGCTATTCTCTGTAAGCATTTAAACTTTTTCGGCACGCATAGTCACGGATATTGCTTAAACTTATTCCACATGTTGCCATCAGTGAACTATTCAGAAAAATGGTATTAGAAATTCCAAATATTGCCCTGTTGCCATGGAAACAGTGTGCAAAGTAGAGTTTTTGATGAAAAACGCAATATTTACCACTTATTTTAAAAAAAAATGCAGCCTTCTTCAATTAAGTGAATTACATAAATAGATAGATGAACATTTGCTTAATCAAACGCAAGAAAAAAGCTACGGGGAACATATGATCGTTTTTGCATAAATAAGATTTTAAAATACCTCATCACCAAAAATACAAATTACCTCCCTTAGTTATTTAGAAAAATAAAAAACATGAATTACCTCCCTTGGAATTTTAGATTTATGTTTTATTGGGGTTTTGAGCCGTTTTAACATTATTTCAGCATCAATTCACTTGTTTGTGATCCCTGGGCAAACAAACCAGTACTATGCAAGGAAATGTACCTTGCCCAAGGGTACTCCACCATAATTGGTGCGGGGCACTTTTGGATCGAACCTGTGACTCTAGGTTCATATTCACTGACGCTGAACGTTCGAACCTACATGAACAGATAATTATCGGATGTATAACCAAGGACTTTCCTAATACCATTTGTCAAAATATGGTCAAAGTCGTCTGCTGTATAATTGTCGTATGAAGGAAAGGGTTAAACCCTTCAATTTTTTTGCATACTTTTGCTGTACCTGTACCTGTTTTTATTGGCTAAAAACGAATGCTTTTTTCCCAATAGTATTTCATAAATAAGTTGTCTATAGGGGTTTATGATAGACACTTTTTGAAAGTGTATTCGTGTTTTTTCTTAAAAATATATTATACATTAATACAAATAATGATGAACATTACTTTCACGTATAAAATGCGTCACCCAACTTGACATGTAAAATAATATACTTCTTTATTTGAATCATAACAACTAATGATAACTATGTTTGAAGATTACAATTTTCCATGTTTTATATCACTAACTAATCCTTCTATTTTGATTTTTAGCTCGTCTGATTTTTGTCGTCACTTGATCGTCGTAGTCGTCGTCGGCGGCGTTGGTTAAGTTTTGCGTTTAGGTCTAGGTCACTTACATGAAAACTATAAAACCTAACACTTTGAAACTTGGAAAACTTGTTCATCTAATACTCTTCTTCACATTGTATGCTGAAGATGCTAAGTGTAGCCTTTTTTGTGGTAAAAAACATCATTTTTTATGTATTTTTGTCGATTTTGAGAATTGGACATTGTTGGTTAAGTTTTACGTTTAGGTCACTTACATGGAAACTATCAAACCTAATTCTTTGAAACTTGTTCGTCTAATACCTTTCTTCACATTGTATGCTAAAGATGCTGAGTGTTGTCTGTTTTTTTATGTAAAAAACATAATTTTTAATGAATTTTGGTTGATTTTGAGAATTGGCGGTGTTGGTTAATTTTTGCGTTTAAGTCACATACATGGAAACTATCAAACCTTGATGCTGAGGCCTGGTTTTTTTTTGGTAAAAAATATCAATTTTGATGTATTTTGGTTGATTTTGAGATTTGGACATAGTTGGTTAAATTTTGCATTTAGGTCACTTACATGGAAACTATCAAACCTATTACTTTAAAATTAGGAAAACTTGTGCATCTAATAACTTTCTTCACATTGAATGATAAAGAGGCTGAGCGGGCCTGTTTTGTAGGGTAACACACATAAAATTTGATGTATTTTGGTTATTTATGAGAATTTAACATAGTTTCTTCACTTTTTCTTACATTGAATTCAAATTTTCCCCAAGTAATAAAAACATGATGTATTTCAAACGTATTATGAATATCTTCAATCAGATTGTGTTTTTGGGGTCAAGGTCACTGTTACAAAAAATAGAGGCACTGTTCCCCATAGCTTTGTTTCATTTCTTGTGAGAAGATCTTGTATTCATATGGCCGCATTAAATTTTTATAACCATTCAAAAAACGGCAAAAAAGTGTTATTTTTCCCCGTAAAAAACACCATTTTCAAAGAAGGGTTTGGGACCACATTTAACAATTTGATAATCAATTGTTTTCTACTTAATTTCCTTCATCAAATGATGACTTTTGGTAGAAAATATGATCCATTTTGTTTAACTCACATGCTGGCAATATTTAAATAAACATTAAATATTTTTTTTGTTTTTTTTTTTGTTAATTTTAAAATGATACATTTTGTATCCATGGTAACTAATTTTAGAGGCACTGTTCCCCATAGCTTTTTTTCATTTCTTGTGAGAAGAGATGTTGTCCTTCATGCATCCATTGTTCATTTGTATTCATATGAACGCATTAAATTTTTATAACCATTCAAAAAATGGCAAAAAAAGTGTTCTTTTTCCCCGTAAAAAACACCATTTCAAAGAAGGGTTTGGGACCACATTTAACAATTTGATAATCAATTGTTTTCTAATTAATTTCTTTCATCAAATGATGACTTTTGGTAGAAAATATGATCCATTTTGTTTAACCCACATGCTGGCAATATTTAAATAAACATTAAACAATTTCTTATTTTTTTTTTTTAAATTTTAAAATGATACATTTTGTATCCATGGTAACTAATTTTAGAGGCACTGTTCCTCATAGCTTTTTTTCATTTATTGTGAGAAGAGATGTTGACCTTCATGCATCCATTGTTCATTTGTATTCATATGAACGCATTAAATTTTTATAACCATTCAAAAAATGGCAAAAAAGTGTTCTTTCTCACCGTAAAAAACACCATTTCAAAGAAGGGTTTGGGACCACATTTAACAATTTGATAATCAATTGTTTTCTACTTAATTTCCTTTATCAAATGATGACTTTTGGTAGAAAATATGAACTTTTGCATATATATCTTCATTTATGCTAAAAACTGATTGGAAAATTTAGTGGATTTCCCATTGAAATCAGTCCTATAAAAAACGAGAGCCGGTTGCTATGGCAACCAAAGTCTATAGCAAATGTTTTTTTGCCATTTTCCATTTCTTTCATCAAGTTGAGAAAATGTGTGAAGTTTGAACAAAATCCGTGACCATGCGTGACAAACTCCCTATATGGGAGTGCAAATGCTTACAGAGAATGGCTATTAAGTATTACTTAACACTTAGTAGTGTTTGTGGAATTGGACCCAGGCCCATTGTTTCTATTACTTACACATTAAACATAATATAGTATTAGAAGCTTTATACACTCACACAGTAATAATCTTTTATCGTTGTCAATTTAAGTAAAGAAATGAAAAATGAATGCATCAATTGTGAATTAGTTGTGCAAAATAATCTAAAACTTGACATGTTTTATGTCATATATCTTGAGAATATGAAAAATGAAATAAATTACAAATAAAGGGAGAAAAACCAAATTCGAGAGATTGCATTCTTTAGCCGTTTTCCATATGCAGAAACTTTCTGACGATTATGCAGTGGACGACTTTTGAAAACACTGTGACAATATACATCAGATATGTTTTTAATTTTCTACTGGTGAGCAGTGTATCACTGTTGTACACTCACACAGTCATAATCTTTCTTCGTTTTCAATTTAAGTATAGAAATGAAAATTGAATGCATCAATTTGTTTGTGCATAAAATCTCAAACTTGACAATTTCTTATAGAATCCTTTTTTATATTATATATGTTGAAAGTATGAAATAAATCACAAATAAAGGGAGAAAAACAAAATTCCAGAGATTGCATTCCTTAGCCCTTTTCCACATGAAGAAACTTTCTGACGATTATGCAGTGGACGACTTTTGAAAACACTGTGACAATATACATCAGATATTTTTTAAATTTTCTACTGGTGAGCAATGTATCACTCACACAGTCATAATCTTTCTTCGTTTTCAATTTAAGTATAGAAATGAAAAATGAATGCATCAATTGTTTGTGCATAAAATCTCAAACTTGACAATTTCTTATAGAATCCTTTTTATATTATATATCTTGAAAGTATGAAATACGAAATACATCACAAATAAAGGGAGAAAAACGAAATTCCGGAGATTGCATCCTTTAGCCCTTTTCCACATACAGAAGCTTTCTGACGCTTATGCAGTGGACGACTTTTGAAAACATTGCGGCAAAAGGAGATATTGCCCAAAACGACCAATTTCTCATTATGCCACAATGTTTTCAACTCTATTCAATAAGTTAACTTCCATTTATGGAGATTTTCCATATATATTTTTGCCCAAATGTTTGACAAAGTCGTCTACTTCAAATGTGTTGTATGAAGCAAAGGGTTAACGTTGATATAACGTTTACATCAGGGAATGGACATTCAGGATAAAGGATACACTAATGAAACCGGTCGAAGTTTCTTTTTCTCATTATTTTGATATTAATTAATACATGAAACTAATCTTTTAGAACACAACACTCTTCGAAACCTTGTTTTTCGCCATATATATAATATATATATATTAAGACAAAATACATTATAAATATCATTTCAATTATATAAGTCGTATTTCCTTTCTTCCCCTGCTCTTATGACCGTATTGATTGTATATTGCTAGAGTGTCCACCTCGGTGCGGGACGTCGTAGATTCGATCCCCGACAGGCTCATACCAAATACTTTTAAAAATGGTAGTAATGCTGCCCTCCTTGGCGCACAGGGTTGTGGGGTAAGCATTACGACTGACTTACTAGTTTCTGGCTAAATGGACCAGTAGTACTGGTTACTTTCCCAGGACACACTGTAATATAACTTAAATATTGTTGAAAACGGCGTAAAACAACGCCCAATAAATCCTCTTCTGTTACATACAGAGCTATATCACTTTATTTAATGTGTCTTGTAAAAGTGCTAGCTATAAATGGGTTAACACTTTACTTTGCTGGGTTAACTATAATTGGTTGGCGTCTCGTAATTCTTTTAGAATAGACCCCTCCTGTCTTCCGAATGCATTTGTTGGTGTCTCGTAATTCTTTTAGAATAGACCCCGCCTATCTTCCGAATACATTTGTTGGTGTCTCGTAATTCTTTTAGAATAGACCCCTCCTGTCTTCCGAATGCATTTGTTGGCGTCTCGTAATTCTTTTAGAATATACCCCGCCTATCTTCCGAATACATTTGTTGGTGTCTCGTAATTCTTTTAGAATAGACCCCTCCTGTCTTCCGAATGCATTTGTTGGCGTCTCGTAATTCTTTTAGACAAGACCCCTCCTGTCTTCCGAATACATTTGTTGGTGTCTCGTAATTCTTTTAGAATAGACCCCTCCTGTCTTCCGAATGCATTTGTTGGCGTCTCGTAATTCTTTTAGACAAGACCCCTCCTGTCTTCCGAATACATTTGTTGGTGTCTCGTAATTCTTTTAGAATAGACCCCTCCTGTCTTCCGAATGCATTTGTTGGAGTCTCGTAATTCTTTTAGAATAGACCCCTCCTGTCTTCCGAATGCATTTGTTGGCGTCTCGTAATTCTTTTAGACAAGACCCCTCCTGTCTTCCGAATGCATTTGTTGGCGTCTCGTAATTCTTTTAGAATAGGCCCCTCCTGTCTTCCGAATGCATTTGTTCGACATTCTTGTAATGTTGAAACTCGAATATTAACATGAGTATGCACAGTAGCATAACTGTAAGCATATTAATTGTCATATATCTGTTGCCACAAAAATCATCATTATAATCATAATCATCATCACCCTTTGCTCTTTCTTTTCCCCTACATATGTTTCTACTTTGATAAATCTTTTTTTCAGTTTGTACATATCTTACATTAAATAATCGTTGTAAAAGAGGAAATAAAGAGTATATCTAGAATGTTTTCTCGGTTTTTTTTTCTATTTACAGAACCTAACAATAATGGTACCACAGAATGATCTTAAGAAGCAGGTATGTTTCATATGCTAAATATGTTGATCAACTAATTAGTAAAGCAATTATCAAGACTGAATTAGAATACCGTCTCACACCAGGACTAGTAACTAAATGTATTAAATCAACTCGTAAAACCTGTTCAATTAAAAAATAACCCATTAGGAAATCTCATTTGTATCCTTAAGAGTCTGATTGTATCTGATTCTTTGTAAATCTCGTCATTTAACCATTTCCTTTATGCAGAAGCTTGGTGACGCCTCTGCAGCAGACGTCTTTTTAAAACATAAAGGCAAAAGAAGAAATTGTTACAATTATTTCATCTTTATTTAATAATTATACTTTCATTTAAAGGGATTCGCCATAGTTTAGTCCATATGTTTTCAACGTCGTCTGCTGCAGGTATGTCGGAAATGTTAAAAGGACATGCTATAATCCCCAATGTCTTCTTTTGAAAAGAATCGAGTCGTGTCAGGTATTCACTAAGTTTTTATTGAAGAGGCTATTTTCAAAAATGAACAGGCGACTGATGGGGGGGGGGGGGAATTTTGAAATCCTAGACGCAAAATGATGCATTCTGGTGACTTCTGAGGGTGTTTTCAAACTGTAGAGGGAAGGCTTTCTTAGGTCATATTTAATATATTGTTTTCATCATTCTTAGCAGTAAAAAACGTGCTGAGAAGTCCATCATTTCAAACTTGCTGAGACTTGATCTGTGCAATGAATGTACAAATTGAAAAATGTATTGTTGATGTATTGTCTACACTATCATTGTGATGTTGTTTATCATATATAAAATTATAACTTTTTTTTTAATAAACTTTTTAATCAAAATGTGTGTCTCAGTATTGCCTAAATCTGAAATTGTGCGAATATGTTATTTATCAACGTCCCATAATGTTTTCCTGTGATTTGATGCTGCTAACTCTCATTAAAAAAAAGCACGGAAAGGGACAACAATACTTTCCCGCCTTTGATTAAATATTTTCAATTAAATTGTCAAAGATCTTTTTCTTGTTTTTTAAAGTTTTGTCATTATTATTTCAGATGGACATTATATACTAGAATTTAATAATGCCATTATGATTATGTTCTACACTTATTTTTAGAAAATTCAAAGTCAAATTCATCATCATCATCATCCTCCCAGTCAGAATGAGTGTCCAATGGATCTTCTTTTCCCTCGAATGAAGGCAACTTGAGAATTGATAAAATGTTATTTATCCTCTCCTGAGCTTGTGATATATCCCACTCAAGATCAATTTCTGCCTGAGTACTTGCATCAACAGTAGCAACTGTACTTTGGCTTTTGCAGCTTATATTTGTTTTGGTCCTGAATGTAATTTCCTCCTAGATTTGACCTGATACCAAGCTGTTACACACTGACTTATAAGCTGATCTGCCTCTTCAACTGGGGGTCCATTAATGGCAACATGCAACAGTGAAGCTAACATCCTATTACTCAGTCTGTTACGAAGTCTTGTTTTGACTCGCTTTAGGGCGGATGCTCCACGCTCAGGCCATGCATTACTGACAGGAAGTGTCAATATGACGGAAGCTAGTTGGGCAAGTTTTGGGAATACATGTTCCTGTGGAGTTCGTAATTTCAAAATGTTTTGCAGTACAAACTCTGTTGATGTACTTTGAATTTGGTCTTTGGAATCTATCTCGGTTTTCATCTTGACTAGGTGGTACTTGAAATTTGCCCATTCAGTATTTAGCTCGTCTTTCAGTTTGGATTGTTCATCGTCTTGGTAAAAATGCTCTGACAATGTATGTAGCTTCTGTGCACCATAAGTCTTGAACCTTAAATCAGTTCTTTCTGGAATCAAGAAAGGATCAAATAGGGAAAATGCAATCAGAAGTGGAGCTGAATCAGCAAACCTCTCATTAATGTTCTCTATTAAAGCCTTCACATATTTCTTAAGAAGATTGTCCATGGCGGCAAGTTGATATGCTGTTAGTTACAATTCTAGAGTGGCAAACTTTCCATCTATTCCGAAATCTACTGTATATTTCTGTATTACTGCCCCATTATTAGCAACTTCAAGTAGTTCTTCTTTCACTTTATCAATGGTTGGCTCTATGCACATGTAATTTATTGTGCTTTTTTGAAATGTTCTACTTAGTTTGGCTAGTACAGGCAACACTTATGTTAATATATACAATCCACTGATGAAACGGACATTGTGCATCTTTTTAAGTAAGCCTGTAGCAGTACAATCTTTCTGTAGATTTTTTAAGCATTGCAAAATGGCAAGCATATCATTCTGAAATCCTCGGACTCCTTCATCAAATGACAGCCATCTATTCATACAAGCCTTTTTTACTTTGTGGACTATTGCTACTCTTGATGATTTTGGAAGTTGTGTTGTGTCACAGTTTGCAAGTTCAATCTGAACCTTGGCTAGTGTAGCAGACCTTTTCAGTGAATCTTCGAAAAGCTTCCACAAACATCTAAGAAGGTCTGCTATGTCTTTAATGAAGCTGACATCTGCGTTAGAATCCGTGCAGGCAAGAGCCAGCCTGTGGCAGATGCAGTGGACAGAGATAACTGTAGGATGTTCTTGCTTAATTCTGGCAGCTAGACCACTTTTCTTCCCTGTCATAGTGCTAGCTCCATCCGTAACAATCCCAGAAAGCAATCCATCATCCAAATCTTTCAGGGTTCTCTTCAAAACAGCATGCAGAGTTTCACTATTAGCCGAGACAGAATCTGCCAAAACATCAGCAACATCAAGGAACCTAACAGTTGGCTGTGCTGAACTTATGTACTGTTTGAAGGTTACCATTTGGGTCTTTACAGAAATGTCAGTTACTTTATCTACCAAGACACTATATGCAAGTGAACTATTGGCTTCATTTACAATATTTCTGTATAAAGTTTCTCCGATTGTTAGGAAAATTTCTTGCAGTGAGCCTTGACTTGTGTGATCAAAGTACTTGATGGTGTCAAGCCCTAGTTTCTCTATCAATGACAACATTGAAATAAATTTACAATTTGGGATCTCCTCCTTCATTAACCAATATGCAGCCATAAATGCTTTCATCTGAACATCTTCACCAACTCTCTGTCTTTCCTCATGTTCTTTGTGAAATATAGAAACTCGACTAGTCATCTCAGTAGCGATTCCTTTACGGTGGTTAGCAGACTTAGCGTGATCTTCAATAGCTTGTCGTTTGTATCTCTTAGCACCTGTTATGTAGTGGTTCAGCCCGGATGTAAATATATTGTGGTTTTTACAAATCAGACAAAACATACCTTTTCCTTCTTTATACACGAGCCACCAAATTCCAGTTGATTTACAGAATGACATTTCATCAGTTAGCCATTTGTGCTGAAATTTGTCCTTACATCCTTTAAATTGGTCCCTTTCACCTTGTCTAAGATTCAAACATCTTTTCTCTCTACACAGCTGGTTATTGTGTAACAATTTTAAGTCTTCTATGGGAAAACATTCAGAAATGTTCACCATTACATCAGATTCCTTTCTAAAAGTGGCTGTATCAGCTGTAGCTGTAAATGAGCCCTTTTGGTCTCTGTCTTCAGTAGCTAAAAAAGGTGTCGAGTTTTGTTCTGACAAGGCATGTGGTGGTGGAGCAAAGTCTTCCGATGACAAGGCCAGTGGTGAAGGAGCAGGGTCTTGATCTGATGAGGCCTGTGGCTGATCTGAGGGAAGAAAACAATAACATTTTATTTAATTATAAAACAGAATAAAAATCAATATTTGAAACAAGAGGGCCAGAATCGCTCCACAGCCAAATCTCCAAACAGCCCTGCCCCCTGGCGGCCATGTTCCAACATGACTTGAAGGAATCTGATAGAGGGTCATCCAAAGAACATTTCTACAAAATTATTTGAAAATCGGCCTGACACTTTCGGAGGAGAATATTTTTTAAGTTTTCACTATGGTGATTTAAGGCAAAATAGCCCCACCCTCTGACTGCTATGTTTTTCAATCAATCAATATGGCTTGACGGAATCTGATAGAGGGTCACCCAATGAACATTTCTACAAAATTATTTGAAAATCACTGTTGGAAGAGAAGAATTTTTAAGTTTTCACTGTAGCAATATAAGGCAAAATAGCACCACCCTCTGGCGAATATGTTGTTCAACCAATCAACATTTCTTGAAGGAATCCAAAAAATTATTTGAAAATCGGCCCAACACTTCCGGAGAAGAAGATTTTTAAGTTTTCACTAATTTTTCTTTCGGTTGCCATGGAAACCAGAATTGTTAATGGATCAAAAAAAATTGAAGGAATTTAGTAGAGGATATTGAGAGGATGCTTCCTACAAAGTTTCAACCAAATTGGCCAAGTGGTTAGGAAGAAGAAGTCGTTTAAAGGAAAAAGTTAACGCACAGACGCACACACGACGGACAATTCGCCACGACATAAGCTCGACAGGCTTTCAGCCAGTGAGCTAAAAAAATGACAAGATGCCAAAGACCTTCCAGACGCTCACCCAACAGAAATTGATTTGCAACTTGTTCCGTAAAATGCTGCTTTTTATTTGTTTTACAGTTAAAAATCCCAGAAAATTCATTTAAAGAAATCTAAATCTAGTCCCCAAGGTTTCATGTATGCATGATAATTAAATACAAATCATCTTCTGCCTTTAGTTTTACAGAAGAAGATTTGTATTTGTCTTGTGATCTAAATCTACACCCAAAGGTGTCTATGCTAGTTATAGAAATACAAATCTTCTACTGCCTATAGTTTCACAGAAGATTTGCATTGTATTATTACTCACACCTATGTTGTGGGTATTCAAAAGAAGCATATCATTTAGATGGCTATGGAATACATAACAATTGTTTTAAAATGCTCTTTATGCCTCCGGAAAAGTCATTCTTGTTTAAACCTTTCCCACCTGTATACGTATTTCCTCATAACAAGCAATTTCTCCTTTTACAACAATGTTTCAACTATATTCAATAATTACACTTCACATTAATATGATTTTCTGTATCTTTGCTCAGGTTGTTTTTATATTGTAGTGTTGGTGATTTGTTAAAGGGCAAGCAGGATTGGGAATTGAGTGTTGCACTTATCCTAATGAAACACTCGCCTGCCTGTGCATGGTTTTGCTTTACTTATCTTTTCAATGTTCTTTTCTTCATCGCCAACTCTTGTCATCTGTAGTAATCAACTCTATGAACGATAATAATCGCGTCAAAACATGACCAACGAACTGTCAAAATCAAATCAAATGAACCGTAAAATACGAACGAAGAATAAAAGGACGAATCAGTTATGTTGTAACAACCAATATCCGCGGGTCAGTTACCTGATTTTGGCCGAAAGAAATGGTCAATTTTTCTTTTTTTCATTCTTGCAAGAGTATGTCTGCTAATTGTAATCGAAGTATTCAAAACGCTTTACAAGTCGTCGTAATTTAAAGCGCCTAAATGATTTGATAAATTAAGACGCGGACTTTGTAGAAAGCACCGGAAGTTGACTTTCGGCAAATATTTCAGCTTTATTTATTTGTTATAAAATCGTCGAATTTCGGCGAATGCTAGCAGCTTTAGCTATTTATATATATATTTAAAAAACCCTTTAATAATATTTTGATTGTGGCACAGAATTGAACCGGCGATTTTGTCAAAACGAAACGGCGAGGATTCGCCGGGTGCCGGTCCTTAATGAAAACCTGGCGGCGGGGCGGGCGGGCGGGCGGGCGGCGGGCGTCACTCACTCAGTCACTCACCGTCACCGTCACTCTGAGTGAGTGACGGTGACCGATTGGGTTAATAAGATACACATCTAATGTCAAAATAAAAAAGGCTCGATCAGCATCTTTCTGTGGCAAATACAAATATGCAATAATCTCTAATTGACTAATATTTACTGTTGATGACGTTAGGTACATGTATCTTACATGTGGAATAAACAGCTGGTAGCTTGAACAGAAAGGTTCGTTGGGTATACATACTGGTACACGTTAAAATATAACAGAGCAGATACATGGGGAAAAGTAACTTGAAATCATTTAGACTGTGAACTCTCCATTGGAATCTAAGTCATTCAGTATTAATTTCTCGAGTGTGTTATGTAACTCTGTCAGTCTCGATTTTCCTAAAAGACAAACAATGCTTATTCCAGGTGAGACAGCTCGTGACGAGCTGACTCACCTGAATCTGTATTGTTTGCCAACACATCAATTCTGCCATTGTCGCTGAACGAGTTTACAGCTGTATCTATTGTTAATGTAGAAACCAATAGTATGGAGAAATAGTTTTAGTTAGTTTGTGATCACATACAAGCAGATCTTAATATACATTGTTGACACATTTGTTTAAAGTAGAGAAAATTACTGGTTAACAAACTTCTAGGATGAATTATTCAGGAAATATTCTACATTTTGAAATAAATGGTGTATGATATTGCGCGGGTGCCTCAGCACCAGTGCATATATTGGTTGTGAAAAAACTGTCTATGGTAAAATGGGCTTGCGCATGCGCCGTGTTAATCGTCTTAATCGCGCATGCGACGTATTTTACCGTCAGCTCTCGGTTAATTCCGTAGCAGTTCGTCACTAGACTGTTTCTCGTTCGAGTTGGTTTGCGAGTAGTTTTTAGCTCACCTAAGCACGAAGTGCAAGGTGAGCTTTTGTGATCACTCACCGTCCGGCGTCTTCGTCGTCGTCGTCTGTCCGTCTGTTAACAATTTCCTACAAATGACTTTTCCTACTAAACCAATGGTAAGATTTCAAAAAAACTTCACAGGAATGGTCCTTAGATGGTCCTCTTTCAAAAGTGTTCAAAGAATTAAATTCCGAGTAGAACTTTGGTTGCTCCGGCATCAGAAAAGAGGAAAATTGCCAAATCTTAAAAAAATCTTCTTGTTCAAAAGTACTCTCCCGATTTGAAAAATATTTTGCACAAATGTTCCTTGGGGTACCCTCTACCAAGATTATTCAAATATTTTCCAATCTGTTGGAAAACATGGCCGCCAGGGTGCGGAGCTTGTTTTCCTTATATGTGCATTGTTAAAACTTTAAAAATCTTCTGGACCGAAAGTACTGGCCCGATTTGAAAATTATTTTGCACAAATGTTCCTTGGGGCACCCTTTATCAAGATTGTTCAAATATTTCTAATCCGTTGAAAAAACATGGCCGCCACGGGACGGAGCTTGTTTTCCTTATATGTGCATTGTTAAAACTTTAAAGATCTTCTTGTCCAAAAGCACTGACACGATTTGAAATTTATTTTTCACAAATGTTCCTTGGGGCACCCTTTACCAAGATTGTTCAACTAGTTCCGATCCATTGAAAAACATGACCGCCAGGGGGCGGAGCTTGTTTTCCTTATATGTGCATTGTTAAAACTTTAAAAATCTTCTTGTCCAAAAGTACTGGCCCGATTTGAAAATTATTTTGCACAAATGTTCCTTAGGGCACCCTCTACCAAGATTGTTCAAATATTTCCGATCCGTTGAAAAACATGGACGCCAGGGGACGGAGCTTGTTTTCCATATATGTCTATTGTTAATAATTTAAAAATCTTCTTGTCCATAAGTACTGGCCCGATTTGAAAATTATGTTTGCACAAATGTTCCTTGGGGCACCCTTTACCAAGATTGTTAAAATATTTCCGATCTGTTGAAAAACATGGCCACCACGGGGCGGAGCTTGTTTTGTTTTTTATCTCACCAATGCACGAAGTGCAAGGTGAGCTTTTGTGATCGCTCACCGTCCGTCGTCCGTCGTCGTCGTCGTCGTCGTCGTCGTCGTCCGTCCGTTCACATTTTCCTACAAACGACTTCTCCTACACCAATTAACCAAATTCAAAATAATTTTACAGGAATGTTCCTTGGGTGGATCTCTTTCAAAAAATTATATTTCATGCAGAACTTTGGCTGCCACGGCAACAGAAATGGAGAAATTAACCAAAACTAAAAAAATCTTCTTGTTTGAAAGCATCATCTAGTGGACCTTTACCAAGATTGTGTAAATTATAGCCCTGGGGTCAAAAATTACCCCTCCCCGGGGGTCACTTGTTTAACATAGACTCATACAGGGGAAAAACTTTAAAAATCTTCTTATCTGTAAGTAGAAGTCCCATGCCTTTGATATTTGGTATGTAGCATCATCTAGTGAATCTCTACCAAGATTGTTCATATTATAGCCCTGGGGTCAAAATCTTCTTGTCTAAATGTAGAGGACCCAGGCCTTTGATATTGGGTATATAGCATCATCTAGTGGACCTATACCAAGATTGTTGAAATTATAGCCCTGGGGTCAAAAATGACCCTTCCCCGAGGGTCACTTGTTTAACATAGACTCATATAGGGGAAAAACTTTAAAAATCTTCTTATCTGTAAGTAGAAGTCCCATGCCTTTGATATTTGGTATGTAGCATCATCTAGTGAATCTCTACCAAGATTGTTCATATTATAGCCCTGGGGTCAAAAATGACACCTCCCCGGGGGTCACTTGTTTAACATAGACTCATATAGCGGAAAAACTTAAAAAATCTTCTTGTCTAAAAGTAGAAGGCCTATGCCTTTGATATTTGGTATGTAGCATCATCTAGTGAACCTCTACCAAGATGGTTCAAATTATAGCCCTGGTGTCAAAAATTACCCCTCCCCAAGGGGTCACTTGTTTTACATAGACTCATATAGGGGAAAAACTTCAAAAATCTTCTTGTCTAAAAGTAGAGGGCCCAGGCCTTTGATATTGGGTATCTAGCATCATCTAGTGGACCTTTACCAAGATTGTTCAAATTATAGCCCTGGGGTCAAAAATTACCCCTCCCCGGGGGTCACTTGTTTAGCATAGACTCATATAGGGGAAAAACTTTAAAAATCTTCCTGTCTAAAATTAGAGGTCCCAGGCCTTTGATATTTGGTATATAGCATCATCTAGTGGACCTTTACCAAGATTGCTCAAATTATTGCCCTGGGGTCAAAAATTACTCCTCCCCGGGGGTCACTTGTTTAGCATAGACTCATATAGAGAAAAAACTTAAACAATCTTCTTGTCTAAAAGTAGAGGCCCCAGGCCTTTTAGATTTGGTATGTAGCATCATCTAGTAGACCTCTACCAAGATTGTTCAAATTATAGCCCTGGGAACAAAAATTACCCCTCCCCGGGGGTCACTTGTTTAACATAGACTCATATAGCGGAAAAACTTAAAAAATCTTCTTGTCTAAAAGTAGAAGGCCTATGCCTTTGATATTTGGTATGTAGCATCATCTAGTGAACCTCTACCAAGATGGTTCAAATTATAGCCCTGGTGTCAAAAATTACCCCTCCCCAAGGGGTCACTTGTTTTACATAGACTCATATAGGGGAAAAACTTCAAAAATCTTCTTGTCTAAAAGTAGAGGGCCCAGGCCTTTGATATTGGGTATCTAGCATCATCTAGTGGACCTTTACCAAGATTGTTCAAATTATAGCCCTGGGGTCAAAAATTACCCCTCCCCGGGGGTCACTTGTTTAGCATAGACTCATATAGGGGAAAAACTTTAAAAATCTTCTTGTCTAAAATTAGAGGTCCCAGGCCTTTGATATTGGGTATATAGCATCATCTAGTGGACCTTTACCAAGATTGCTCAAATTATTGCCCTGGGGTCAAAAATTACCCCTCCCCGGGGGCCACTTGTTTAGCATAGACTCATATAGGGGAAAAACTTTAAAAATCTTCTTGTCTAAAATTAGAGGTCCCAGGCCTTTGATATTGGGTATATAGCATCATCTAGTGAACCTCTACCAAGATTGTTCAAATTATAGCCCTGGGGTCAAAAATGACCCCTCCCCGGGGGTCACTTGTTTTTCATAGAGGGGAAAGAACACTGAAAACTTTTTCATATAGGGGAAAGAACACTGAAAACTTTTTAAGTTTGATTAAATCAGGTTAGCGATATAGGACCATCATGGTCCTCTTGTCTTATATGTGCATTGTTAATACTTTAAAAAAAATCTTGGCCAAAAGCACTTGCCTGAATTAAAAATGTTTTGGCACAAATGTTCCTTGCTTGGGTGACCTTCTTCCAAGGTTATTCAAATAAATCTGATCCATTGAAAAACATGGCCACCTGAGGGGAGTTGCTTGTTTTCCTTATATGTATAGAGTAAAAACGATTTTCGACTGAGAAATACCGGTTTACAAACTATTGATTGTTTTCATTCTCCTGAGAAAATACCGGTATACAATTAATTGAATTGGTGATTTTGATTCGACTGAAATAGAAAGGCTATACTTCTCATGCCTACATAACTTGTTCTTGTCGATTTCTTATTCTTGTAATACTAGTTCCCATTTTCAGCACAACCGAATTGCATTAACTTTATATCAGGCATCTGTGAGCGATACTTAATGTGAAAGACATATTTCACCAGTAACATGTTTGGTTTTGTTTGTTTGTATGGTGTTTTAAGGCCTTTAAACCAGTAATAAGTTACATCAATGCGTTTCTTGAATAAGTTACCAGTACTTCTGGTCCATTGATTCTGACACCATCGAGTTAGTGCATGCCTGAAGAGAAAGTGTGCATTTCGGGCAAGTTAACCCTTTCCCACATACATACGCAGTTTGACACCTCTGGAGCAGATAACTTTTGAAAGCATTGTGGCAAAAGCCAAAAAAACTATTTCCAACTATTTCCAACTATGTCAAACTATATCAAACTATATCCATCTACACGCACCCCACAAATACTCTCTCATGCGGACGTATCTACCACACCGCCTGGACTTAAATGTCATCGTTTGCATTTCAATCGTTCAAATATGTTTGGATATAAGTTATATACAAAGGGCAACACTTTTCTGCGATGTCTAGCGATTTGGGGTCATAATGACACTCGGCTTTGACACCACTTAAAGTAATATTGGCATAAAAGTAGTGGAGCTACTCTTCCATCTTTTGTCAGATGGTGTATTTGGGTATGTGTTGCAAATATGCGTACTGTAAAGATTCTGGTGAGACTTGTTGGATGCATTAACCCTCTATCATATGCAACAAATCTACAGGGGATGACTTTGAAAACATCTGAGCCAACATATGGAACATAAAATTGAAGTTTAATTAATGAATTGAAAATTGAAAACTATTTTGTAAAAACAGAAATTGAATATTTTCTCCCTTTGTCACAATGTTTCCAAAAGTCGTCTACTGTAGATGCGTCATAATGCATCTACATGTGAGTTAAGGGCGCATCTGTTTCAATAAGCTAAGCATTAGAAAAGGAACGTGTTCAATGGTTTACAAGAGTATAATAAAAAGGAGAAAAACAAAAAGAACAGATAACAATCACCGATGCATAGAAATACGAATATAATACAGCCGAAGGTTAATGGGGGATTCTAATCGTCTTGATTAAATATTGGAGATCTATTAACATTTTACTTTTACAGTACTATTTGCAGATGATATGGCTGTTTTAAGTGATGATCCAGTAGATTTGCAAACTAGTTTAAATAAGTTGTATATATACTGTAATAAATGGGGATTAGATGTAAATATTGACAAAACAAAAATCGTTGTTTTTAGAAACAGAGGTGGCCTAAGGTTGAATGAGTGTTGGACATATAATGACGAAAACATATGAATTGTAAATTATTTTAATTATCTTGGAACAATATTTAATTATACTGGCTCCTTTATCTTTTTTCTTGGAACAATATTTAATTATACTGGCTCCTTTATCTTGGAACAATATTTAATAATACTGGCTCCTTTAACTTGGAACAATATTTAATTATACTGGCTCCCTTATCTTGGAACAATATTTAATAATATTGGCTCCTTTATCTTGGAACAATATTTAATTATACTGGCTCCTTTATCTTGGAACAATATTTAATTATACTGGCTCCCTTATCTTGGAACAATATTTAATAATACTGGCCCCTTTATCTTGGAACAATATTTAATTATACTGGCTCCTTTATCTTGGAACAATATTTAATTATACTGGCTCCCTTATCTTGGAACAATATTTAATTATACTGGCTCCTTTATCTTGGAACAATATTTAATTATACTGGCTCCCTTATCTTGGAACAATATTTAATTATACTGGCTCCTTTATCTTGGAACAATATTTAATAATACTGGCTCCTTTATCTTGGAACAATATTTAATAATACTGGCTCCTTTATCTTGGAACAATATTTAATAATACTGGCTCCCTTATCTTGGATCGGAAGGCATTAGCAGACAAAGGTTTGAAAGCGCTAAATGTTTTGCAAAGTAAAGTTCGTCGTTTTGACTTCGCTACTTCGACTTTATTCCAATTATATGATGCATCTGTATGTTCAATACGAGATTTTTCAAGCGAGATTTGGGGTTCTCCATGTCGAAGAAATTGGAAAGGACATATCTTAAATTTTGTAAACAGTTTTGAGCTTTAATAGATCCACTTGTAGCTTTGCTATGTATTGTGAACTAGACATATATCCATTATATATAATAATTACGCGAGAGTAATAACATACTGGGGTAAAAGGTTATCATCAGACAATGTAATTATTTTGACATTGTCTCATTGGCTAGCAGAAAACATTGACAAAGTAGCAAATAATTGGTGCAGTAAGGTAAAAAGTCTCTTATTTCAATAATGTTTTGGATATATATGGATCAATCTAAGTTCTCTCAACCATCAGAATGTTCACAATATGTTTAAACAAAGGTTGATTGATGAATTTAAACAAAGTTTAGATAGTTATATAAATAGAAGCCGGATTTTGAGCACAGACAAGTTTATTAGTAATGGTCCGATTATGGAAGATTATTCAAATATTTAACCTGGTAAATGGAAACTCTATGTTTCTAAATTTAGACTGTCTTCAAATTCTCTAAGAATTGAAACAGGGAGATATGGAAATGAGAGGTTAGAAAGACATCAGCGTTTATCTGTTTTTTGTAATAAAATTAAATGGAGGACGAATTCCATTTTCTTCTAGTGTGTCCGCTATACTCAGATATTAGAGCAGTTCATATTAAGCGGGTTTTTTTGTTATGCGTCTAAACATGTACAAATTTAGTACCTTACCAAACAATAATAATAAGCAAAAACTTTTACATCTTGCAAAATATATTAAGGAAGTCTTTATCCGTAGAAAAATTCATTTAGTATACTCCTATTATACCAGGAAGGTCCTGTGATATAATTGAAGTGCTACTCTTCTTAATTAGATATTAGTACATGTATTGAGGATTTTTTCTCTTTTTTTATTATAATTATAATTATCTATTTATCTATCTTAAACATTCGATTTTGTGTATATGTCATGTTAATTGTAATGTTATGTTTATTGTAATTGATTGTACATTTTGTATTGTATATATTACTATTATGTGTTGTTTGACTAGAAACTATGAAGTTTACGTCAATAC
Source organism: Serripes groenlandicus (assembly GCA_031761405.1). Lineage (NCBI taxonomy): Eukaryota > Metazoa > Mollusca > Bivalvia > Cardiida > Cardiidae > Serripes > Serripes groenlandicus. The sequence continues at coordinate 7,760,421 of JASEVX010000010.1, forward strand.
AATACTGTCATTATCTGCTAACGACTATGGGACCTCCAATAGAAAAATTCACCGAAACGAAATGCGAAGTGTTCAATAAAGGACATAGACATATATTAAGTTATTATAATTAAACAGAGCATCAGGTTAACTAATAGAACATGATACGATATTAAGTCGTCTGCTTAAATTCCTAACTGTGACCTAGTTATCTTTTTCTGTTACCAAGAGTCGCCTTAAATGAGCGCGTTCGAGGCGGTTTGTTACCCTTAAAAGGTTTACTGTTAGTGCGGGCCATATTCAACACAGAATCAGTCATCTATATACTCTGGCATTGACGTCTTTATTACATGTCTGAAAATGACACATTTCAAAAGGCAAAGGATTAGAACAAAAACTTAAAGCTTATAAAGTTCATCTTACTTCTCCAGTAGTGCGTACTCATCGGTTGTTTCTTTAATACATGCTTAATTATTGAACACTGTGGTAAATAGTAAACATATATAGAGGAATTGCATGATTTAATAAACATGTTGATATTAGATAATTGATAAGATATGATGATGATGATGATGATGATGATGATGATGATGATGATGATGATGATGATGATGATGATGATGATGATGATAATGATGATGATGATGATGTGGAGTGTTTGAATAACGAAGGGAAATATAATCTTAAGGATCATTTGTGAAACTGTTAGTAACGTACTGTTATGTTTCATACATTAAACTAAGAATATCCTAAGGAAAGAACGATAGTACAAACAACGATGCCAAGTCACAATTATCAAATGAAAGAGCTTCGTCTCCAAACAATAATATGTTTAATCTGTTCATCTTCAGTTTAGATTCCTCAAGAAATAAATTATTCCTAATCGTATTATAGTATCTACATTCAAACACGTAGTGCTTGTTTTATTCAATTGAGCCATACCTACAGAGGGCTGAGTCTACAACGAATTTCGAAAATTGATGTTGGTTGAGTGCGCTGCAATGTTTTCTTAACCGTGTATGTAATATTTGGAATTTTCCTTAAATGTATAGCTTATTCGGGGTGGGCTTGTCCCTATTAATTTGAACCGAGATATTGTGCCTGCACTCTTGACATTTTCTGGAAGGGCATTCCTCGCCTTTATAACATATGGTAGAAATGAATTCATATACAGATTAGTTTCTCAAACAACATTTCGCAGATTATAGAGCCGGCAAAGATTGTATGAAGTGGTATTGCCAGTTGCGAGTTGAGCTAAGGATACTGAACCCTTAAAAATAATTTAACACAGTGTGGCAAAAGGAGAAATTGGTCATTATGAGCAATTTCTCCTTTTGTTTCAAAAGTCGTCTACTGCAGATTCGTCATGTAACGGTCGCGACTCATTTAAGAAGCTAAGCATTAGAAAAGGACCGCCGTACTGCACAACTGGTTTTGGTATTACAGAATGATATGCAGCGAGATTTTTAACTCTCATCAACATACAACAAATCAGCAACAGACGACATTCTGAACACATATATGCAAAATCTATGAAACATCTGTATAAATGAATTTAAAATGATAGAATAGAGTTTAAAACCTTATAAAAAAAGAAATGGATCATTGTTTAGCAATTTCTAATTTTGTCACAAAGACACAATGATTTCAGAAGTCATCTGCTGCGGATGCGTCAACATGCGTTTGCAAGTGGCACGGGATTAATTAAGGCTATTTGGAGAGAATTCGGGAAGTAATGGCGCTGACGAGTCGACACATGTACCCATTTACCGCAGTCCTGTCTTTCTTCAGATGCATCGAAACAACGTTGCGCCTATATCGCTTCTATTTATGTTCCACATAGAGACGCTTTCTGGTGCCTCTGTAGTAAACGTCTTTTGAACACATTGTAACAAAGGAGAAGACAAATTTCTCCTTTTGCCACAACGTTTTTTAACTTAAATCAATAATTGTTCTTTCAGTAAAAGAGAATTCCCATAGTTTATACTTAATGTTTTTCAAAGGCGTTTGCTACAGATTTGGTGTACCTGGCTGCTTCTACTATGACCAATATCTTCAATAAGTGTTCCTTCTTTCATTTCAGGGTAGCATCTTGTCCTGCTTTTGCTGCTTCAATAAAATCCGATATTGTTTGATAGTATTTGCTTTTTTGGCAGTGATTACAATCGTCTTACACACGTTGGTTTCTATAAAGTTTCCACAAACGACATTCAGATTCAGTGTTCCTCAAACTACGAAATGGACACGCATTCAGGAAATTTATTATTTCAATTGGCATCGCTGATAGCAATATCCAGTAAAACGTGTTACACACCAATCTGCAAGTCTAATATTATACCAGATCTGGACTCGATATTTAATATAAGGCATATAGAAAGAAGACGCTATAACCAATCATCATTCAAAGTGTTAAAGGAACATGGCTATGCTACATATGACGTAAACGTGACGTCACGGATTACGCCCGAATATAATTGGATTCTTGGCGGATACCGACAGAGTTACCGCTACTTCAAAGATTATGCGGACTTAATTAGATCGTCATTTCGTTTCAAAGATATTATTAAACAGGATGTACGTCAATATATGAATAGTGGTATGTTTCATACTAAGCCAACGGTGTGTTTGCAGGTTCGACGTGGTGATATACTTGGTAGTAAAAAAGCTCGTGTTTCAAATATAAGTTATATTAACCGTTCAATTAGCTATGTGAAAAAACATTTTAGTCCAATACAATTTTCCCTCATAGTAGTAAGCGATGGCATGTCATGGTGCAAACGAAACATCCAAGGAGACTACGTTCGTTATTCACCATTTCAAGATACCGGAAGAGACCTATATCTCCTTACACAGTGTGACCATAGTATTCTCACGATCGGAACATTTGGCTGGATGGGGGCGTGGCTTAATGAAACCGGTCTCGTGATATACGATAAATTGGCTCTGCGCCCTGAAGGAATGCGCACAAGTGATCACTTTTTCAATCACTGGATCGGTCTGTAGATCTTATATTATTGGTTTGCAGTGAATTGCTATTACTATAGTGCGGTATATAACTATAGAACGCCTTGTAAGATTAACATTTCTGGATGATTGTGCATTGCCTTGTATGGCTCACATATCTGGATAGTTATTAATCGCCATGTATGACTCACATTTCTTAATTGTTGTGGATAGCCATGTATGACTCACATCTATGGATCTTTGTGGATCGCCATGTATGACTCACATTTCTGGATGGATGCGGTTCGCCATGTAAGACTCACATCTATGGATGGTAGTGAATCGGAATGTTTCACTCACATTTCTGGATGATTGTAGGTCGCCATGTATGACTCACATTTCTGGAGGGTTGTGGATTGCCATGTATTACTCACATGTATGGATTGTTGTGGATCGCCATGTTTTACTCAGATTTATGGATTATTGTGGATCGCCATGACGTCTTTGAAAGCATCTCGTCAAAAAATATGAAAATCTCTTTCAAAATAAAGTGTTTAGTGAAAACATGATGGCAAAAGGATATATTGCTCATTATTAGCATGGTATTTTTTTCATTTTGTCACAACGTTTTCAAAAATCGTCTGTTACAGATGCTTTAAAATGCGTCTGGTATGTGGGAAAGAGTTAAGGCTATTATTATCCAGGTGGAACCTTTAGAATAGTAACGCATGTTGATTGTTTGGTGTTTAACGCAGCTTTCAACACTGTTCAGTTATATCACAGCGATTCCTGGTTAAGTTACCAGTTCTACTGGTCCATATAACCTGACACCAGCCAATCAGTCTTAATGCTAACCCCATGTTAATAGTATGATACTTGTCTCTACAAAATACAGACATCTAAGACATATCTGTTGTTAAAATATAGCCATGTTGTCTGCGCATTGCTTGTAATAAAAAATAAGCACGCTATAGTTATGTGTTTTTGTTATTGTTGCATTATCATAGTCATAGGTTATAAACTATGAAACTTTGAAGTTATTCTAATAAACAGAAACAAAGTTAAGGGAAGAATATAAATAAATGAGAAAGGGAGACAACTAAAATAATCAGGATAGAGTGATGCTCCTTGTATTGATATAATTATCCTGATCAAAATGGACAAGTGTTCCTACTTTGAAGCGAATATGCAAGACAGAAACGATGTTATGACCAACTAATGCAAAGCATGATAAACAGGCGGACAGACCTCGGAAAAGTAATAAGTCAGTGCATCCCTGCTCTACTGGAAGTCGACACAAATCAGTCACAGTTCAAAGGAAGATAACTCCAGAACAAATGATTCAAAATAAAATCTTACAATTGATGTGCATCATGTGTACACGTTATTATTTAGATTTATTGCGCATAGAAGTAATATATTGTTCAATAAAGTTCATATGTCACACTGACGGACCAGTTAACAAACCAATGGACGCGGGGCATCCATAATTCCTGTATAACGACTTTTGATCGGGTAAATTAAAAGTGTTCTAACTTAAGAACGCATAACATTGTTGTTTGTATAGATGTAGCTCAGTCGGTAGCGACGCGGGCTGTCAATGCAGGGGTTGTGAGTTCGAACCCAAGCTCGGCCAACATTCTTTCCGACGTTTGACAAAAGTCATTCATCTTCCACCAATGGGCTATCAGTATATGTGGAAAAGCAGCCAGTTACTTGGAATGAATGTTGTATAAAGTACTGGTGTGAGAAAGCCAAGAAACATATGAGTAGTTGAAACGGCCGCCGTGATATGACTGAAAGATTGTTGAAAACGGCGTTAAACCCAATCAACAAATAGATGTGGAGTACATTATACAGGTAATAATGCCAAAGTACTTTGAAGTAAATCTGGCAAACAGAGTTCAAATCAATGGACAAATAAATAAATGAGAAAGGGAGATAACTTAAACAATAATCAGGATAGAATAATGCTCCTTGTATTGATCAACTCTCCTGATCAGAAGGATAACTCCAAACACATGATCCAAAATAAAATCTTACGATTGATGAGCATCGAGTGTACACGTTATCATTTAAATGTCTTGAGCATTGAAGACATACGTGGTTCAATAAAGTTCATATGGCACACTGACGGACCAGTTAACAAACGCGGTGAATCCAGTATACCTCGATACAATCTCTTGATAGGATATAAAACACAAAAGTGTTATAACTCATGAGCGCAATATAAATGTGTTTGTATAGAAGTGGGGTCTATTTTACAGGTAATTATATCCTTTATTTACGAGATTTGGGGTGTTTTACAGGAATCAACAGTTCGTCCCATTTTTAGTCCCTTAGCCTTTCCATTTCCATACTCTTTAACATAAGAAGCTCATTCTGACCATAATTAAAGGTAAGGTCATGACTGAAACCGAGGTCAGATGACTAATGTCTTAAATATCGACTTGAATATGTACAATTGTCTCAGTTATTTGTCTGTCTCATATTTAATTTCAGATACAATGAAAAGGGGACACTGTTTTCTCCGTACAACGGCTGATATGTAATGTCGTTAATTTTCTCTGAATACAGAAAAGTGGGCAAATTGTTAAAGGCATGTGAGGGATGTAGAAGAACAGTTTGGGGGATTAATGCTACGTCAGAACGTGCGTTGGAGACTATATAGTGAAAATAAGCGACGATGAAGAAACGGATAGTGCGAGCGAACGATCCGATTTTGAATAGATCATATATTTGTTGTGTTCAACTTCTGTTATATTTATGAAAGTCTATTATCGAAAAAATTCTCAATAATAAAATCAAGAGGCCCAAACAGGGCTAGTATCGTTCTACTGTCATAAGGCAAATGTTAATCGCTAAAGCAATACAAGGCGAAACAGCCCCGCCCTCTGGCGTTTATGTGTTTCTATCAGACAACCTGTTTTGAAAGAGGAGATTGAAGTTTTTTCTTCTTTCTGTTGCCATGGAAACCAGAATTACATAGATTTAAAAACAATGAACGGGTTTGGGTGAGGACATTGAGAGGATACTATCTGTGAAGTTTGGTCTCAATTGGCACAGTGCTTACAGAGGAAAATTCGTTTGAAGCCAAAAGCTATAGCAAGGACGGACGGACGGACGCATGCATGACGAATAATTCGCCATGAAATAAACTCGACTGGCTTTCAACAAGTGAAGCTAAAAATCGAATAAGATAATAATTATGTATGGTTTAAAAAAAGATAAACAAAATAACACAATGACTAATCCTGATTGGATTAAAGCTACTAGTTAAAGAGCAATACGGAACGTGCCAGCAGACAATAGTTGATCCATTTATTACGGCCCACTCTGGACTCTGGACGTTTGTATAGACTTTGGTAATACAGACTCCCAGCAGATCCGAGTACTCCAAATCTAACAATTTATTACCATTACTCTTAAACAAAATTCCGACGTATGACACAAGTCAATGCGACAAGCGTCATTCGTCTTCCACCAATGGGCCATTATTCAATGTGGAAAAGCAGTCAGTTGCTTAGAAAGTCTTGTGTGTGGAAAACTGATGTTATAAAGCCAGGAAACACATGAGACAGTGAACTGGCCGCCGTATTATGATTGGAAATTGTTGAAAATGGCGTTAAACATCAATAAATCAATCAATCTAAAACAAAACCCCATGTGTAACAATACACAGCTGGTGTTAAATATCAGTTCAGTTTATTAAGGAGTTAATTGATTGATTTACATAGATACATGTACACACATCTTAGATAGCAATTAACCAAGCCACAATATCAAAGCAGGAATATACATTATTTAAACAGCAATGGGAAATAACTAGTAATCGACTTTTATACATGCATTAAAATATTGCGTTATTCTCCCTTACCGTAGCTTCCTCCTCCTTTTTATACTCTAATCCCCTGCCAGGTCATACCAAATACCGTTATACGATATTATGAATTGAAAGAAAGGGCTGTCCTCTTTGGCGCTCAGGGTTATAGGGTTGTTCATTACGACTGACTGACTGGTGTCCAGATAAATAGACCAATAGTACTGGTAACTTACCCAGGAAACACTGTGAAATAACTTAAAAATTGTTAAAAGCGGGTTTGAACACCAAACAAGCAAATACTTTAATCAACTTTATATATAACTAAAGTTGAAAAACTGTTATTTAAACTAGAAAGAAAACCTCTAAACGTCACTCCAAAACTTGACCATATAACCCATCCGACGGTTCGTGCTAAGATCATCTTTTCTGAATAACTTTAAGTGTTATTTCAAGCCGCTTTCAACATGTTCAAGTTATATTACAGCGTGTCCTGAGTATTTTACCAGTGTTATCGGTAGTTTTGTTTCCTGAGACCGAAGCACCATGCCTAATACAATCATCGCAGTCCTAAGCGCCATGGAACGATTGGTTGTTTGATTCATGTATTACGCTGGATTCAACAATTGTTCAGTTATGTCACGGCCTTTCCTGGGTAAGTTACCAGTACTGCTGGTCCATTTATCCTGACACCAGTAAGTCAGTTATATCACGGCCTTTCCCGGGTAAGTTACCAGTACTGCTGGTCCATTTATCCTGACACCAGTCAGTCGGTTATATCACGGCCTTTGCTGGGTAAGCTACCAGTACTGCTGGTCCATTTATTCTGACACCAGTCAGTCAGTTACATCACGGCCTTTTCTGGGTAAGTTACCGGTACTGCTGGTCCATTTATCCTAACGCCAGTCAGTCAGTTATATCACGGCCTTTCCTGGGTAAGTTACCAGTACTGCTGGTCCGTTTATCCTGACACCAGCCAGTCAGTTATATCACGGCCTTTCCTGGGTAAGTTACCAGTACTGCTGGTCCATTTATCCTAACACCAGTCAGTCAGTTATATCACGGCCTTTCCTGGGTAAGTTACCAGTACTGCTGGTCCGTTTATCCTGACACCAGCCAGTCAGTTATATCACGGCCTTTCCCGGGTAAGCTACCAGTACTGCTGGTCCATTTATCCTGACACCAGTCAGTCAGTTATATCACGGCCTTTCCTGGGTAAGTTACCAGTACTGTTGGTCCATTTATCCTGACACCAGCCAGTCAGTTATATCAGGGCCTTTCATGTATAAGTAACCAGTACTGCCGGTCCATTTATCCTGACACCAGTCAGTCAGTTATATCACGGCCTTTCCTGGGTAAGTTACCAGTACTGCTGGTCCGTTTATCCTGACACCAGCCAGTCAGTTATATCACGGCCTTTCCCGGGTAAGCTACCAGTACTGCTGGTCCATTTATCCTGACACCAGTCAGTCAGTTATATCACGGCCTTTCCTGGGTAAGTTACCAGTACTGCTGGCCCATTTATCCTGACACCAGCCAGTCATTATATCACGGCCTTTCCTGGGTAAGTTACAAGTACTGCTGGTCCATTTATCCTGACACCAGCCAGTCAGTTATATCACGGCCTTTCTTGGATAAGTTACCAGTACTGCTGGTCCATTTATCCTGACACCAGCCAGTCAGTCGACAAGCTAGCCCCGCATCTCTGAGCGTCAAAGAGGGCAGCCATTACTACTATTGTTAAAGACTATGGTATGACCCGGGCGGGGATCGAACCCGCGTCCTCCCGCACCCGAGTCGGACGCTCTCCCGCTACACCAACGTGGCGGTTGACAAGGAAGGAAGCAAATTACTATCATTTTAACCTCTTCCCTCGTACAGACGCTTCATGACACATCTGCAGCACACGTGTTTTGAAAACAGTGTCCTCCTTATATGCAATATCTCCTTTTGCAACATTGTTTACAATCCTCTATGACAATTTTACTTTCATATATTTGCAGATATTTCTTATTTTGCCTAGACGTTTTCAAATTCGGCTGATTTTGTTTTTGTGGAGGAAAGGGTTAAAGGTATTTTGTGTGACCTGACCGGTGAGCGAACCATGATCAAAGGCAGACGCTTTAACCACTTTACCACGGAGATGGTAATCTTTTTTGAAATGGACCAACAATTGTATGAATCAAGTCAACGCGTCAAAGAACGCACGCAATTTAATGCACTTTCAATTAGCGAAACTCTTGTCACTGCACATCGCAGTCATTAAGTCTGCACTAAGTAGCTCTAATGAGAGAACTTGTAGTTATAAATTATAAATTCTACCTTTACGCATTCTCTTGGTTTCTTAAAAAGGTCGATAGACAAGAAAACAAGTGTAGATGACAGGAAATACAGTCTACGCTCGTCATATCGATATTGGAAGCTGATTCGATAAAGAGCTCATGTTTCGTCAGACATGTCCAAAAGGTTTCGAGGAGTTTACCCTCGATTTCGAACTATATTTATTTGTTTAAAAGCCCCCAAGAGTACGACATAATAAGGGTCGACTTTAAATGAATCTTTATAAAGACTTCAAACTGCAAGCCAGTAATCTTCTCATGTACGCGTACTCAAGGTGTTTTCAAAGTCGTCTGCTACAGATGTGTTGTATGTCGGACAGGGATAAGTGTTGTGTATCGTATATCTGTCGCCCTCTATCTATATATATATATATATATATATATACACCTGACATTTTCCCTGGCGAAGTTGCAAGGTATATAAATAAAGTATCGATTATCTGAACCTCTGTCTGCACTCTACAATCAACACGCATGTAAACACAATAAAACACGTGTATGGCGGTCGGAACTCCACCGTTTGAAGAGACGCATCGTGCACTACTTACAGTGGTGACACCTATCGACGCTAGACTTAACAAATGAAATGGATTTTCTTAAAATTCGATTCTCTCAAACAACGAAAATAAAATAAATTATTAGCTTGTGTTTTTAGGAGAAGAGAAAGGCATTCAAGGAAATATATTAATTGATTTTACGCCGCTATCAATAATTTTTCAGTTATTTGACGGCGCTTCCTTGGTATGTTACCAGTACTTTTGATTCATTTATCCTAACATCAGCCAGACACTCATAATGCTAACCCCGTAACCATGAGCGCCAAGTAGGTCAGTCATTACTTCTCCATGATTTTTAATGGCTTTGGTATTTCCCGGCCGGAGATCGAAGGAATGAAATATGAGCATTTAGTTAATCTTCTACTACCCTAAATATTTATAACGTTAATAACAGTCGATTAAGTAACGTCAAGGGCTATCAGTCGATGGTCCGTGAGTTTCATCCCGACCCGCCCGACCATTCAATCCTTCCGATGATTGACAACAGTCATCGTGACTATCGCCATTCGTGTTCCACAAATGGGCTAAATAGCCGACACATTGGAACGTAGCCAGTTAGTTACCTTCAAATAATGTTGTTTGCAGTACAATGGTGCGAACAACCAGAAGCACATGTAAGGTCAGTCGGCCGTGATAAAACTTAAATAACGTTGATATACCATACAGCTATAAGGAATCCGACGCGGTTTCGGACCGGGCGTGTCGGGTTCGACCCCCAATCGCGGCGGTTAAGGTGGATTGTCCTTGGACAAGGTTTATTATTTAGCCTAGTACGTGTTTATTAACACAGGGATCAGGGATAAGTAAACAGTAATATAACTGAAATGTTGTTTAAAAACGGCATACATAACCCCATTACATACATACATTCATTCTCCCCATATAGTTAACAGTTAAAAAAAGTGTACAATACCTAAAGTAAAATATACATGTTACATGTAGTATCGGGTCTAATTACCAGCCATTATTTAACGCAAATCAAGCATAATATAATGGTTATAAATAGATGTATTGAAAATCCGCCTATTGAGCGGTATAAATGAATCGTTCATCTTATGATCTAACCCGGGACAGTCTTGAACGTTATATACGACTATACGCAAAAGATGGAATTCAAGATACGACTATTTACTGTTGTCATTTTCTGGACAAGCTTAGCTGTTGTTGTGTGTTCCAATCCTAGTGACATTTGTCCAAGTAAGTGCATTTGAGATTTTAAATAAACTTTGATATGAGTATGTAAAAACCCAGATAATGGCTACTTTGCTGTGAAAAATGAAATTGAGTTTAGTTTTCGATTGATATCAAAATTACGTAGGTTTATAAGTACATTGGATGATGTAAGATTTTCAGTTTATTCCATATGCTCGCATGTTTAAAGCGAGACAATAAATCAATTGTAGTTTCGATATCAAAAATGGCTAAAAATTATAGTTATAAGATTGTATTGTAGGAACGAATTCCTTTTTCAAGAGGATTTTGTTTTATCACCATGTCGTTATAAATATAAATGCTGATATGTCATAGATACAAATACCGCGGCCATGCTGATCTACAAATAGTCCATCAAAACCTTTGTTTGAGTAGTAATGAGTGTAACCTTCACCAAAATGAAGATATGACATTTAGTTTAAATTCATTGTAAATATGTATAGGACGCACTGGAATTGTTTGATTTGATCATGTCTAGTATTTTGACCTGGTTTGAAAATAAAAGCATCAGAATTTTGGAAGTTCTGTATTTGTCGATTAAGCCACAAAGAAGCAATTTGGGATTTACATTCAATAAAAAGCCAGCCATTTAACCATTTCCCAGTTTAAAGCAAAATAGGACACCTTTTCATGAGTCTACTTTTAAAACATTGAGAAAAGGGTTATATCGCTGAAGACATGGACTTTTTCCTTTTTCTGAAAATTATTTTAACTTTGGGTAATTATTATAATGTTAATTTCACAGATGTTAAGATGTATCTTCATATGTTTAAAAAGTAGACCACCCTTGAAATACCATATCAAATTCACAGTAACTTTACATGTTTATGTATTTTAAAACTTTACTTCAAACATCAACAGAACCATAACATGTAAATCGATTATTAATCTGTTTAAATTATTGAAAAGGGCAATAGGGTTGTTTTATAATAAGACGAGCGCCCTTGAGTCAGTGATGCATTTAATGTATGTATGGTGCACGAGAAATGACTGTAACAGTTTCACCAACATTGGATATGTACTTTTAAGAGTCCTTTGCGTGGAACACATTTTACGAAAAGCATTTAAGTTGTTTATCATAAATGATTGTTTTTTTAATTCGGCTTCTGAAATGGCGTCATACGACTTATTCAGTGAAAGGGTTAATAATTGACGTTAATCTTAAGAGATAGTTGATTTACTACACGGAGATAAGATAAGAAAATTGTTTATGAACGTGACCTGTTTGAATTTGCATACATGAATAACACACTGTATACAAATATTACCACAGCCGGCCAATTGGGCCTATAAGTCACCATAAAAAATATACATAATATTAACTAATACAATCACATGAAATGAGTTATTTACAAATATACAATAATTTGGTAACAGTGTGTGTAATGAGACATCGTACTCATTATGCAATGTCTATTTTCACACAGTGAAACACGATCTTCCCTATTGCCTCCAGGTAGCTATTTTTCCGGGGTAAAAAGGGGTTACTCCCAAGGTAATTTATCTACCATACATGGCTGCCTCCTCCTTAGATAGCTCTTGACAATGAATTTCGCACATTTACGGGGACGAGCATTGATCAGAAATGACATTTTTTCGTGATCACTTTATTCGTTAAAAGTAGAGTCATTTAACTGGTCTAAGAACATATCATTTAGCTTCGTCTTCTACATAGTTTGATTGGCACATTTTAAATAGTCTTTGCTCAGAGCTTTCTCCGATATATCGTCCATTATCGATTCAAAGAGGTAAGATGCCACACCTGAATTGCGCAAGAAGTGATCGCTCATCTTTCCGCAGGTTTAACAGTGTATAGTGTTCATTTTTGAACTCATTTTTGAATTGTATATATGTCCTTAGTTTAGGAATTGTTTTCAGACTGTTAGCCCAAATGTTACTATAGTAAGAGTTTATCTTTTCCTTCACTGTTTTCAAATTGATTGTTGTCTTAGTATTATAAACACTGATGAAGTCGAGCTTGTTTAACACGTTCTTCAGATCACTACTCCAAGTGTTGCAACACAGTCTATAGTCTTGATTACATGTATGTTTCGTAATACGATTATCTTCAAACTTAATCAGTCTATTTCAGTAACGAATTAGATTGGTCTATCGTCTATATATGCTAGGAATCCATCCTATGTCTCCGTTTATAGCAGTGAGCGACGCAAATCTGTGAACACCAAGATAAAATATCGGATAGCCCTATGTTGTAGATTGTCTATAGCCTAATACTTGCGGTATCCCCACACACCAGACCAATAATCCAAAATCGGCACAACGCCAGATTCATATAACTTTTCAGATGTTTTAAGTCCAATGTCTTTTAAAAAGTGAAATTATCTTTTCCAATGCTTGACCCGCGCCTTTTGCCAGAATAACTGTGTTTGTTGTGAGGTCTCCTTTAAATCCGAACGTTACGCCTAAATATTTGTATATCTCAACGGTCTCTAAACTATTATTGCCAATTTTAAACACGTGCTCAGTTTGTGAAGTGCTACCTTTCCGGAAATATATGCACTTTGATTTTTGCTGTGTTAATGAGGACCCGCCAACGCTTACACCAGCCATGGAGTACATCTAGCATTTCCTGTAAATCATGTTCTGTTTTTGCAAATATCACTATATCATCCGCGTAGAGAAGCATAGACAACCTTCTTCTGTATATATGATAGCAAAGGTCAAGGTCATTAATCTCCTTGACCAGGTCATTGATGAAAATAGAAAACAAAATTGGTGAAACATTGTCTCCTTGTTTGACCCCCGTTTTACAATCAAACAAGTCTGTATGCTTACTGTTTACTTTAACACAGAACTTTGTATGCTGGTATATACTCTTAATAGTAATGTACAATTTCCCATCGATTCTATTCAATATAAATTTATTAGGGATGGGAACGAATATTCGAATACTGTTTTCGAATAAGAACATTCGTTTTCAGTGTACTATTTTCTATAATTATTACTATTTTCTAAAATCAAAACAAAACATTATTAGTAAAATTCTGACATCGGTCGCGAGTTTGAGCTAATCATGTATTAAGGGTGAAGTGATAAAGAGTGTGTATGTGTCGTTTGTTGTGTTTTTACAACGTATGTCAAAACATAAGTAACAATAATAAACTCAATAATTGCCACGCGTACGTTTACCAGAGATCTAATCGTGTGTAACCAGATATCACATTGACGACCAGTTTGTTTGATATTTTTGAATCAACAAACATGTATAAACGGTGACAGCCTGCAGTTCCGTAAAACCCGCCCAGCCTGAACAAAACATAGTCGATGTTTACATCAAAGACAGCTGTTGCAAAAATGAATAAATCCTATTTAAACATCGCATTACGTCTCAAAAGTATGCAGCTTTCCTCTTTACCTCTTCAGAAATGAAGTCACATAAGCGAACAAATTGAATCGTCCGCGATTTTGTTTTCTTACAACACGCGGTTAAATTGACTAGACGAAATTGGTAAAAGAAATATAACCCAACTCCCTATGCTTTTTGTATGAATAAGATTTATAATTATTTCGTTAATTATTTGATTCGATTCAATATTAAACTCGGTAAACAAGCGACACCTGAATGAATATACGGCTCAAAAAACGTTGCGATCTGGTTTATCGTTTGGAAGTGATTTTGAAATTCAAATACATCTGTTGAGAAAAAAGAGAGTGTAAGTTCAGTTGAAAACATGAAACGTAAACAATATAGCTCATACTTTTACTTGGAAAATTGCCATTATTTGAAAAAGGAAATGGGAAGTACCAGTGTTCGGAATAACCTGAAATCGGATACCGATTTCTGATTCGAAAAACGAATATTCGAATGTATTCGAATAAGGAAAACGAATATTCGAATATAGTTTTTTATATTCGTTCCCATCCCTAAAATTTATACAGCATTATGTCTCTGTCTATAAAGTTAAAACACTTACGAAGGTCAATAAATGCTGTAAATACTGTAGAGTTATTTCGGATTATACTATTAAGGACGAACACGAACTACATTACATGTACATGGCCGCCCAATGTGGTGGTTTCTCATTAAGTGAAGTTTTATTAAAATTGTAGCTGAAGGTGCAAATATATAAATATAGCCCAACTTACTATAAAAATTAAATTAAATTCAACCTAAGCGTATAGGCAACAATAACATTGACAATGAACATTGTTTGGGATCAACTATTTTTATTAAGTACTTACATTCATGTTATAACTTATCATACACAAGGTTTGTGTTTTTCCGTCCAGATAATGCGTTTGATAATTTAACCATTACCGAACTTTGTTTAAACTTTTTCGTCTTATCTTTGTTTTAATTTTGTAATGATGCTAATTGATGATATTTTAGATTGGTAATCGTGTAAAAATCGAAATCTAGACATTTGTTACAGGAAAAATTGGGGACACCTGGCGCGTCGATATAAAGGATGGTGAATACAGATGCATTTTAAGTTGCTCTGATGGCTATGTACCCTCCGGCTGTCACGTGATCCGTCCAATTGATGGAGGAGGATATAACACTGCGACCTCTGTCTGTGTAAAAGGTAAACACTGATCTCCGCACGTGAATATTTTGCATGACAAATACACCTCTAGTTGAAGAACTAAGGATTATTAAGAATATTGTTTTCGAAAAAAAAATACGAAGTAAAAATTCAAAATATAGAAATGACCTCAACTTTATAATATATGTATGCATTTTACGGACTTGTAAACATCTACTTGAAAACCAAATTTCATCGAAATCGGAATATTTTAAGGTTTTGAATCCAAAATGGCCGCCGCGGGATTAAATTTCTACTTGAAAACCAAATTTCATCGAAATCGGAGCATTTTTAGGTTTTTTGATGTTTTAAGCGGCGGCCATTTTCAAATGGCGACCATTGTGAATATTCCGAAAGTCAATTGCACATCTGTGAGTGGTAGCCTATCTTTGTGCACAGTTTCATTAATATCGGTTCTTTGAGTAAATCACCGGACAAAGGTAAATGGAAAGAAAAATAAGAAAATGAAAAATAACAAAAACAACATATCCCCGAACTTTGTTTTGGGGATATAATTAAGATATTTAAGAAACTGTTTTCATCGGATTTTTTTTTTAGATACAAACGAAAGGAAATGGAGCTAGAAAAAACTCTATAATAAAAGTTCTGGTATCACTTCAAAAGCATCATTATCATTAGTAATACTATTAACTGTAGGAATTTTCAAAAATGATACACTGTTCTATTTATATATGTCATTGATAGGAATATAATAAATGTTTATAATATACTGAAAGAAACACATTTTTACTTTACTTCATGCTTTTCAGTATATAATTGACCGTTTTTGGACTAGCCGACGCGGGCTGTAAATCTAGGGGCTGTAAGTTAGAACCCCAGCTCGACCAATATTCTTTCCGTCATTTAACTTAAGTCACTGAGTTTAGCGTCTTGCACCAATGAGCTAACAGTATATGTGGAAAAGCAGTCAGTTGCTTGGAAAGTCGGGTTTGGGAAAGCCAGGAAACACATGAGTAAATAAACTGGCCGATAAATTGTTGAAAATGGCGTTATATCCCAATCAATCAATTAATAAACCGTTGTCGGTCAACTCAGAGAAATGAATAACCCGTGGCGCATAACCATGCATGACATTCAGTATATGACACGCTCAACATTTATCAACAATCTTACGCACTCAATGTAGTATCCTATGTTACTTAACAATTTAAAAGCGGCGTAAAACCCCAAACAATCAATCAATTAACTCGATCATACCTTGAACGATGAGTATGATGACTGTTAGTATAGATAAAACCAACAGTATGGACTCTGCGTAATGTAGCGACCCAGATAAGCATTCGCTGTACGCGTAGGTTAAACCGAGTCAAACACATTCCGTCTCAGGGTGATAAAGGTATACAGTATTTTTTCCTGAAACAGACAAGTGTATGTCCGGGTTATCCTTCGCGGCATGCTTGGGCTGATCCGGGTCGAAACATTTCGCAGAGACCATTAGTTGTGCCTACTATGTGAGTTTGGCACTTACAAGTACATAGATATAGCAACCCTTACTTCGCATGATATAACGTGTGACAGTTCTGTGTGCATGAGGTATAATTCAGTATGTACTTAAAGGCTTCGTGCATTAACATATACACACATGTAAATCTCGTTCCGTCTGTCTGTTGGTTCTCTCCTCTAGAGACCCTTAAAGTC